>CM068706.1:19445572-19827292 GCA_035079005.1 Fraxinus americana
ATTCTGGATAACCATAATATCTCATGTGTTAAGATTCTGGGCGACTCTAAAGTTTGGGCAAGAACGAGGTCATCGCTCTGGGCGACCGTAAGGCACTCAATTTGCTTAGATTCTGGATGTCTTGCAGGCTTGGGGGATGATGTTACTGTGTTCATTGGCTCCCTCTGCATTCATCAATAATCTTATTTGGGCCTTTATCCTGGACTCCCCAATTGGGCTTCACTCTTTGGGCTATTTAATTTGGACTTCACTTTTAGTGTGTCAACAATCACCGCCCAATATGGCATATTTAATACCAAGTATTAATCTATGCCACATTCACCTTGTATTTTCCAGGCAACATTTGAAATTCCTGAGAATTTCAATCATTATTTCCATCTATAGCCTCAAAAGGTGCAACGTTACAAATCCTTATAAACCCAAAAGACATGCCATTTCATCGCACCACTAAACCACGTCTCTATATTTCGCGCTTCTTTCTCACTATTTTACTATTCATTTTCGTACTTCTGTGCTACGTTTCTTAGGCAAGCCTTAAAAAGACTGTATTTTGCACTCAATGGCAACTTCACAAACTCAATCTGATGATGCTTTAAGTTTCGAAGATTTTCGAAAAATCCTTACTAGGCCGTATGTAAATCCAAACTTCCTTGCACAAGCCAATGCTGACCTCAATGAATTATATTTCGGTCCATCATTCAATAATGCAGAAGCCGTTGAACAAGTGGCGGTGGGCCAGCTGTTCCCTTGCACTGAAGACCCTCCATTTCTGAACACCCTGCCATTGAAGCCAATCCGCGATAAAGGTATCCGTACTTGGCCAAAAACTTATCCTAATTTTCGTAGATGGCATGCACGTATGGTAAATCATGGTCCCACCAAAGCAATTTTTGATATTGCCAAGATTTTGGACCTATTAGAAATCACCTTTTTCTCCCAACTTATGACCCAGTGCTTTTCCCAATCGCCTTGAGTTTCTGGTTTTTTGAGTATAACACTTTTATTTTTCCTCTTGACTCAATGTCTATTACTCTAAGGGATGTTGGAGCCCTAGTAAATCTTCCGCCCTCGGCTGATACTATTTTTCCTGGTATTTTGATTTCCAGCATTGCTCTACAATTTGACAAGAAAGTTGAAGAAACTTATTCAAGCATGAAAGGCCTTTATACTGCTTCCAATTCTGAGCCTACTCATGCGGAGCGTGTTGCCTTCCTTCAGGCCTGGCTCCGTAAATATGTTCTTTGTGTCCCCAGCCTGAAACCCTCATTGAGTTATCTGTCTCTATCGCATAAATTAGCACGTGGCAGATTTTTGAATTTGTGTTCATTCTTTTTAACCGCATTTTATAGAGGCATGGCTTCCCTCCAACTCCAATTAAAGAATGGTACGTCTCCCACTGGTAGTGGGCCCCTTTGGTTTGCTCAATTGTGGTTGAGAGCCTATTTTCCACAACTTGGTGCTCCACCATCTCCTCCTCGAACAGTTAGATGTTATGGACTATTCATTCATCAATTGAGTCTCGTAAATATGTCCAACAGGGACATTTTCATATTCTTTTATACTTTGAATTCAACGTCTTCTTTCTTTCCTTTTTCTCCTCGTCAAATCTCTCTATACGTACGACATCCTTCTACTTTAGCCGAAGTGAGCACTTCTTTATCCATCTGGGTTCAATTTTTGGTTGAGAGAGAACTGTTCCATGACATTGTCACATGAACAAATGCTAAAGCAGGGGTTGAGATATATGCTCCCTAATTTTTTGCTCGCCAACTTGGTTTCGGCCAAATGTGGCATGTTCCTCCTTGTTATTCTAAGAATTTGACAGAGCGTTTCCATAATATCAATAAAACCGAGGCGTAACCCATTGACTCTCGTAATAACCTTTTGGCTGAAGGTTTCTTTTTAGCCCCTTTCAATTCTACTGCTGTCACACATCCTCTTTTTGAACAGCTCTGGCCATTAGTGAAACGCAAATTATTTGCAACTGATGCTAATCGTGCCTTCCATTTACTGGATCGACCAAACACTTCCTCTACTTCCCCATCTTGGCCACCCCTGTGTCCATTAGGAATCCTTCCTCACCAACTCGCGCTAAACGTTCTATTCTTCCATCTGTTTCTCCTCCTGCCAAGACCATTATAGCCAAAGGCACCTCCAGCCGCAAACGGCCAGCTTCAGTATCTCCTATTTTACAGGATGATGATGATGATGATGCTCATCGTATCCTTAGGAGAAAGGTAACTGAATTTGTTTATTCACAAACATAATTTTCTATGTACGAATGGTTTACCTGAATTTCTCAGAAAAGGTCAGCCTCTCCTTCAAAAGCTCTAGTTTTGGCAGCTCCTACTTCATCACCCTCTACTGAAGCTGCTTCGTCCAAATCGGCTGATGAAGGGACTATGCTTAAAGAGAAACCCTTAGTCCCAGAACCTTCATCGCAACCAGTAGAAAGGCAACCTTCTTCTCAGGGCGACGACCCCGCAAATGTCGAACCGAAAGGTAATACATATTTTGATATTTTACCTTTACTTGTGCTTCTGGTTTTTGATTCATTGCTTCTTGAATTGTGCAGAGGCTCCCATGGACCTGCCCATTGTGGTAGAATCTTCTCATCCAAATAAGAGGAAGTCCCCACAGGTAGTAGAGCTAACTGGTGACATGCCTGAATCTTTAAGGATTGCTGATGAGGTAACCTTTTACTTCACTTTCATTTTCACTTTGTTCATCATAGTGAAGGTCCTCATTATTGGCATATTTCTTTGCAGGGTGTTGATGACATTGTGCATTCCATCCAAGACTTGTTCACTTCCTGGGGACAAGTAAAAACACCTCGTCCTACTTCAACCAGTCATTCTTCTGTTTCATTTTCCGCTTTTGAGTATGAAATCTCTCAAGCAGTCAGTATTTGAGTATATGTCTTTCATGGACATGGAAATTGGCCAGGCCAGTGTTGCTAAACAGAAGGATAATTTTGAACTGTTGAGTGTGAAATTGGCACAAGCACTTACACTTCCGTTGCTCAATGTTTTTGCTGACTTTAAAGCGACGTTGAAGGTTGTCCACTCTGACATCCTCTCCTTGCTAGCTAAAAATGTTGACCCAAAGGCCAGGAATACTCAATATCTTCATGCTTAATCTGAAAGAGAGTCTTTGCTTTTAGAGATTAACAAAGCCGAGGATGAATTGAATGAAATCTCTTATGAAGTTATGATTGATGACTCTTTGATGATAAGCTTGGCTATAGAGATGAAGGAGTTTCAAGCAAAGATGAATAATTGTAGGGCGAGGATGGCTGCTAAAAAGCACAATGCTTCTCAAGGAATTGAACGAGCCAAGTTTTTGGTTAAGCAGTACAAAAAATTGGAGGGTGATGATGATTTTGTAACTGAATTGAACGTCGCTTCTTCTCAACAGAGCGAAGATTGGCGAAGACTTAGGGAAAGAATACGTTCGGCTTGGGGCGAATTGTAATTAAGATATCCAATGCCTTAACTTTCCTTTTGTAATTTCACGCTAATTGCCATTGCTAATTTTTTGATGTAACAGCAGTATTCGTCATTAATGAACGACTGTTTTGTCTACTTGCGTATTTATTGACGTTGTCATTAGTCGTCAACCCCCAAGCATTTAATTGCATTATGCTAAGATTCATGTACATTCTTTCTTGGTATTTTCGTCTCTTTTCCCAAGATTTTGGGCCATTTGATTTCAGTTACTATACACGAATGTGGCCGTTCATATTCTGTCTTTTCACCTTCACGACTCTATAAATGGGCGTGTATTTCGAACTTATCATTTTCATTCTTTTCTTCAAAAACTAATTTGTTTCCATCGTTTGGCATTTCAACGATTGATCCAAAATTTTCATCTTCAATAGAAATAGATATTTTGATTCACCCATTTTGCTATCTGTCTTGATGTTACCTTTGGTATGGGAGATATAGGAAATATTTTTTGTCCTGCAAAGTTCTTCCCATCGTCTCCATGTTCTCTATAAGGAGTTCAATGATGGAAGGCGATTTTTGAGGATGTCTTTCAGGCCACTTCGCCTGCTGAGAGTGCTTCTCAGTCTCCTTGCTTATTATTGCAGCAATGCAATTAGGCAGGCGATTTGAGGGTACTTTTCTTCCTTATTTCTTGTTGAGAGTACTTCTCAGCCTCTCTACCTGCCCTTGTAGCAGTGCGATCAAGGCCAGTTCACCACCTTACTTGGCGATCGACCGAGGAATAAGTCTGCTCTTAATTGTAGCTTATAGAGCATTTAGTATTTTTTTCTCAACACTGTGTAATGAATATTTGATAATGAAGGAAATTATTTGAACGTACTTCGTTCTTGTCTTATTTATTTACAATAGTTCATATTGATTATGTTTTTATTTGTTCACTTTCCCATAAGGAAGGAACATACTTTTTAAGTATTTGCCATTAATGAATCTCATGTGCTTGGTGCCATCTAAATCTTCTAAATGATAGGCTCCATTAGACAATACACTGTTTACTTTATACAGTCCTTCTCAATTGGGCGACCATTTGCTATACTTCGGATCCTTGGTATCCAAAGGGAGTATTATTTTTCAAACCAATTCGCCCAAACTAAAGGACTTGGCTATAACTTTTTTATTGTAAAACTTAGCCATTCTTTGTTTTTGAACTCGTAATCTATCTAGGACGTCCAATTTTAATTCGTCCAACTCCAATAAGTTTTGAACTAGTGACTCAGCATATTCACCATATAACACACTCTAATTGATTGCACATTGATTTCCATGGGCAAAACGGCCTCCTGTCCATAAGTAAGTTGCAAAGGAGTAACCTTGGTACTTGACCGATGCGACGTCCTATAAGCCCATAAGGCCTTGTTTAGACATTCGTGCCAATTTCTGACATTTTCATCTATCATTTTCCTTATGATATTTTTTAGAATCTTATTAGAAGATTCCGCATGTCCATTAGATTGAGTGTAATATGGTGTGGAGTTCACTAACTTAACTCCAAACTCTCTCAAGAATTCCTTCACTTGATCTCCATTCAAGAAAGTTCTGTGATCTACCATCAAAGTTTGTGGAATCCCAAATCTATAAATAATATGATCAAGGATAAACTCTATGACATTCTTTTGGGTGATATCCTTTAAAGGTATCGCTTCTATCCACTTAGTGAAAAAATTAGTTGCAACTATAACAAAAGTATGTTGCTTGGACAATGGGGGATAAATCTTCCCTATCAGATCTATCGCCCAACCCTTGAACAGCCAAGGTTTGATAATGGGTGTCATCTCTCTTGCCGGCGCTCTTTATATCGGACCATGCTTTTGGCATGCTATACAACTTTTCGCATATTGAACACATGATTCTCCCATCCTGGGCCAGAAATATCCACTCCTGATAATCAACCATCTTATCATTTGGCCAGCTTGATGAGCTCCGCATATTCCTTCATGAACTTCAGCCATGATCATTCTGGCTTCTTGCAAATTTACACAATTCAATAATATACCATCAGAGAGTTTTTTAAACAACTCATCATCTATCAATGTATAATTTAGCAAACGCAACGTCATTTTTCTATCACCTCATTTATTAGGTTCTTTAAGGAACCTTTTAATCTATGTCATCCAATCTATTGGATCTCCATCTTGTATGCAATGAATTTCCATCCTTCTCGCCATTCTTTGGACTACGGGCAATGTTACTCCATATTCACAAGTAGATTCCCAATTTAAGACTTTTGAAAATCCTGAGGCCATCTGGGCCAACTCATTTGCTATGTCGTTATATATCCTATTGATACGTTGAAGCTCTACTTGGTCGAATTCTTCCAACAATTCTTGGGCGATTTCATATTGATTTATAATGGAATCACTTTGGCACTTAAAATCACCAATCAATTGGTGAATTACCAATTGAGAATCGTCCCTAACAATCACATTCTTTATCTCTATATCTATCATTAATTCTAAGCCCACAATTAAGGATTCATATTCAGCTTGATTGTTGGTGCACATCCTATCCAAAGTGAATGCAAACTTGTAACAAATCCCTAAAGGATTTATGAATACAACTCCTACTCCTGCACCTTTAGTGGTTTTTGACCCATCGAAATATAAAACCCAAGGTTTTAATTCGAATGAGTAAATTTCTAATTCAATTTCTTCAGGCATGTTAAGACACAGATGATCGGCCAGAAATTTAGCCAAAGACTGATTTTTTATTGCCTTTTGAGGTATGTAAATTCTAATAACATTAAAGTCCAAGGCCTACCTTTGATATAAAATAGGGTGAGAGAACATATACTTAATCAAATTCACTTTAGAAATCAAATAAACGGTTATGAGCCGTAAATAAGCCCTTAATTTTGTACATGTGTAATACAATGCAAGACATAATTTTTCAATGGCAGAGTAATTACATTCACATTTTGTTAACCATCTACTCAAGTAGTAAATCGCCATTTCTTCACCAAATTGGTCTTCTTGCACAACCATTCCACCTATTGATTCTTGTTCAGCCGATATATGCACTTTCATTGGCCGTCCTTGGATTGGTGACCCCAACACTAGTGGACTTGATAAATATGTCTTTAGGCTTTCAAATGTCTTTTGATACTCTTCGTTCTAGACGAATTCGTCCGGTTTTTCAACTTTAAAATCGGGAAAAGCTTTAGTTCGCCATGCACAGTTAGAAATAAAGCGTCTTAAAAAGTTTACACGGCCTAGAAACCTCTGCAATTCTTTTTTATTGTTAGGTGGTTTAGCCTCTAAAATGACATTCGCTCTATTTTTGTCAACTTCAATTCCGCTTTTGTTCACTAGGAAACCAAGGAAGTTTCCTGCATTAACACCAAATGCACATTTTAAGTATTCAATTTTAGTTTATATTGCCTCATTCGCTCAAATGAACATCTCAATTGTTCAAAATGGTCCTCTTCTTTAATAGATTTAACCACTATATCATCTACATACATCTCAACAAACTTGCCTATCATATCATGAAAAATCAAGTTCATTGCCCTTTAATAAGTCGCTCTTGCATTTTTTAGGCCGAAAAGCATAGCTACCCATTCAAAACATCCTAGAGATCTAGGGCATCTAAAAGCGGTTTTGTGTATATCTTCCTCAACTATATAAATTTGATTATATCCTGAATACCCGTCCATGAAGGAATATATTACGTGTCCGGCAGTTGAATTTACTAAAAAATCTACCGTAGACATTGAATATTCATCTTTGGGTGTGGCTATATTTAGGTTCCTAAAGTCTATGCACACCCTTAATTTACCATTCTTTTTTAGTACGGCAAGATATTGGACAACCACTCAACATATTTAGCTGTTCTAATAAAGCCTGCTTTTAATAATCGTTCTATCTCTTTCTTTATTTCGGGAAGTACATCAGGAGCAAAACGCCCAGGGGGTTGTTTATGAGGTTTAAAATTTGGCTTGGTTGGCAATCTATGTTCCACCAAATCTCTATCTAGACCAGACATGTGTTCATATTCCCAAGCAAAAAAATCCTTATATTCCTTTAATAAAGCGATTAATTTATCACTAACCTCTTGATCGAGCATCTAGCTGACGAATGTTGGGCAATCTTTCCCTTCATTGCCAATATTCACTTTAACTAGAAGGTCTTGTGATTGAGCGTATCCAAGCTTGGTGATCCTCAATATTTCATCGTCCATGTCCCTTATAGGCACTTCTTCTTCTAAACAATTGACTTTGTTGACTTCTCGGCCAATACTTTGTTCCAACTTGAACACTACCAATTTGTCTCCCAATGCTTTGAAGGCTACTTCTTCTTTCATCTTGACTTTGCATTCTTTATTGAAAGCCATTAACTTGGCTTTGAAGTCCTGAACATCGGCCATTTACCTTTATTGCTTACAACTCATTTAAATATCTTTGATTACTTTTTTACCAATTACTGGCTCCTCCAAGGCCACTATGTTTGGCCTCATTTGTCTAAACATATCAGTGAGTGCATCTACTGAAAATGGGTCTTCGATCTGTGCAACAATTTGAGTTTCTTCTCCATCTTGGACTACTCTTACAGGTCCATAATTTCCCTCGTACATAAACATTTCCACAGAGTTTACTTTTGCGACAAAAGGTCTATGATCTGCCTGCACCACTTCTGCTTCACCCTTGTCGCTCCAGAAAACCAGACATTGATGGAGCGACGAAGGTATGCAGCGACTTCTGTTTATCTAACCACTTCCTAATAACATATTGTAACTAGTAGGACCATCTATCACGAAGAAGACTGTGGTCCTAGTAGTTGTCCCAACAGTTATGTCCAATGGCATAACCCCTTTAGCTGAAGTTGCTCCTCCATTGAAACTTGTAAGGATGACTTCCGTTAGAATCATATCACTTTCTGTCTTTGCAAATTTACTCATCATCCTAGATGGAATGGTGTTTATAGCTGCTCCATTATCAATGAGTACTTTCGCCACAGGTATACCGTTAACTAGAGCCTTAACGTACAATGGCCTCAAGTGTTAGGTTAACTTCATGACTGGTCTTTTAAAAACAACCTTTTCGATAGCGTCTGTTTCCACTTCTTGCTTGTCCTCTGTTGAATTATCCTTTTGTGATAAGTCAACGTACAGTATGTCGCACTAAGTTTCTGCTTCCTGGATTTCCTTTCCAGTTACCCAACCTGTGGGAGGAGGCAATATTCTTGGAGGTGATCCATACTTTCAGAGCGAGGTACTCTCCTTTTCCTCTTCGCCATCCCGTACAGCACATAATAATCGAAAGAACGCCCAGATGGTCTCCCCAATAAGTCCACTTCACGAACTCCCTCTCGATGTAGTTGCTTCAAAAGAGTATTGTGCGATACTCCTCTCTTTCTTCTTTCTGCCTCTAGATCAATTTCCTCTTCGATGTTCGTCATACCATCATGGTCTTCATCATTGTAGGCCCCTCTGAAAGTTTGTCCTTCTTCACATTCCAGCACACATGCTTCTTATTTGTTATCCTCCATTTCTTCTTCTTTCTCTTTGTTCTTGAACTCATTGGCTAGTAAATAGTTGTTAGCCATGACGGGAGGTAATGTACCGAACTAAATAGTAAGGGACTGATCTGGATCTTCTTCATCCCTTTTGTCTCGCTCAAAGATAGAAGGACTCTCTAGCAATTCTCCCATCGATTCATCCGTACCAGTCTCTTCACTGTCTTCGAGAACATTTTGATTGGCCACCTCGAGTAGCTTAGGCACCTTAGGACATGGTAATCCCTGTGTTGCCTCATCATTCATCCATAATTCCATTGAAAACGCCTTTGTTGGGTTCTAGTCATCTCATTGAAGGGTATCACTCTTCCTGCATTATACTGGAATGAATGTCATACATTTGGTTGATGAGGTTGCAGCCTAATGTCCTCACATTATTCATTGGCCTGAACTGCCTCTCAAAAGGCGGTCCTCTATAAAATGACGTACCTTGCCTTCTAATAGGCTGCTCGTTTGGAACAAAATCGGGGCGATGGTGACTTTGCCCTGCTCCCGAGTTCCCTGTTTTCACACTCACTTCTTCTTTACATCTTGCACACATGACGTCTTCATCCTTTTTAGGTTCCTTCCCTTTGATACGTTCGAAGACACTGGGTGTGGCCCAGGGTCCTCTTCTCTGTTATCTATGACCAACTTGAATTTTGGCAACTTGTTTTTAAAACCAGTCGTCACCATATTTACTCCAAGTGGTTTTGGGAAAGGGTTCTCATCCACTGCCATCTTCTTCTTATCCTCAAACGTAATTCATCCTGATTCAATGGTATCCTGTAACACATGGTGAAAAACCAAACAGTTGTTAGTCAAATGTGACCATACATTATACCACTTACAATATTTTTTACCCTTAATTTGCTCAAAGCTTGACAACTTATGTTTAACGCTCAGTTTTATCTATTCATCCTTATATAATTTATCAAATATAAGGTCAGCTTTAGTTATATCGAACAAGAACGTTTTAGCCTTTTTGTTTTCATCTTTTATAAGCTCATCATTGCCCGACGTTCTAGGCTTAGCTATTATAGGAAAGTATACGCATCTCCTTTGACTAATTCGGCCAAACATACTTCGGTTTGATCGTAATATTCGTCATTAATGGTATGAACATCAAAATTTAGGTCTCTATAATAAGTCCCCTTACTATAATTTTTCATTTGCTCTTCTTCTCTTATTAATCGTTCATACCTAATCATGTTTGCGCTCAATTGGAAAAGATCTGAAAATTCCGTGCCTTGGAATTTCTTTTTCAAATCAAAGTTTAGACAACTTTGAGCAATTTTGACAAATTCCTTTTCGGACAAATGTACAAAACAATTACTTCTTGCTGTTTTGAACCTTTGAAGGAAACTTTCTGCCCATTCATTTGGCATTTGACGTAGATTCACCAAATCGACCAAAGTAACTTCAGATTCAGTCTTGTAAAACTGAGCATGTAACAATTGTTCTAATTGTTGTCATGTTTGAACAAAGTTTGCTGACAAGTTAATGAACCAGGAAAAGGTTGCTCATGTTAATGAACTGGGAAACAACCTAGTCGGTTACTTCACCACTCTGCAGTGTGAATCTCCCTATGTGTTCTCGAGTGGACACTTCTCCTAAACCAGTGAATAATGAAAATTCTGGCACTTTGTACCCTCTAAGCCATAGATATGCTTGATCTACCCAATCAGGACATGGCTTCGTGTAAGTAGGCCTAATGGCAGGACGTACCCCAAGAGCCATTTGATCATGTACTATCTCCATGATTTGATTCATCAACATGACATTGGGATCGTATGGAATTCCTACAGGTTGGTTTAATGGTTAATTCGCTTGAGGCCTAATATTTGGTCCTTGGTTGGCAACAAAATTGCCATTGTTTGGGCCATTATTACCATTAAACTGAGTGTTCAAACCATCATTAAAGTGCGGGGCATTCTGTCCATCATTCAGGACATTATCTCTTAAAATCGAATTACCTCCGAGGTTAATAATCTCATTACCACCATTCAAGTTTGGCGTTCCATTACCCCCTGATTTGAAGTAGATGGACCAAAGGGCGATTCTAATTCTTGATTTAAGCTCAAACCAGAAGAATTATGTAGTGAATTATGCCCCTCAATTGTCCTGGTTTGAAAGTGGTTTGCAATAGGCATAACGGCTGACACATTTGGCCTACTAACTTGTTCATTATCTCATTTAATGTATTCAGTTGTTTGGCCATGTTATCATAATGTGCATTCCCACTTTGGGTAAATCTTTCCATATTATGAACATTTTGTAGATTTACCTGTTCAACGACAACCAGTGTGAGTTCTCCAAGCAATGCACGCATGGTTCGAGGACTCAATTCTATCATTGGTTCGTAACGACTGTGACTGCTTTGAATCTGTCCCTCTGTTCGTGGAGAGTTTTGCTGCTCCTCATATCGCTCGATTACAGACTGAACTACTCCCTGACTTGCTGGTTCCTTATCAGAATGTTTATGAGGCATAATGCTTCACTTTTTGTATCTTCAACGCTAAACACCAATATCCCACTAGGCGTGCCAAATTGTTTCGCGCGGGTTGTTCGCGTGTGATTCTATGCCGCAAGTGCACGGGTCGAGAACAAGTAGTAAAAGTGGACCTAAAGAGTCCAAGTCGATCCCTCAGAGAGTGTGGAATTCAATTTGAAGTTTATCTGTCCTGATTTAACGAAAGACACACACAGAGATTTAAAAATGATTTAAAAACTCTAAAAACTACAGTTAGACTAAAAACTGATAAAATAACAGATAAAAAGGTAAAAAGGTTCGGTTTTGAAAAGATGTTGGAATTTATGTTTCGCTTAACCTACACTTCATTAATGTCGATTCGATCACGTGCAAATGCTAATTATCAAAATACAATAGTTAGACCCCATTTTCCTATTTTAGTTAATACCCCCTCTTGAGGTCATATTAACCCTAATCGGCGTATCTGTACCGCATATCTCTATGTCGATACAAACATAACCAATAGCATGATTTTCTGTGAAAATACTCCGCGGATCACATGAGGTAGGTGTGTATCTCTACATCACCTAGACGCGCCTGGAACACCAAGCAAACCCATGGCATCAATCATTTCGGTCTATTTAATGCAACTATTTTACAACAATCACATTAAAATTAATTACAATCATTTAAGTGTCACCTAAAATGATGTAAAACCTAACAATTTCATCTAGTCATCAATTAAATGAAATCATTTTAAACATGATGATTGATACACTATTATTTTGATAATCAATGCATAATAAAATTCTAACAAACATATAATTGACATTTAATGAAGCATCAGGTTAAGTTACTTGATAAATTCCAGCATAAAAACTTAGTTCATCATCATAAATTGATAACAAAGAAGATTATTCAAATCATACATGTCAAACTTTGGAAAAACAAATGAAGAACACAAAGTTTTGAAGATACAACCCTTGATGCCTAGTTTTGAGTCCTTCCTTGATTTTTTCCATGTTTCTTCAAGCTTAATCCCCTTTGCTATACACTTTTCATCACCAAAATGAGCCAAGATTACAACAACCTAACAAACTAAAAGAAAACTAGAGAAGAAAATGAAGAAAAGCTAGAGAGAAAAAGATAGAAACTAAACTAATCTATCTATATCCAAAAAATAAAAAATAAAAACTAATATATTATACTCCAAAAAAAACGTCCCCAGCAACTTGATTTTTTTGGCATAGATATGTTCATTGCTTAGTCATGAAGTTAACCAAAAGATATAGGGAACATTGCAACTAAGGTCCCCAAACTTTTGGAAAGTGGCAAAATGGTCCCTCAACTTTGATTTAGTACAATTTGGTCCTTGAATTTTGACCTTCAGTTCAGTTAGGCCCTCTATACATTGCATGTCAAGTCCTTCATCTTTGTGGCATGTGCAACTTGGTCCCTAAATTCACCAATTTGTACACTTTTAGTCCCCTTCTGCACGTTTTCACTCCGCTCTTCGCGAATTCGGGTATCAAGCCTACAAACATACAATTTTACACAATTATGCGTAGAAATCAACTCAATTTAAATTCCAATTAAATGCAAAAAGTGCTAAATAAGTGTGTAAAAACACACTTATCACGGGTAGTCGATAACAATTAAAAAATAATTCAGACGATTGTGTAAGGGACAAACCTCTTGAGACAAAGTCCCAAAAAAGGGTGCTTTATTGATGAGAGTTACAATTGGAAATAAACAGGATGCCTCCAAGGGGCGCAAGTACTGAAAACGGATAATTAAAGTTAATATAAGAAATTGAAATTACATATTCTCTGTTTGAGAGTGTTTAATTCAGGGTCCTTTTCTCTGTCTTCTCTTCCTTTTTATATACACATGATGATTTCTTCGTGACAAACTGCTTGGAAACTGATTGATTGCTTTATAACTACCCACTTTCTTCATGGTGGCTAACTTGTCATGGAACTGCCATCTCTAACTGCTGCCATTACTCTTTGTCACTCAACCGCCTTCAAATGGGCTCCTTGAATCGTGGAATGTGATAAGTGTGCTCGATAACTATTTCAATAACTGCTATTCTGGATAACCATAATATCTCATGTGTTAAGATTCTGGGCGACTCGAAAGTTTGGGCGAGAACGAGGTCATCGCTCTGGGCGACCGTAAGGCACTCCATTCGCTCAAATTCTAGACGTCTTGCAGGCTTGGGTAATGATATTACTGTGTTCATGGGCTCCCTTTGCATTCACCAATAGTCTTATTTGGGCATTTATCCTAGACTCCCCAATTGGGCCTCACTCTTTGGGTTATTTAATTTGGACTGCACTTTTAGTGTGTCAATAGATGGTGATGATGATTGTTGTTGTGGATTTGAGGTGAAGTTAGATTTGAGGTGATAGTGATGGTGCATTAGAGGTGGTGGTGACTCGAGCTATATGTGGTGCTGGTCTGCGGTGTGTACATATTTATTTGTGGTGGCCTCTGTGACCAAGTAAGAGTTTATTGTGGCTTATTTTAATCAATTATGTGTTAATTGTGATCACTTGTGACTGTGTCACATACTGTTATAATTAAGATTGACTTGGTCATAGACAATTACACTGAAGACAAAATTGGTCACAAATAGTCATATATAACATGGATTAGTGACTTGGTTACATACGGAAACATATTTGAAGATCACAAGCAATTACACTGAAGACAACTTTGATCACAGTTAGTCATATATAACACAAGTATAGTTACAAACAATAAATTTGATCACATAAAACACAATTAGTCCATGGATGTGTTGTAATCTTCAAAAAAAGGTTTTAAATTTCTAGAAATTTACTACAAGTGGGGTAGAGGTGGGATGGGGTGGGGGTTACATGGGGATAATTAATTCCAATTAATTATATATTATTAATTGGAATTAACACCTGAATTTTGAAATAATTTGATAAGTTTATTAGTTTTAAAATGTAATTCTTATATGTAATAGTTATGTATTGTTCCTCTATTTTTATGGGACGGAGGTTGTAAAAAAATTCCAATTTTCTCACTTTAATTTCAGCATGCACGAATTTCCTAGCAATAAGAAAATATATGAAAAATTGGAAATTCTAGAATTTAGCAGTTCAATGCTGAGTTCAAGCCTGGGCGAGAACTTGCACAAGACAAAATCTTCTCATTTTCAAAATTTATTCACATGTTTGACTTCTTAAAATATGCTTTAGGACTTGTATGAAAATGAAACAAAATTCCTAAACTAGTGTTTAAAAAAAAAATGGTTGCCATATCTCACAAATGGTTGAACATATAAAAATAAATGGTTGCCATATCTCACAAACTAAAAAGACCCACTTGCCCCCAAACCCTAGATAGAAAACTTTATAAAGGTATTGTTTGGGATGAAGAAAGATATGTTGAATTTGAATAGTTTCCTTTCAAAGGTCATTTCTCTTCTTGCTCCCTATTGAGCAGCGAAATAGTGAGTTTTAGGAAGGGAAAGCTCATGTAAGAGAAATTTGTTGATCATCATTTAGAGGTCAACATCCACATTCCACTCAAGAATTTGACAAATAAGGAATTTCAACTTTTTGTCGGAAACTTTCAAATGCTTTGTGAGGTCAAACCTTACTTTTGAATAGGATTGTGATCACTGTCAACACTTCAACTCAATTTTGGTTCCTTCAAACCCATTCATCATGTAAAAGCAAATCTTGAAAATCTACGGAGTTAAGAAAGCAAACAAATTTATAGAAAATTTAATTAAATAAAAATGGCGCGTGTTCGCTCAAGTTCCCAATCCAAATCTAGATTTCATCTGCGAATTGTACAGATTCTGCCATCACGAAGGAGGCTCTGGTACCATGTGGTGTTCTAAGGATAGAGAAATGAAGAAGAAGAATGCCGAAGAGTTTTCAATAAATCTCATGGATTGGAAGATTACGAAGATGAAAGAGCGATAGTACTTCCATACTCAACCTTAGTAACATGTCTATCATTACATCATAACAAAATAGAGATGAAAGATCTATACATGCATCCTCAATCTCAGCAACATGTTGATCACTACGAGTTAATACATCTTACTATAATCCACTCAAAGCAGACAAGTAACAAGATGTATGTGAAAATTTCCATGAGCTCTTTATTTTCTGACTCGCAGAGTGACTAATTAGCAAGAAACGAGAATTTAAATGCAAATACGCTAAATTGTAGCAGCTTTTGCTGAAGTGGATATCTCAGTGCCTCTATCGCATAAGAATTTAGATGCAGGTACTTATCCTATTATGCTCAACTAAATCTTTAAACTCACTGGGGAAACAGAACAAACACTTCAATACTTCACGACACTTCATGTCCCTCCTATCTGAATTTACTACTTCGGAGACTTCAGTAACTTCTTTAACATCTCCACAATACTAGTAAAGGAAGGGCGTCGTGCAGGATCACTGCGAGGCAGAATGAGATCATCAGAGGAGAAAAGATTTAGGGAATTTGTCTAGAAAAGAGAGTTCAATCTAGATGCAATCAGATAGTAGCCTTTTAAGTGAACCCTGCTGTAAAAGATTTACTGTTCACTCTAGTAACTCTTAGCTCATCGTGAAAACAATTAAATCGCTTATTTTCAACTATGACCAACTAAAAAAAAGTTATTTTAAACTTAATTGTTTACTTATAAGAAACTTATTTAAGCTTAGCTAAACATGCAATTGAGTTTTATAGTATTTTAAAATCAACAATTACTAGAGTCTGCAAGAATTACTTACTCAGCCCAGCAGGACTCCATCAGAGAAGCCAACATCGGAGAGGTTCCCTGTGGGATTTCTAGCCTTCTATTTTGGAAAGCAACTGCTCCAACCACCTAAAAATTTTCAAAGGTCATGTCCACAACATCATTGTGTGGCAGATTTTTCGAGAACTCATGCATAGAATTGCAAGTTTGTAAGTTGGGTTGAACAGTATTGGATGGTATTAACCATTAATGAGTAGAAAAAAAAAGTTAAAATCTCGAAATGTCAGGTCCTATCGAATACTACGTGCCAATCCTGCTTTTATAGCATAATAAGTCATATAAATGGATGTATAATCACGAAAAGTGCAATATTATAAGAGAAGGAAATGAAAAACATTAGATTACAAGTTAGAATGACCTGTACTGGGCTAAGTCCATCCCACGGCTGCTGCATGGTCAAAAGCTCCCATAAAATCACTCCAAAACTGTATACATCAGACTTCTCATTAGAGGGCTTTCCGCAAAGAATTTCAGGTGCCATCCACTCAGGCTGAAATGAAAAGGAAGAGAGTTACATGCTGATTGAAGCACTGAGAAGAAATGGTTAAACCTGCATATTAAACAAATAGCTCATTTTCCATAATGACCATGGGAGTCTTTATTTTTCTGAATCATGTATGCATTTACAGGTCACACAACAATAACAGGTAAACAAATTTAATGACATACGAAGTCTATCTTTATAGTTGAACTTATTGTTGGGAGTTTTTGACTTAAATTAGAGAAATAAAAATAAAGTTATGGGCAAAGAAAGTTAATTATCAAAGCTGGGTCCTTTACTATAATATATGAGGCAAAATTGTTTAGGGTAAGATGACAAAAAGTGGCAGCTAGGTTAATTGAAAGTTATCCAATGAGGAAAAGGATATAAAACTTTTACCAAAATAAAGTTGGTGTGACGGTGTCTTTGTTATAAGCTAAGAAGCAGGGATTGGGATTTAGAATACGTCGATACAACCTTTTTAAAAAAATTAGGAGAAGACGTGTATCCAAGGAACCTGGCTCAGGAAAAACTTCATGCTAGTAGGAGCTAATCAAAAGTAAGAGAGTCCAGGATAAGCACATACATGTTATATATACATATAAATGTGTGTCTACAAATTTTCATAAGTTAAATCATAAAATTCAGCATAATTCATTATTATAAAAATAACAATAAAACAGAAGCCTTTCAATAAGAATAAAATAAAATACTAAAGCATTATATAAGATAGTTTATTTAATTTTTTTTATTACATTTATTTAAAGATATATTGGAGTTAGATTATATTAATGTCTAATTTATTAACATAGTTTTACTTGCATTAAAAGTTTTAATACATGGTTGACTCACTTCTAGAAATAAGAAACAAAAAACTGACCCACTTTAAAAAATGTTGACCAATTGACACAGTTGAAAAAATGTTGACCATGCATAGGGTTTGGCTTTACACTTTCAAGCTCCGTCTTCGTCTATGTGAAAATAATGCTTCGGGTTTGGTTGTTCCCCTCTCCATATTTCTCTTCCATTGCACTCGTCGGCTATAGCCTCTTTCACTTCACTCCCCAGATGATCTTTTTTATTGCAGTCGCCAATAATTTTTTATTATTTTTTATTTTTTCAGAGAAATTGTCGCAATTTTCCGTGTCCAAGAACGTGTAAGATCTGAAAAAATAAACTAAAAATGGACATACCAAGTGACATATTTGGGACATGTCAGAGCGTGTTCGGCGTGTGTCGATGTGTGATACGCATCACACACCAATATGCTAGCTCCAAAATGTATTTGTGCAACATATGTTATAAGTACCATGCACTGCTAGAGAATCGAAGGCAAGAACATGGAGAACTGTTGTAAACCAACCAAAATACTAGAATTGCTCTGATATCAATTGTTGTGAAACAAACCACCGGATTTAGATGTTGAAGTTATATGGCAAATAATAATGAAATATATGATCAACCAAAAGAATAATAAAGACAAGAATACGGCAGAGGAATTAAGAGATTTTATTGATTCAAGAATAATGGAGAAGATAGAAAAATTGCAATAGATCATATAGTTCTAGTAATCTATTTTCTCACATTATAAAATTGTATAGACGAGCCTAATATTTATAGGAAATAAGTAGGGGATGTCCAAACCCACCTAATAGAGCTGTTGATGAAGTAGGAAACCATAAAATTGAGTCCAAAATAAATTTCAACTCCCAACGGGCTTCCAAAATAGAATTTCAACGTGACATAGGACTCCAATAATATTCTAAATTTGAATTCTTCATAACGTACACTTCAAATAGAATTCTTCAATTACTTCAACAAGGAATTTGGGTCACACCCAAATTCTAACAATCTCCACCTTGACACGAATTTCACCAAGGAATGAATTGACTTCTTCAACAATAACAAAAAAATTAATTTCTCCAACCAAACACAAAATACTCCACATCTTCTAATGAATCCAAGCACTACTCTACAGAATTACCTCAGATTCCAAAAAAATCATAATGATTTTATAATTTACCATAATGGGCTATAACACACCCCAAACCATAATTAAACCCAAATGCTTTTAAAAAAGGTCAGTTACTAGAATGTACACTTTCTATTCTACTTAAAGCATGCTCAACAAAATCAGCATCCACATACTATTTTCCATTGGGTCCCTCCCTAGCAATTGAATACAATGGCACCGCAGGTAATGGTGGCAAAGCGGCATTATCCATATCTCCTGAACTCCGCTGAACTGTATTATTCAAATCCGACCCTTTATGAGCTTCTAAAAGTATTGTACCAAACTGAATGTCCACCATGGTCCTGAACTGTGCTAATTGACTCTTCTAAATTCTGAACGACCATACAAGATGTATAACCGAGACATGTTCTGTCCCTCCAATACAACTTTGGCACCCTTTCAAACCTTCAAAACTCCACCTCCAAGAAAGAATTCATAACCTTTTGAATTAATGATAGACAACAAGATAAGATTTTTCTTTAAATCTGGAACATGTCGAACCTGGCCAAGTGTTCTAATTATCCCATCCAAAAGCTTCAATTTGACTGTGTCAATTCTAGCAACCCGACAAGATGCGTTGTTTCCCATAACCACGACACATTTGGAAACAGTTTCATATGTAGCAAACAAGTCCTTATTAGGACACATACGAAACACACATGCTGAATCAAGAATCCAATCATCTTCCGGTTTAGACTCAATGTCAGAAATAGCTACGAGTTCCCCATCACTTACAACGTTTTCCACGAGGTCTGCTTCGCCTGAAGTATCTAAATATCTACTTGCAGCCATCCTTTCTTTATTCTGCAATTTGTAGCAATCCTTTTTTAAGTGTTCATTCTCCTTGTAGTAGTTACAAATTTAATTGCTGAACTTAGATTTCGATCTGCCCCTTTCAGAACTACCATGAGCAACCAGGCCTTCTCCATCTCTGGCCTCAGAAACGAGATGCTTCATCTTTTCTTTTGAATACAAAGTATCATATACTTCCTCTATAGTGAGAGTATCACGACTATACAAAATCGTATCTCTAAATGAAGAAAACGAAGTGGGCAATGAACACAATAGGATCAAGGAAGTCATCACAAATAAAACTGCAAAGGACGGTGTGGTGCTTCACGACTAGGTTTCTGTGCGCACTTCCCCTATCGAGCCCTGGTCCAGCTCGCCTCGCTTCTCCTCTATTATATCGAGTCCCGCTTGTTGCCGTCGTTGATGATCATTCGTCGTCGACGGTTTGACTAATACTAGTACCTTCGTCGACCATCGGATTAAGGCAATTTCCTTACTTTGATACAATTTTGGTACAGCAGCATTTATAAAATTCTTATAATAAGAATTGAAATAAGAACTATTTTGGAATAATCTTGTTTTTGTATTAATTTATGATTGATTGTGATTAAAAGTGTACAATATCTCTATATTTATAGGCAAAATTATTCTGTAATCCTATTAATACAAGGAAACCAAAATAAAGAAACTAAATTCTAAAAAGAAATAAACTAATCCTAATCTAACCAAGATTTAAGAATAAAACATATTACACTAGAAAGGGAAATTAGAAAAGATAATTAAAAAGACAAACACCTAGATAAAGTTGAACTATTACTTATAGTTGTGATGTACTATATCAAAAAAGGACTCATATCTAATCTCTGTGTGTGTGTGTGTGTGTGTGAGAGATAGAGAGAGAGAGAGAGAGAGTAACCTACAGTTCCAGTAGTGGACTTCGATGATATGAATGTGTTTCCTTTGAATCTTGATAAACCAAAATCACATACCTGAGAAATGGTGTGAAATAAGTTGATTTAGCGATGAGATCAATTGGTAAATTTTACAGATAAGCCAATGACAAGCCTACCTTCACTGTCCAACTTTTATCAACCAAGAGATTAGGAGATTTGAGATCTGAGTGAATAATAGGTGGTTTAAGACAATGAAGATAATTAATACCCTTAGCCTGCAAGCAATATCTATCAAAATATTTTCTTGCATGGAAAATAATATTTGTAAAGTGTAGACAATGAGAACATACCACATCCAGAGCCATTCGTAACCGTCGCTTCTGATCTAATGTTTTTGAAGCTCCTGGCTTGTGTATCAATTGGTATAGACTACCTCTGTTCCATAAAGTTCAGATGTACAAAGTTTAGTGTCCACTATTTTGCACTCTGAGTAGACTGTTCATGTGTTTCATAGGAACGAAGGACCAATATACCTTGGCATATACTCTGTTACTATAGATAGATGAGGATGCTTTGTAACTGCACCCATGAAGAGAACCAGATTCGGGTGGCGGACACGTTTCATAATAGAAACCTTTAAATACATGTGAAAGATACGGTTATTATTGAAAACCAATTAAACAAAACTGTCTCAAACACCTTAAAGGACCACACTATGGTGAAGAAGGCTCAATTTATCAACCAAATAGTAAATAGATAATACATGAAAGAGAACTCAAAAACAATAAAGAGAGGATATCACTACTTGGAAGTGATAATACATGATGATAAGATTATCCAGGAAAAGTAACAAAGAACATTGAATTGATGTAATAACATTACCGAAACATGATTTGTTCAAGCTATAGGTTTATGTTTGTGCATACATCCTGTGTAAGTATGAGGACTACAAAATATATTCTACGGAAGTATGAGCACTGCATAAATTTACATAATGTTGACGTCGAAAATCCTTAGGGGACTTTACGTCAACTGCATGAAACTTCTTCTATGGAAAATGAAAACCCACTTAATGAGTCTGACCTCTAGAGGAAAGGGTGGGGTAGAGTATGTATACTAAAATAAAAATTTAGTATCTTGTATTCTTTTGTCAACAAAACGAAAGAATTTTATATTTTTTTGAATTGAATTGAGAAAGATAAACAGAAGAATTCTTATTCTACATATTCTAAGAACTTAAAAAGAAATTTCTTTCTTTCAAAATCGTTCAATACATGAGATGAATTAAATCCACTAGTTCAATTTGTAATGTTTGTAACTGTGGTGATAAATCCTGCAACATAACAAAAAGTTTTTAAGTAAAATTGTGATTTCACACCTAGTTTGAATGACCGCGTGAATAAAGGGAAGACGACAGGCATCCTCAGCTAGTGCAGTTGCATGTCACATCACCTTGGGACATGAAGTGGACATTATGTTGAGCTTGAGTGCTGGATGCGACACTTCCCGCGTGCTGAACCCGACAATGTTGCATCCCTTGATTTTCGGAATTAACCATACCTTGCAAAGTACTGTCCAATATCGTAGTCGAACACTAATGTTGAGCTTGGCATTTTAATGAGGTCTAGCACTTTCTATATCAAGCAAGTCTCCATTCGGTACTTATTTGAACGTCTTTGAATATGAGCTCAGCCTTCTCTTGTCTCCCCTCAACACGAACTTTTGCTTCTTTAGTCCTCTCAAGGGTATGGTTTTGACCTCATCCTATTGGTCATGGGCTCAGCTCATCCTCTCATCAATGGGACTGGACTCATCCCATCTTCTCTCAACATGATCTCAGCTTGACTCAACTTTATGCTCGGCCTCATGTTCTCAACCACCAGGGATTAACCTTTTGGCAATGTTTTAAATTGAAACTTCAGAAACATGGGCCAAAACGCTATCTAAGGTTATAAAATTTGCTCTTAGGTCAAATCTATACCTTATGTCTGGTGAGACCTTCTATTTTACATGGCCTTAGTGGTGGTCCATGTGACGAAATCGACTTGTTAGAAACATTAAGATAGATTTTGAACTTGAGCTCAGCTCACTTTTAACTCTTGCAGAAGAGAGAAGGCATTTGTGCTCTCAGGGATCTCAAACTCAGAGTTAAGCTCTCACCATGAACTCCGTTTTCGAGGTTCAGACCAATTGTATAATTTAGTTGTTTGGTTTTTCCACTTGCTAGATTTCAGTGATTCTGTGAGGCTCATTTATGCATGTTACTTTGCATGAAACCTCCTAGTTCAAAGGATCTTGAGTAGAAATTTGCACTATTTTGCTCACTTCTAAATTTTATTACGGAAAATGAGTTGGAGGTAGACTCTTTGACTCTTACTATTTTAAGTACTGTAAGCTAAGCTTACCACGAAGGATCGTAAGTTCAGACTTCCACAATCGTGTCATTTTATTTCGTGCTCACTTCTACCTTATGCTGTAGAAGTGAACACTATCATCAGTAGTTTTCCATATAATTTACAGCTTTTAGAGCTTAGATAGGCTGAGCTCCACTTTTGTTCTTCACTGTGGAAGCAAGACCCCCTTACTTCTAGGACTTGAATGAGCTAAGGCTAATATTTGTCCCTGGTAAAGGAAGACTAAACTTTTGAGATTTGTACAAATTTGAGATCACTTATGCCCATGCTCTAAAAAGTTTAAAATGAATACTTCCACTGTCTGAATGAGCAACATCTTATCTTTACCATTCTCAATAGGATGGTTAAGGTAAAAATTAACATTTCTTTGTTGAACTATAACGAGTTCAGCTTTGGCTTCTGCTTAAACTCAACGAGTCATCTTCTAGTCGTTCTCATCCTCATCCTCTTGACATGGACATAGATTTCTCTAGGTTCTACTATATCTGGACTATACCTTGCCTTTCGGCTCACATGGAAACGATACTCCTAGCATAGAATGGGCTAGAACTTCCTTCTGGATTAGAATGGACTCAGCCTTCTTCGAACTTGTCCTTACCTGCTGTGCAGCCTTTCCTCAGGTTCGTAGAGTAGGGCAAAGGAGGAGCTGTCCCTACCAGGCAGGCGGCCTCGGGTCACAACGCATTCTTAGCAAAACAAATCCACTTTGAAGTTGACATTCAATTGGCCAATCTTCGGATTGTTTATGAGATACCATAAGGACCCAATTGCTTTGCATAGGTTCGATTTCTCCTTCTAGCTCAGAATGGTCTTCAACTCTTCTTCTGGATCAGCATAGGGCCGAACTTCTCTGAGCTCAAAGTCATCCTCTTCTATCAAAGACGCTTCAAGCTCAATGTAGCATGCCTCCTTCAATAACCATTCACCTGTGATTTTGAGAGTTTTCTTCATTTACCTAGAGGATCTTCTATAGGACTATCAGGACGATCTTCTTCTTTGCTATGGTGCTTGCCACCATGAGCAGGGTACTCTACTCAATTCTTCCATGATAGTGGCAGAGCCACCTAGTATTGCTCTATACATGCACTATGGTAGCCAAATCTTGAATTGGGTGAGGATTTGCAATTTTGTTCTCTATGAGTTTCACCTCCCAATCTCAAGTGTTATTTGCCTCTAGTGCATCATGAATTATATCTATGACTAGAAAATACTGAAAATGAACTTAAAGGAAAAGGTTTAGCTCAGGGTTGTCATTTCTCACATCAAAAATCCTGCATGTCAACTGCATGAACCTTCTTATAGAAGAATACCTACAACATAGGACCCAGTCAGCAGCGTTTGGCCATTGGGGGAAGGGCTGGTGGTAGAGTTCACTCTGACGATTAAGTCTACGTTGGAGCTGCAGTGAAGAATCTGTTGGAAGCACATCTAGTAAGAATTTTGATCTCATATACCTGGACTGAATGATTTTGGGGGATATGCATAAAGAAATAAGAGGATAGGTGTCTTCTGCTAGTGCACTTGCTTGTTAAATCACCTTGGCACTTGACTAGGATACAATGTTGTGCTTATGTGTTGGACACATTATTGGTCACATCCTCGGATTTTCGAGATTACAGTTGCCCTGCTAGATTCTTTCATGTGCTACTACTGAACATTTCTGTTGGGTGTGCTGCTACCATGAACTGATGTTGAGCTCGATTTGGTACTTACCTGGGCTTCCCTCGTAATGATCTCTACCTACCCTGATCATCTCCGGTGAGCGGTTTGGCTTCATCCTCTAAGCCATGGGATCAGCTTCATCCCCTCAGTGGTATGACGGCCTCATCCTCACAGTATGCAAGATACTGCCTCTTGCTTGCTGTCCATTGGTCAGCCTTCTGGCGCTGACCTACTTTGTCCCTTCAAACACGTGAGCTCACTATGTCGCATTATTTTAGGGTATAATAACAAACACAATTATTAAGACAACTAGCTGAAAATATAGTAGATCATGTGAAGTTTTCCCCGCAGAGAAATCTGAAGCATCTTGAGATATTTATCACCAAATAAAGCCAATGCATCTTGAGACATTTATCACCCAATAAAGCTTAATGCATCCTGAGACATAATTATTACCTAATAAAGGAAGAAATAAAAATAAAAATAAAAACAAGACATACCAGTAGCAACAGAAACGGGAATATCAAAGTAAATAATTAAACAAGTCATTTTGTTGCAATTCAATCATTCAAGTTTTCTTTGCCCATACCTCTCTTAGAAACTCCTTCAACTGATCATCATGAAAATCTTGGTGACTAAGATCCTTGATGGCAACATCCTGGAACGACAACAACAATACTTCATGACTGATGAATTGAACACGCTAACATCACAGATGGCACTAGGTAATACTTCAAATGGTAATTTCTGCTGGCCATGTACTCAGTAAAATGATGATTTTCAACAGTAATATGCCAAAATGGATACCAAATTTGTTATTTTAAATTCTTGGGTTGACATTTTTGTCCCTTTTTTTTTTTTTATTAAACTACCTATGCTGACATAAAGTTCTATTGAATAAGAGGCTTTAATAGCTGTATAAAGGTTATGTTAAACTGCACTTTTAGCACAGATGCAGCACCACCAAGAAAGCAATTATCTCTTAAAAGAACTCCACCAGTTAATTGAATACAGAAATTTAATAGGTTCAAGATACAATCATCATCCATCAGGTTGAAACGAAGGGTATGAGTATCATACGTCTGATTATAAAAAGCAACTTCAGATGCAGCATGAAAATTGCATCTTCAAGTAAAATTAAAAAAATGATTCAGATGTTAGTATTAAATTTTCACTCTAATACAATCAAGCTTCTAGTAAAATGTATCCAAACCCACGGTACAAGGTAGAAACAACAAGTACGTAAAACTAAACGATTCATGCCATTTAGCACGATGCACTGTCCCAAATGAACCTATGAGAGGACATAAGTAGTTACAAACCCATTTTCCACAGGAATAGAATAATCAATAACAATAATAGTTTATAAATATCTAGAATCAAAAGAATTACCAGCACCTACACGCTCCTTGATGCACAATTCATTCCATGCAATCTCAAGCCAATCCATTGAAAGAGAAGGCTCAAGATTTGAGTATCTTGGAATGATTGCATCAGGTTGTTTCCTGTCATCCTGATGTTGATTTGTAACTTCCATCAGATCTTTTTTATCAGAGATGGTTTCTCTGTCAGCTAAACTTAAAATTGGCTTTCCAGAGACACCAATATCCTTTTTGCATGTCTGTCCAATAACAATTTCATCCCCTTCAGGTAATGCATAGTCATCCCTAGATCTTCCAGTAGCAGTAACATCCAGAAATTCCGAAGGTAATTTTTTAGAAACTTCCACAGCTCTGCACACATCCTCAGTATTTTCTGTCAAGCCACTATCCTTCATTTGAAAACTTTCTTCCCCAATGCCTGCAAACACATCTTTAAAGTACAATATGCTAAATATTCTTGTTTTTAATGTTTAATTGTTTCATTTTGCTCTATTTATTTATATATGCAAGTTTTCTGCAAGCACTAAAAAGTGCCTACAGGAAGTCAGCAAGTATGCACCATGAAACAAAATCAAAAAACACTTCACAGAATAGAAAAAAGGAACAATTGAAAATGATATCATAGCCAGATCAATATTTTGCGAGGAGGAAAAAGATATACTGTTCATTGTAGTTTGCAAGCGAACAAATATTTGACTTTTTCAACTGCAAATCCAGTTCCTAACTACAGATAGAACCAAAGACCGAGGATAATAACATAGCTTGAAGTGTCCTAACATTAGTATTCACTCACAGACATCACCACCTAATCTGTAATCGGCAGTGCTCGTGGCAGTATGCAAACCCAAGCTCCACATGACAACATTCATTTTAGCATCCAATTTTAAAGCATAGAAAAATCGAACAAAATCCTTAAAGCTGTGTAAAATATTAAAAAACCTGAATAAAGAGGATTGTCATGGCCACGTGAGTACTTTGATATTTGAGTAGCTATTTCATCGTTCAGGTCATGTTGTTGAAATTCTTTTAGATGAGATATCTGAAATGGTGAAGGCACCGAAGAACATACAGCACCATTAATTGACAAATCTGGACTGTGAACATTTCCTGGTTCCCCAACTAGATCAACTACATATTCCCTGCTAAGAGATGTAGGGAAGGTTAAACAAGTAATGTATGAAAAATGGAACATGCAAAGACAATCTATTTACCTAATAGTTGTTGATAGAGTGTTACTTACTGTCATTTAGCTGTGATCTAACATCATAATAAAACCAGTTAAGCAATTTAGAGGCAAGTTAAAATACCACTTTGACATCCTAAGGTCACAATAAGCATAACAAATAAGTCAGGAAGAATGTACAGAACCAAGATTATAACTTTTTGGCGCAAAGATTCATTAACCAGATTTCTTACTGAAGCAACCGAACGAATGCAAATATCAGTTTGCATAAAGGAATAAACAGAAAAATAATCAATTAAGGTGCCTACTGCCCAGCCTCAACAAGTTAAATTAATGTCTTAGATATGGTTTTTGTTGTCATCAAAATGCCAAAACTGAAGAATACATGTGGTCGTATTTAGGATAGGCACACAATAACCAACAATCATGTTTAACCGCAATGTCAAGTATGATACTTTCCCTCTGGATTCTTTTTCTGCATATGCACTGAAACCAAAGATGGATTAATTCCCTAAACCCCTAAGATAAGTAAGCCTTTCCAGACCATACATGGCCGGTGGTAAGAAGAGGAACTGCAATTCCTTTCCCCCATGTTCAGATCCTGATATCGCCTGATCAACCAAAAATTCAAAGCGTAAAGATAATATCAAAAAGAATGGTTGGGTTATCATACCTGGAAAGTCTATTTTCATCATAAACTTTGACAAGACATGAAGATCTATGGTCTGAAACACAATATTTGCAACCTCTAGCAATCCGGCAAGGCAAACCCACGTAGTCTGCTAATCTCTGGAAACAAAAATGGATTCATGAGTAAACTTACTTATGTCCTAAGAGTTATTAGGTTCCTCGTGAAAGTAACTCAATCAATTTTCCCGCACCATATAACTAAAGCAAAGTACATATGACAAATTGAGTTTGTGAACCTAGGTTACTGTTCACCCAATGTTATATGCATGGTCACGTAAATCCAGAACCGCAGTTATTTGCCAAGAAGTAAAAGGAGTAAGAGTCACTTAACCTTAAATAAATTAGAGTAGCTAAATTTGAACCTTAAAGGAGAAATATTTGATTCTCATATATGCAAAGCATATTCAATTACAATTCTTGTTTCCCCAAAAACCAAAGTAAGAAAGGCCTCCTTGTTAGCAAAAAAACAGTATGTATCTAATTACCTTAAAGAGGATTGCACGATGCCTGCAGATTCCCATTGAAAGGCTACCAATCCAGAGAACAATGCAGTTCTGGAAATTCTTTAATCTCTTGCTAACCAATTTCCAACCATCATGAAGGTCATCTTGCTCCTCCAAAAACGAGCCCCTAAAATTTTTGTAAATGTAATTGTCTTGTGAAAATAAGTATACAAAGTCTCAACGAATATGCTCAGAAAATTAATACCTACCCCATATAGACAGATACAAGTTTGCCAAGTTTCTCTGCCAAAACTAAAGTATTTTCTGCGGAAAAATATATCTCTTGAGCTTTATATTCAAGCTTCCTGAGCTGTGAGTCCCCCCATTGATCAATCAGAACCACCTCCATTGCCATATCAGTGGGTTCAACTTGTTTAAGTGCCATAAGAGATGGCATTCTTCTACCTTCCTCCAACTCATTGCACATCAGCCACAAATATGGATTCATGCCCAAAATGTTGTAGAATCCATCTGTTATCTTGTCATTATACGACAAGAAACCATTTACCTGAAAAGGAAAAGGCACTTTTTGATTGAATTTTGACCAAGAAACAAAGATAGCAAACTGGAAACATCAGTAGTGGATTAACTAAATTTCTTCTCGAGAGAATTTAAGATACCAATTCGTAATAATAACGGGAAAAACTTTTACGGGAACCACATAAAGGATATATAATGATGGTGAATCTCACATATTTCTATATAATGTTGCACTCAAACTGTTTTGAGAAAGAAAAACTACCCAAAAACGATAGGAGACAGTTTCCGCATAAGAAGATCCACAGACAAGATCCTCAGCATTTCTTAACTCCGGCAGAAACACAAGCTTATTAGCAAGCGTTGCTTGTTCAGTGAGCCTTTTTGCAAGAGTGAGCTGCAAGTAATAACTCTCTTTAGATCTCTGAGACAATTCTTTATCAACACTATCCCCTCCTTCTACCTTCTCCGCTTCCTCTGTTTTCGTAGAATCCTCCAGTATTCCAGCAGTAGTGCTCAACGAATTCCCATCAGAAGTTGTCCCCAAAAAGAAGTTCTTCGCATCGCTCGTGCTCCCTCCACTCAAAGTTCTTTCTAGTGACGCTTGCCTCTCAAAATTTCTATTATTCCCCAGATGATCGGCACTAGAATTGCACTCATTGCTCGACAAATGCCCATCAAAGTCAAATCCTTGCCAATGATCTTCCCTAATAATTGATTTTCCGACATGCACTTGGCTATCACAATCTACCGCGGGTTGTAGCACAGCCTTTGACGTTGGTGGAGGCCGTAAAAATTGCTCACACGCTTTCTCTTCAATCTCATCGTGATTATCCAATCCAATCTTTGCCGGATTAACATAATCAGATGATTTCTCTTTCTTTTTCTTCTCTGCCAGCCAATTAACAAAAGTATCCAACTTCTTTCCTTGAATTTTGTCGCCCTTGAATCGATGACGTATAGTATTGTTATTGCTAATATTGTTAGAGTCCTGGGCATCGCCCAAGCACTTTCCATTGTTGGTTGCCAATATCTTCTCGTGGTCCAAGAGGAACTTCGAAGATTCATCAAATTTTCGGTCAGGAAATTATCTCGGAAAAATATAAGTCGTTCGATGCGGCATTTTTCACCAGCCCTAACAAAACGTGTACAATTACTGCAAAATTCAAAAAATTGTAAAATCAACCAACATGATTTGCCTCTTTCTCGATATAATTTTTTTTCTTCGATCGCTTCTCGCGGAACTCCGACAGCGTTTAGTTTAACACAATCAATACGAGTTTTACAAATGAAACATCAAATGATCTCGATTCTTTGGAACGGGATTGAAGTTTGAATCGGAATCATTGAAGCTGAAGCAACTGAAGATCAATGGAGTTTCAGGATAAAATTTGGATATCCATAGCTCAGTAACTTGGCGAACTAGAGAGATTGAATAAATAATAGTATACAATAAATAAAAAGATAATGTTAAAATCTGTGCATGCAATTTCTTTATTAAGAGAAACAGAAACAAAATCGGTGGGAAGCTGTACCCACGCAATCGCAAACAAGACGAAACGACGCTTTAACATAAATAAAATGCTATTTTTGGACATGGATGGTCATTTTTTATTTTTTAAGTACTCCGCGCATCAAATTTGACCCATGTTTGACCAACATTATTTTTTTCATTCGCATTCTTTTACTCATTTTCAATCATACATTTTTCAATAAAATAATATTTTTCATCACATCAATAACTTTTCCTTCATTTTCAACCACATATTCTCCATCACATCACTTCAAAAAATGCATTCTATCATTTTAACGTGTATCAAACAGACTCTTGATTTATAAAAAAAAAACACTTATTTGACTCTTTTTTTTTTTAAATTAATATATAAAAATATGACTGAATATTTGTCCCCTTATTTTAAAGAACATTAACAGAATATTTGAATATAAATCGTTATCAATATCAGATGTACTAATTAATAAAAGTTGAAAACAAATGTAGGAATAAATACAATAACATGAAAAAATTGAAACAATTAGTTCAATTAAAACGTAATGGTTCATAAGAGCATTGTATAAATAATTATGATTTACTTTTAGGGAAATTTGGCCAGACAGCCTGGTAAGAGAATGATTTTGGACAAATGGCCTTTGACCAGAATTAAACAAAAAAAAGAAATTCAAAATGTTTTAATTGATAAAAAGACAAAATTGCCATTCACTTTTTAACCTAAAAATCATCCAATTTTCCCTCATTTCACCCATTTAACCAACATCATCCATCTTCTCCAAATCCATCAGAGAACTCAACGACCCCGACGGAATACATTTGGTCCAACCAACAGTCGGCCAATTTTTCGTCCTTCAAAGTCGCGAGCACCATCACTTGCGGCGGAAAAGCTAAAGAATGGTTTGAAGTTAGAACTTTTGGTAAGTATGATTAAAAGATCTGCAATAAACCTTTAGACAAAATTATATCTGATGTTGCTCAAAAAGGTCTGCAGTCATGATGCCAAATCTGCCAGATTTAATTGCTATTTCTTGCGATGTAAAACGACACTACAGTCGTTATCTGCAACGTAAAACGACACTACAGTCGTTATCTGCTGTAATTTGATTTTTTCAACGAAATGACCTTTAATAATGGACTTACTAACATGTATAACAAAAAAAAATTGACTAGCTACAAAGAACGATTGAAATGACATAATTTTTATATTATTGAGATAATGAAATCACAAGTCGTCTTATTCATATGTGTTGATTAAGTTAATGAACATTCATCTCAACATTTATCGACCTTTTTAAGTTAGGGGGTCCAATGTTTGACGTTGTTCCTCTGGAAAAGTAGCAAAATATTGGAGAAATCAACAGAACGAGAAAAGTGTCGTTACTGCTTTTAAAACGTCTACCAGAATGACAGAACTGTCGTTCTGCATCTAAAATTGATTTTGAAGAGCCGCGACCTATCCAAACCACGATAATGATGAGTTGAACTCATTTAAGTTGCAGGTTGAACACTCCACTTACAACATTCGAAATTTATGATCATTACTTAATCAAGAGGAAAAAGAAAACGACATAACTGCCGTTCTGTTTTGAAAACGGCACAAGTGTCGTTCTGGCTCTAAAATCGATTTTGAAGAGCTGCAAACCATCCAAACCACGATAATGATGAGTTGAACTCATTTAAGTTGAATGAAATTCAACGAGAACGGCACTAGTGCCGTTACTGTCCTGAAAACGACACTTGTGTCGTTCTGATTGGGAAGATAAAATTTACTTGTTTAACTATAACGATAATGAGAGAGAGACTTGATGTAATATTGAGTGGTGAAAATCAATGCAAATTGATGAAAGAAATAAGCAAAACGACACTTGTGCCATTACTCATATCAGAACGACACAAGTGTCGTTATCCTGATTGGTTGAAATTCAACGAGAACGGCACTAGTGCCGTTACTGTCCAGAGAACGACACTTGTTTTGTTCCGCTTGGGAAGATAAAATTTACTTGTTTAAACGTAACGATAATGAGAAAGACACTTAATGAAATTTTGAGTGCTGAAAATCGAAGCAAATTGATGAAAGAAATGAGTAAAACGACACTTGTGCCGTTACTGATATCAGAACGACACAAGTGTCGTTATCCTGCCTGGTCGAAATTCAATGAGAAAGGCACTAGTGCCATTATTGTCCATAGAACGACACTTATGTCGTTTTGCCTGGGAAGATAAAATTATCTTGTTTAAACGTAACGATAATGAGAAAGATACTTGATGAAATTTTGAGTGCTGAAAATCGAAGCAAATTGATTAAAGCAATGAGCAAAACGACAAATGTGTCGTTACAAATATCAGAACGAGTCAAGTGCCGTTATGCTCTGTGAACGAAATTCCACCGTAACGGCAGTAGTGCCGCTACTGTCCTGAAATGACACTTGTGTCGTTCTTGAAGGAAAATCATACATTCCACCGTTCCTTGTCACCTAATCAACACGTCCAGCCTAAAAAAGTTAGGGGGTCCAACTGTGGAGGTCGTTCGACTGGAAAAGTTGAAAAATATTGAAGAAATCAACAGAACGACACAACTGTCGTGTAACGGCACAAGTGTCGTTCTGCCTGAAAACAGTCGTACAGAGCTCCACGACCCGTCCGAGGCACGATGAAATCGTTATACGTACTCATTTAAGTTGTAGGATGGACATCCCTCTTAGAACGTATGGGAGATATGCTCAACACTTATACTTTCAAACAAAATCATTGTAGACTTGATGGTTTTCACCGTTCAAAACCATATATTATACATCAATTGCACCGTTACTTGTCACCTAATCAACACGTCCAACCTAAAAAAGTTAGGAGGTCCAACTGTGGAGGTCATTCGACTGCAAAAGTTGAAAAATATTGAAGAAATCAACAGAACGACACAACTGTCGTGTAACGGCACAAGTGTCGTTCTGCATGGAAACAATCGTACAAAGCTCCACGACCCGTCCGAGGCACGATGAAATTGTTATACGTACTCATTTAAGTTGTAGGATGGACATCCCTCTTAGAACGTAGGGAAGATATGCTCAACACTTATACTTTCAAACAAAATCATTGTAGACTTGATGGTTTTCACCGTTCAAAACCATATATTTCACATCAATTCCACCGTTACTTGTCACCTAATCAACACGTCCAACCTAAAAAAGTTAGGGGGTCCAACTGTGGAGGTCATTCGACTGGAAAAGTTGAAAAATATTGAAGAAATCAACAGAACGACATAACTGTCGTGTAACGGCACAAGTGTCATTTTGCATGGAAACGGTCGTACAGAGCTCCACGACCCGTCCGAGGCACGATGAAATCGTTATACATACTCATTTAAGTTGTAGGATGGACATCCCTCTTAGAACGTAGGGGAAATATGCTCAACACTTATACTTTCAAACAAAATCATTGTAGATTTGATGGTTTTCACCGTTCAATACCATATATTCTACATCAATTCCACCGTTACTTGTCACCTAATTAACACGTCCAGCCTAAAAAAGTTAGGGGGTCCAACTGTGGAGGTCGTTTGACTGGAAAAGTTGAAAAATATTGAAGAAATCAACAGAACGACACAAGTGTCGTTCTGCCTGGAAACAATCGTACAGAGCTCCACGACCCATCCGAGGCACGATGAAATCGTTATACGTACTCATTTAAGTTGTAGGATGGATATTCCTCTTAGAACATATGGGAGATATGCTGAATACTTAATCGAAATGAAAAACAAAAAGACACAACTGCCGTTACTGTTTTTTAAAACGGCACAACTGTCGTTCTGAAAGGAAAGATATTATTTATTAGAATGGTATGACTATCGTTATATTTACAACTTTGAATCCACGTTAACAAGTTCTTGAACTTTGTTGTACAATTCTATATACGAAATGTTAGTTGGAACATAAAGAATATCCACATTTTTTTCACCATTCCCTACATAACTCCATGTCCATTTGCCTTCTTTAGTCTTTTTAAATTCAACAAAATAGCATACTTGTACCCATATCATTTCTACAGAATCCATAGCTGCAAATAAAATAAAAAAGTTAAATAGTTTACTCAAATATATATCAAAGTAATATGAAAATAGCTATCATATTTAAATTATCAAAGTAACCACATTGTATTATCAAGAACGGACAGATCATAACAGATATTGTTTGTATTGTCATTTTACATGAACGATAACGACTGTAGTGTCGTTCTACACTACGTAAAACGGCTGGACTGTCGTTCTGTACTACAAATGGTCCGGTAGTTGCGAAAATACACCAGCAGTAAAAAAAAATCAACTACAATATCATTTCATATTATATTCAACAATAAAAGGACCAAATGTACATGAGATTTATAAAAATACCATTTATTTTCTTCAAATTTAATGAAGATTTCAATGTACATAATATAGAAGCTAAAATTCTTGTTCAAATACTCAAAATGTTGGAGAAGATAGGTGAGGAATATAACCAGTAACAAGATTTTAGGAGGTGGCAAACATTGGAGACGAAGAGCATTTTTTTTTCATCGGTAGAAGAGCACGTTGATTTTGATAGAGGTGAAATGGTGAATTTGATTGGATGAAAAGGATGTATAGGTCTTTTACTTGTTGAGGGTATTTTAGACATTTTTCCATGTTTATTTATTATATTTTTTAATGGAGGCCATATGACCAATAAACTTTGAGGATGGGTCTTTTTTCCAATTACTTTGTTTGACTAGGTGTTTTAACAAAGAGTCCCTTACTTTTATAATTCAATATTTAAATTTCTAAAAACTATATATCTAACATTAATTCAAATCTAATTGCATCTTAATTTTCTTGTAGTAAAATAATTAAAGCCTAAATTATTTAAAATTTTAGTTGAAGTTAATTTTTAGTTAAAATTCACAAAGTGTCTATAGTAATGTGCAATTATTAATTCAAGCTTTCAAATATTGGTCAAGAGCATCCTCAAAATTTCTATTTTTTTTTTTTTTTCAAAATTAGAAAAATATATATAGAAAACCCATTTTAAATTTTGAAAATGTCTTTAGAATTTTTGAAGAGATTTTATTTTTGAAACGCAAATGAAAATAAAAAAATAAAAAATCTAGCGTCTTAAAAGTTCTCATGAAATCTAAACCCACTTACCATAAAATACACTAAGTCTCGGATAGGCCTTCATTTTCTAAAATTTATTTTTACTTAAATTTATTTTCAATCATTCATTTCATGGTATTCACAATTTTTTTCAAATTTTCAACTATAAATTTTATCAACTTTTATCAAAATTTATTAAAAATCTTATTTTTAATTAAACCAAACAGATCTCAAGTTTGACAAAGTTTTTATAAAAAAAAAAAAGAAAGAAAGAAAGAAATAGCAAATTTTTAGATCAACTGATGCGCCCCTGTTTGGCACCCATTCGATTCTCATTTTCATTTTTTTCTCTTTTTTCATTTCAACCACACATTCTTCCAATAAAATAATATTACACACAAATCTAAAACTTTTCATTATTTTTTCACCACACATTCTCCCATCAATCACTATTCAAAAAATTCTCGTTCCCATCAAATGGGTGTCAAACATAGTATAGTTAAAAATTAATAAAAATTATAGATCAAAATTTAAATTTAACTCACTGAAAATTTGATTAAAAATGAAAAAGGCAAAAAGCACGAGTGCGTATCTCACCACCTCAGCGCATCTTATTAGTAGGTAATAAGTGTAACGGCTTTGAACTAAAAAAAGGTGCTAGTTTATCATGTTACAGTTGGGTTGGGATGGGGAAAGGTGACAGTCAACACTTGTGCTCTTAGAATTCAACAACCTATGAATTTTTTATTTCTTGCTCTATAATTTGGGGCACAATGAAGGAATTTAAAATATTTGAGGAAACATTGTTGATTGTTATGGATATTCCCATTTATTCGAGTCCAATGTCGTCTAATCGACCAATCAAGTTGAGTCGCTAATTAATAATTAATTAATATTAAGTAAATAGTATCGCCTCTTAGTTTTTTGTTCTCGCATGTTATCCCTCTCTTTAAAGTAGAAAGAAGAAGGAGTCTGCATTCTAATTCACTGGTAATGTTCCCGAATAAAGCTTAGCTGCAAACGTTAGACATAAATTCAATCCCCGTTCGATGGACATTAAAATTAAATTTTGATAAAAATTGATCAAATGCGTAATTGAAAAATTATGGATTCCATAAAACACGTGATTAAAATTAATTTTTAGATTTGATTTAAATAAAAATCGAGATTTTAATTCCCACAAAAAAAAGGGGCATGTTCTGAAGAATTACACCTAGGTAGATGTGAACGTTAGGGATTTATATACTGTAAATGAAAAGTAGGGGTTGCTCTATTTCATATAAATTGGGGATTCCAACTATATATATTAACTAAAATGCAAATCTTGTGCCTTCTCGACTAATTTCCCTTTATACACGTAAGAAAAATCATGACGAATGAAGGCTCGTTTCAATTTGCACTATATTTTTTACAATCAAAAGAACAAGACATGATAGAAAAGTCGACATTTTATTCTACTTCCTTAATCGTGTTTCATACATGTTCTCATGGCTTTTAACGTCCAATAAAATTGAATTAAGTAGTTAAAAGAACTTAGAATTCGATCTATTTCATATTCAATAATACACCCGATCATATTCTTGTGCAATAAGATTTGGGAAAATTTGGTTTGCAGTCATTGAACTTTCTTAAAAATGTCAATTAGGTTATTAAACTTAATTTGTTTCAATTTGGTCACTAAAGTTGAATATAGTTTTAATGGGGTTGCTGAACTTGAATTTGATTTCAAATTTCACTACTTTATCATCTCTCTTCTCTCAAATTGATAAAAGTTGCCTAATTATCATTCATACTGCACCGTATCTTCCATGTATGTTTCGTGATATGCCAAACTTCCACTTTCCACGTCAAAAATGTGTTAAAAAAAAAAACCAACTTTGAACATCTTAATTAGAGGTGTCAATCCGGGTGGTCCGGACCGGGTCGGCCCGCCAAAATGTAAGCCCGGTAACGGCCCGCGTGAAAAAAAAGCCCGCCCGCTGCGGGTTCCGGGCCGGTTACGGGTCGGCCCACAATTTTGGACTACAACCCAGGCCCGCCCGCTGACCCATCCGGGTCGAGCCCATGCGGGTCGCGGTTCGTTCCGATTTTGGCTCGTATGATTGTATAAATAAAATTATAAAAATATAGAATTTTTCATATTTATAGCAAAAAATATATTTTTTTATTAAATGTAAACTAAGAATTGAACAAAATGATAAATTCATAATTATATCAAAAATTTTTTACATAGAATTCAAAATTAATGTTACATGAATTATTTATAACTTTGCAAATTTCTACAACATTATCATCTTCTAAATTTATTGGAGAGCAACTATTATTGAAAATAGGATTTTGAGAAAAAGAATCGTGAGAATCTATATTATAGTATGATTAAAAAATTTAGTAGTGACTAGTGAGAATCGAGAAGAAAGAAATATAATCAAGATGATGATGATATTTGCAATTGAATAATTGTAATTGTAGTAAGGTAGTAACAAGTATGAACTATAAAGTATAAATGTATAATAACTAATGAGAGGGTATTGTAAAAATAATCTCTCCCTTTTTTTTTAATTTTTATTTTATTTTTATTTTTATTTTTTTTTACGGGCCGCGGGTTAACCGCGGCCCGTGGGGGTGCAACCCGCGAAGCCCGCGGATTACACCTCCTTGGCCCGTGAACCGCCCGCACGGGTCACGGGTCGGCCCGCGGTCCCGGTTTTCACGGGCCGGTTTTTACGGGTCATGGTCGGCCCGTCCGTCTTGACACCTCTAATCTTAATCTAGTGACATTGCTAGAAGTCTCATTTTACAATTTTCGTTTCTACGGTCCTATGTGGTGATTGTGTGGAATATTGCTTATAGTAAGGTTTTTGACGTAGGATGTAAGCAGTCTGATTTGATCATTTTTTATTTTTTTTTTCAACCGAACTGTGTTTAAACAATTTGAGAAAAATCAAAATCTAAACCAAATCATTTAAAACGTTTTGAATTTTCTCAAACTCAAACCTAACAGATTGGTCTAGTACTAAACCGCATCGTGACCCTATATTTTTTCTCCATGATCGTTTTATCATCACTAGTCAAACTGTAAATTTAAATAGGCGATATTATAGAGTTTTTGATTCTCAATGTTTGCAACATGAAGATTGAAGATGAACAAAGTTTTGACTTTGGTATATGGCCGTCTACTTTGATGGATTGATTCGTAATAGGGTCATATAATTAGGATTATTAATTAATTATTGATATTTGATAATGGAAAGTTGACAAAGATATTCATTGTTGTATTAAAAATATATAACTATAGTGTATTGAAAGTTTGATAGTTATATTTGTTGGAAAAAATGAGATGATGGTTGACTTTAGCATAAATTTTGAGTGGGACCCGTTTGCTTAATTTGGAAGATTAACATTGATTTGTGTTCGACTCCGTGAGAATATCAAAATCATGTATTTACTTGCCAAAAATGAAATTCGGGTGAATGAGAAATTTGAGTTTAAAATGGACCATTGAAATATAGTTTATATTGGAGGGAAAACTAAATTTGAGTTTATCCCACATAGGAAGTTGATGAAAGCAAGAACCACTTTATATATCGCTACACTTTGAAGTGTGTAATCATGTGTACCATAGAATCCCTCTCCACGTGCGCGCGCAGAGGGTGCAAATCACGGATTGAAATAGGCTTGAGACCATAAACTTGTGTGCGGGCACAACATGTGTACACGATGTCGGATCGAATTGACAAAAAATTGGTCCATTAGGATGGCCTACGTTTTGTCAAAAAATTTTTTGCTTTCAATAACTGACTTTTGATTTCTGAAACTCTAATAATTATTGTCATTAAGTTTAAAACTATTGAAACTCCAATAATTATTGTCATTAAGTTTGAAACTGTTGAAACTCCAAGTTTCTGAAACTCCAATGATTATTGTCATTAATTTTGAAAATGTTGAAACTCCAATGTTTATTGCCATTGTGTTAATAGACAGATGTAACTCGTAATTATTTGGATTAAGCCTACATAAAGCCTCGATTTTTCACTGTTCCAAACATGAAGAAAGAGTCTTTATTATTGTTCCAAAACACACGAAATTGTCATCTGTCTACATACATATTTTACTGTCTGTCAAGGTCTTGGTGGTGATATTGTTCAGATACTAAGTCAGTTCGCTAGAATAGAATCTGCAGTACTCGAACTCTATTGGTTTACCGTTATATTTTGGGAAACAGACGATCAAATTAAATCTTAAGCACCTACGGTAAGAGGGCGAATTTGTTTTAAGGAAATTGAATTCACACATGCCTCAGGTTTTAAAGTCTAACTGAATTATTTATTCTCTATTTAGATTATTTGTTCACAAATATTTTCTTTAACAATATTTTATTATGGAAGCTAATACCGTAATGTATCAGTCTAATTTCTGGCCAAATTTAAAATTTAACAATTTTATCATTTTATTTTATTTTTATACGTTTTTTGTTGGATTTCAAACCGTCGTTAAAATTCCAAAACTTTAGTTCAAAATTGTTTAGTTGATGGATCCATATGGAATCAAATCGACGTATTCAAAAAGACATTTCGATTCAATTTTCCAATTTGTTGATTTTTGCTTACAGACCTAATAAGGATGATAAGTGACGGAATGTTATAGGCTAGTAAAAATTTAAAATAAATTGAAATTCAATAATCTAATTTAAGACAGAATTAAAATTTAATGCCCCTATTTAAATTGGAAAATGTTTGTTGTGCATCACCATTTACATAGTATTTTACAGATTAATGAGGTGTCAAAAAAAGTGGGATAGTTTTATTTTTTTATTTAATTGATGAGATTTTAACTAAATTAAATATTTTCATGTTTTCTGTTGATAAACAAATTTGTAAGTTGGATTATACACGTAGCAAAACCGATTGAAATTTGGTTGGAAGTTGAATGACACGAATGAAACTTACCCATGAAGTATATATTGAGGTCCAAAGCATTGGACTGCACCCAACAAAATTAAAAATATTAAGGCTGCAGATTTGGTACTAGTCTTTAATGTTTTTAAGACTTTAATATACAACCATTACTTTTAAAATTTCTCCAATCTCAATAAAGATAAGTGTCCCTACTATGTGAAGCACATTTTCTAACCCCAATTGGTTGATTTCTTAATATTTAAACACAACTTGCCCATTATTTGAGTGGCTATTGGAGAAATAGAAAATAGCCGCGTGGGACATTTTCTACTTAAAGAAAGCCATTTCTTTATTATATTATCTAACTAAATATAAAAGAGGTAGTTATGGGATACCTTACTTAATCCGGCTCACCCAATCCAAGCCAAACGGCTTTACAGTTCGGCTCGGCTCGGCTAAATTTTTTTTTTTTCCCTTTTTTTTTTTTTTTGGAAGTTACAGATATTCGTTTTAAACGATTTAAAATTTGTTGGAAATGTTGAAGTGCAGTCATGATAAATATATGATCGATAAATTTTAAATATCAAAATAATTTTACATTAATTATGAAACGTAAAGTCGTGATTGTTTATATTTCTTTTGAATCACAACCTCATTTCAATGTCCTTTTTTGGAACTTTATTTTCGTACAATTTTTCGTTTGATTTGATATTTCACAATATGAATATCCATTTGAATCGATTTCAAATTTTTTAAAAAAACTTAAAATATGATAATAATAAATATACTGTCGATTAAGTTAAAATATAAAAATGGCTTTATGGCTTGGTTTGGCTAAGCCCTTTTTTTTTTGACGTTTGATTTGTTTTTTTTTTTTTTTTCAATTTCTTTGGATTTATTAGTTATTTATTTTGGGTTTTTAATACATACGCTATTTCGTACTCAACTACATCATGACACGTGCATTGCACGTGCTTCTGACTAGTATTTATAAAAAGAAGGAATAGATCTCTAGAAATGTTTGACAAAGCAAATTGTTATTAAAATATACTAATGGATATCAAGACTTTCTTAAAAGTGCAATCCAATAGTAATAGTGATAGCGTTTAGAACGACTCCTATTGATCCATCAAGCGTATCATTAAATGAGTGGTTAGTCGTTGTAACTACGAGAACGAATGCCTTCGTACAAACGTTAAATTAAGAAAAACAAATACCGCATGTGAAATAAAAATTATATAAAGAAAATAAGAAATTTATTCGAGTAGATAAATAGTCTTCAACCTCTAGTTAAGTTAGTTCCCTGCTTTTGTAAAGTTACATAATCGTTCCAAAATGCACGATATTGTCCAAAATCTATTGAATTGTCATGTTTCTCTCACATGATCCAAAGTTATGAAATTAAGTTTTGTTTCACAAATTAACGTGAAGACCTAAGAATTCGAATTGAAACACGCCTTTGTGTGGTTTACAAGACAAGTCAATAAAAATTAAAAAAACAAAAACCCAATTTATTGATTGTTGAATCAAAGAATCAATTTCGTGAGTTCATATCCAACAAACCATAAGTATGGTGAAGGGGGCAAGAACATAAAATGGCTCGCATAGTGTAGGCCAGCTATTCCTCCGACCTAGGTTGGCTAAAAATCTTTATTGAGGTACACGTAAACAAGTGTTTAAAACGTGGCTCCAAATCTAATGAATGCAAGACCGTAAACTAATGAGTAAAACATTATATTGTAACAGGATTAGTTATAAGCTAGCCAATAAGTGGAAGACATTTGTCATTTTTCCTAAATGATCCAATTGCCCCTAGAGCCTTGAGGGAAATCTACAAATACTTCTGCTTCTGAGAAGAAAGGCCATGCAAATTCAAATATCTCTTTTCTAAATAGTCATTTCTCATTTTACTCCGATTTGGGTATCATAACAAGTGAATTTAGGAGCCAGAATCCTGACTAGGTGAAAGAAACTTCTTGATCCGATTTCTCTCATCAACAAATTGGTGTCGCTTGTGGAAAACTTGAGCAAAGTAAACCAAGAATTTCTCTATTGTGGGTGAGAAATCCTTGAGATCTGACAGATGAGCAAAATGGAAGCAGGTCTAGAAGAAATATTAGCGTTGGAGGTTGAAACAAAAGAGTCTAGTTATAATCTGGACACTAGTAATACTAATCCAAAAAGAAAATGGGAGCGAACATCGACATGAGGTCGTGCCAGCATCTCTTGTAAGAGACCATGGCCAATGGAAAAGAACTCGAAGTACGAAGACGGGGTAGGAAATGGAGGAAAGCTTTGAATCACTAGCAGCAAAAAATATATATTTACGTGCAAATTATGAGAATCTAAGGGCGAGTTGGCAGGATGAAAATAGCCCGAGGGGAAACTCTCATGGCTGAAAGTACAACTAGCGTAATCATTAGAAAAAACAAAGAGCAAAAAATCATAGTAATTTTAATAATATTCACTCACATGAAGAATATGAAGGTAAATATGAAATGAAGAGGTATATGAGGAGGGTCTGAGGTACCACTTACCATTAAACTCAAACAACGATAGGCCACCATGAAAACAAACAATCATAGGAACATTCAATAAAAATAGGATAAGACAGACATCAACCACGAGAATAGATAGTGTGAAACAAAGAGTAGGATAATCCTTCAATAGTCATTTCATACATTTTAAAACTGAAAACGGCGAGGCTATACTAGTCGAAGAGTCGACAGATGCCTCGTAGAATGGCTTGTTGAAGAAGACTCTGTCTAGCGAGAGGCTATTAAAAGGTATGTTGAAAAACCTACCTGTCAGTAAGGATAACTTTGCAAGTACAAGAGGAAGTATAACCAATGAAACAATTGAAATTGTTACTCCGCACTTGTAATTCTTTTGATTACCATGTCTATTTTAATTAGTTGCATTAATGTTATACTTACTGTTTAATATAATAATTATATTCATCTTGAATTATTATATTGTTGCGGTGGAATGTACTTTGGACGCGTAGATGATCGACGTGCCTAGTAGCTATAAACTTAAGTTAAATATAATTTCATTAAATTTACAATTCAATTTACCTTGGACGTCCTTGACAATTAAATTATTTATTAATTTAATTATGATATGTTTATAATTTTACTAAGCTCGAATAAATATATAATGTATATTATACTTGCGGTTAATCTTGTTTATAGATTGATTAGAAAATCGAATGGGAAGATTTCATTGGTTAAGCACATTTTTAAGTAAGTTAATTGAAAATAATAACTTGGGGTCTTATAATGAAAATTTATTAACCTATTCAATCATGTTTATGGCTAAATAAGTTAATAGAGCAAGATTAGTTACATAATTGTCAGACTCGACCCGAACACAGACCCGGACAATGCAACGGGTCAATAGGTTAGTGGTTCAATCGGTGATCTGGTGGTTCAACCGATGAGTCATTGCGCAAAAACCTAAAAAAATATATAAAGTATAAATTTCGTTTTAGAGGCACAATTAAAATTTTTAATTTATTTTTCACCAATTATTTAAGTCTATAAAATAAAGTAAAAGATTGAATGAAATTTTTAAATTTTTTTTTTATAAAACTTATAAATTATTCATTAAATAGACATGAGTTATTTGTACATAAGTAATAGTAAAATATTCTATCTCAAGTGGTGAAGAACCATTATTTTTCTTAGATGTCCAAGATTCAATTCCCTTGAACCCTAAAATTTTGTAAGATAGTTTTAAAATCCAATCAAACCAGTCAACCGGGACTTTGACCGAGTCAAGTCCATTTCGATTAAATTAATCTGCCTGGCCTGTTGGGAATTTACTTAATCATGCACAGCGGAAATAAAACAATTTTCAATTCCCAAACGAGGATCTGCAATGTGTTTAAATAAAAACTGTGATTAGAATTATACCTTTGATGAATTCCACAAACTCTTTTGCTTTTTCTTGAACTCCAATGATCACGATCTGCAATCCAAGATGTTCAATTGTCCAGCCTCCAATGGTGATCCACACAGAGAAAAAGAATGACGTCTAAGGTTTCTTTTCTTGTGCTGCAAGAATAATAAAAATCCCTACTGTTTTCAAACTCTAGTAGTCTATTAATATAAGTCCAGATGGGCTCGGCCCATTTATTAAACTTAACCCGATCCAATATTTAATTAATCAAATTAATTAAAATTGGTCCATGAATTAATTAATCCAATTAATTAATTCGGGCCGATTAATAAACAACCCAATTAATTAATTATCCAACACTTGTCAATTAATTAATTGGTAAATCTCATTCTTCTGATTCTCTTTTGTGTGTGACCCATTAGGTTCCCGATCACGTGCCGAACGACGTGAATTATTATTTTGATCTAATCAAAATCGATAAATTGAAACCCCCTTTTAATTTATCAATAATTCACTTTCATTGTCCCAGATTGACATCTAGCAATGTATCAGGGCAATACATGTGACGGGAAATATCACGTAGCATGACAAAACCAAACCTGTTCGTTTACCCTGAAACTATAATCATTTCGTCAATATGATCCGATCAATTATGAGATATGGATATGTGTCAATCTCAATTATCGATCATATCTTTTATCCCACTGTTAAGTCAATGTACGTCGAAAACCCTTTTTCGACTTATGAGTTCACCTTGGCCAAGAATTTCATTATTAACTTAACTGGATAAAATGTAGATCATAATCTCTTACTATCTAAGAGTGACGAATCCTCTATTGATCATTCACAACCTTCATATGATTCTTGACATACCCGAACAATGCTGTATTAGCGACCCTTGACAGAGCAACATCCAACACCACCAAAGTATGTCTGCCCTCATATAAGGTACTATGATGACCTCAAGTCAAAGAACCAATTCCACTACCGAACGTTAGAGATTAACCACTAACACTTAGATAGTTATCTATGTGGAATCTCTCAGCGGGTCTCCAATGTTTTGTTCTATAACAAAACATCCACGTGTTCATTCAAGTGTCACCACACTTTAACTTGTGAGATCAGCTACTTACTTCACAAGTAAGAATGGCACACGCGATAGTCTATCCGTAATAACGATATCCGTATCTCGTTATTACTCCTTGTGATTAACAAATCACTAAGACTTGAATCTAAGGATTCTATTATTTAATTTATTAGAATATTAATGCAATTAAATAATAGATATTGCCATACATATGCATTGATTATATATATTCAAAGTGTTTATGTCCAAAATTGATTGGACCTAGGGCATAACACTTACAAACTCCCACTTGCACTAGATCCAATCACTTATGTACCTTATATCATAAGTGTCTACATGACGATCATGTTTATGCTGCGACTACTCTTTGTCAGTGGATCTGCAATTTAATAACTTGTGGGAATTCGTTCTTTATTTACGTCATTTCATTGTATTATCTTTCCAATGAGATAACACTGCCTAACATATGTTTGGATCATTGATGAGACCTTAGTTCCTTCGCTTGCACGATGGCTCCATTGTTATCACAATGCATAAGCGTGTGATCAACAATGTTAAGAACTACTCTAAGTTCAGTAATGAACTTCTTGATCCAGACCACAACTTTTGTTGCTTTGTAAAGTAATGATGTATAAGGCTTCCATTATTGAATCAACGGTTATTTGGAACATTTCCAACACGCCGCTTAAGAGTAAACCAATATCCTATTTGAGATGTGCTGTTATTCCAGTCTGACTAGAAGTTAGCATCATTCTATCCATGAACTCTCAGTTCATTTTCTCCATATAAAATCTTCTCGAGATTTTATCTGTATAGATTGGGATGAGTTAAGCAACCTTCTAGATCTATCTCTATAGATCAACTTGCTTCTCCCACATCCATCACGGAGAAATTATTTGACAATCATAATTTCAACAATTGAAATATAGAGACGTTGTTTCCTATAATATGTCTCATACATATAATATCAGGAATGCGACAATGCTCCCACTATCTTCTTGTAAACACACATTTCGTCTTCATTTTTGATAAAATCAAACATTTTGACCTTTTGTATCAAATTGAAGATTCCAGCTCCAAGAGGCTTGTTTCAATCCATATTGACATTTTTCTTGTAAACTCATTTACAACCTATGGGTTCTAATCCATTAGGCAAGTCGACCAAGGTCAAACCTCGGTTACAACAAGTCCATCTCTTTAAGTCAACACTTGACTTTATTTCTATGTAATTAGTAGGTTCATTATCCTTGATTAGTAATCATGGATTGGTACCTTCTAGGAGGTCAAATGATCCTATAAGATTTACACTGAGCTAACGTGTCCTCAGAAGTCTCCACTTCCTGATCAAGAGTATGTCCCTCAACAGGTGTGGGATAAGACTCAAATTTATCTATTCGGTTAATTATATCTGTGGACTCTTGAACTCTTTCAAGATTTATTCTACTTCCACTGTCTCTCTTAGAGTAAACACTTTCTCTAAGAGTATAACATGTCTTGAGATGAACATCTTCTTCTTAACGAGATTATAGAATTGATATCCAATTATCTCTTGGATATCCACAAATATATAATTATCGGATTTAGTCTCAAACTTATCCGATTCAGTGCGCTTCACATAAGTGTCACAACCCAAACATTCATATGAGATATGTTGGGTCATTCCATAACTCGTATGGAGTTTTTGTCCACCGATTTAGATGGGGCACGATTTAGTGTGCAGCACGTGGCAATCAGTGCATGATCTCAAAACGATTTTTTGAATGCTTGCATGGCTTGTTCTCAATTGCACTATATCTAATAGTGTACTATTCCTCATTTCAGATGCATCATTATGTTGCAATGTATGTGGAGGAATCCACTGCATGAGAATCTAATTCTCTTTTAGATAATCTAAAATTCTCAATTTTAGATATTCTTCACCTCGAACAAGTCTTAGTGTAAGAATATATTTACCTATTTATTTATCAACTTTTAGTTTGAATCCCTTGAACATTTCAAGAGATTCATGCTTGAATTTCATCAAATATACATGATCATTTCTGAAATGATCATTAGTAAATGTGATGAGATAAGATAAACTTCATCTGACATTAATTGATATGGACTACATACATCACTATGTATTAGACCTAATAATTGTGCAGATTAATTTCCTTTTCAAGTAAAAGGAGATTTGATCACTGTGTCTTACAGACATGATTCGCATTTGTCAAATGATTCAAAATTATTTGACCCAAATATACATCTCCATGTAAGTTTGGAATTGCATTCTCATTTATGTGACCAAATCTACAATGCCAGATATAGGTGTTATTCAGATTATCATTTTTATGCCTTTCAATTTCTATACTCATTATAGAACACTCAACATTTAGAATATAAATGTCATTTTGTAATTTACCATAAACATTAAGATCTTATCAAGATAAAAAGGAACAACAATTGTCCTTAATATTAGAATAATTCATGTCAAAACATGAAATTTATTTAATGCTCTTGGTAATGGTGAAAACAAAATTAACATTTCTCTAATTCTAATATCAAACATAAAGGCAATGACAAGAAATATGCTTCTACAGGCAATGCAACAACTTTTGCTCATTTTCAACGTGTAGGTCAACTTCTCCCTTTTGCAGCAATCTACTTTTATTTAGTTTCTGCATATTTATACAAATATGAGATCCATATCTAGTATCTAATACCCATGAAACTAAGGAAATAGATATAAGCCTTGCAATTTCATTTCCAATGATCTACCATTCCAAAATGATAATAAGGATCATCAGATTTGGTATTGTCCTTATTTGCTTTAACCGTCTTAGTCATCTTGGTTGCTTTCCTAAAGCATCCTTTAGACTTTCATATAGGAATTTATGACTAAAATTTGTCCACTACAAACACAGATGTTGGACTTAACAGTTTTAAGCATGTTCAGCATCTCAATGAGCGTGCTTCGAGTTTATTCATGTTAAATTCATAATTAGTTATGAATAACTCTCTGGCAGAGATTGCAGAACCAAATCTATACTTAGTTCATTGTTCATGACTGAACGCAATCAAGACAACTTCTCAAAGTAGTCTGCATCTTCAGTACACAAGCACCGACTGAAGATTCTTATCATTATTAAGCATCGGTATAGTTCTTTGGGAAATATCATATATTTCCTCGTATGATTGTTCATCATTCAACATATTGAGATGAAAAATCATGTGTTAGCATCTATACTCTTATGTTGCTTTGTAACTCAGGTGACTTAGTCACAAACATCATATATGTTGTAGTACTATCGTCATCACTGTATTTATTATAACAACCACCTCTTCTTTTATTGAGTCATCAACATGTGTCTCTAGAAAGGGCTACTCAAGGACACAACCAATTTTTCATGCCTAAAAACAATTCTCAGATTGCGGCGTCAATCAAGTAAATTTACTTTGGTTGTTGGCATACAATATGCCTCTTAAATACATATGGTTACTCATGATTCAATAAATGTAAACGACGAAAAGTAAAGAAATAATATATATAATGCATGAATTAATTTAATATGGCCTTTTATTAAATTAATTTCGCTCCCACTGTTTAACTCAAATTTATGACCCTCTCACATAAATTTATGGAATCCATACTTGATTCCCAGTGGGCTGGAATCCCATTTGTTATATTAAAACCTTGAGTGTACTCAACAAGCCCTAATAAAACATTTGGGTAGATACTATTATCAATTGTATCTCCATACAACTCCCAGATCATTAAGCTGACAACTCTTTGTCTTCACACATCTTATGTGTTAGCTTAACATGCCTCTAAGATTCATCTCATTGAGTGTACTCAACAAGAGATAAATATTAGTTAAGTCAAACCCATCATTCAAAAATATCTAATATTTCATAGTGTCAAACATATCCCTAATAGACCAGCCTTGAGTGTACTCAACAAGTTAAGATCGATTTAAGACTCTCATTTTTCACTATAATAGTGAAATGCGAATATAAATATGACTTAATATTTTAACATGCCTCTAAAATTTATCTTCTTGAGTGTACTCAACAAAAGATAAATATTAGTTAAGTCAAACCCATCATTCAGAAATATCTAATATTTTATAGTGTCAAACATATCCCTAATGGACCAGCTTTGAGTGTACTCAACAAGCTAAGATCAATTTAGGACTCTCGTTTTTCACTATAATGATGGAAGGCCAATAACAAATTGACTTAATATTTTTAACGAGGGATTTTCATGCAAAAGGTCTCATCGTAATAATTATATATATATATTTTATTATACATCTAACATGCAAATAAATATACATATAATAGTGTGGACGATTATGGACTTATACTATCTAGTATTCCCGAGCCATAAGGAAGACTAGTCGGTCAGTTCCTAGGGGGTATAGCATTGATTCATACAATGCTCCATCTCTATGGTCTCCTCCTCTTCTTGTATCTTTAATTAATCCAGCTGCAACTTGTATCCTATACTAGTTGGCACGCATGCCTAAATAATGTTGGACGCGCAAGCTCATAATAGTAACAACGGACTCGCATGTCCAAAATAAATAAGAGCTCGCAGACCCATAAAACAACAAGAATAAAACTAACCATTCAATACATCCACATGGTCGAGTCCATAATCATCCACTAATTAAACATTCATCAAATAAATGCTTTCCTATATAATATCTAATATTACATGCAAATATGTTTCAAATTTCTAGCAATTAAAATCGTCTAAACTAATTTAGACAAATGGATCGGAACAATTAAATAATTAATTAATCAAATTAATTAATTAATTTAATTAGCGGACTTATTTAATTAAAATCAAATTTTAATTAAATATCAAATTAGAGTCCAACTCTAATTCTACAATTATAGGGCGAGACTATTTAATTAAAATCAAATTTTAATTAAATACCAAATTAGAGTCCAACTCTAATTCCAATAAAATTTTAGGGCAAGACAATTTAATTAAAATCAAATTTTAATTAAATGTCAAATTAAAGTTTAACTCTAATTATAATCAAATTAATATGGTTGAATTTAATTAAAATCAAATTTTAATTAAATACAAAATAAGAGTCAAACTCTAATTCCAAGATATTAGGACGAACTTATTTAATTAAAATCAAATCTTAATTAAATACCAAATTAGAGTCAAACTCTAATTCCAAGAAAAATTTAGGGTAAGACAATTTAATTAAAATCAAATTTCAATTAAATGTCAAATTAGAGTCCAATTCTAATTTCAACAATATACTAGGGTACATAATTTAATTAAAATCAAATTTTAATTAAATATTAAATTAAAGTCTAACTCTAATTTAAAATGAATTAAAATTTTAATTTAAGATAAAACTCCTAAATAAAATAAAATTCAATTTAGGGTCAAAATTTAATATTTAAGTTAAAATCTAATTTTAACGATAATATAAAAAGTCGTCAATTTTAAATAAAATTTTAAACGGGTCAAAATTGAATTTTAAAATCAAACTATTTGAAAATTAAATTTAAAACCATTTAAATATTCAAATTCAAAACTATTTTTGAAAATAGCAAATTGACCCAAGTTTAAAATTAAAAACAAGCCCTTCAATTAACTTTCAGGACAGGTCCTTTATTTAAAAATTGCAAATTTAGCCCTTTTCAATAATTACATGCGGGGGCTTACAATTTCTGAAATTGCGTTAGAAGCCCCCGCCTCCATTTACCCAAAACTCGACTGAAAACCCAGAATAAAAAATCGTGCCCACGCCGGCGAAACGCCGAAGCCCTTGTCCGACGCCACAACAAGGGCGTCGGACTAGCCAGTGCCGCCGCTGTCAAATAGCGGCGACATCGCCGAACGCTGCAGCGCATGGTGCGTGCTTATTTGTAAGCGTTGCTGGTGTCTTCTTCTTGCAACGCAGCAGCCGGGTGCTGCTGCTACTTTAGCAGCAGCCCCGGGATGACACGGCGATGGGCGCCGCTGTGGGTAGCGGCGCCGGTCGCCACGTGCAGTGAAAAGGCCCCGCCAGCGGCTGCCGCCTCGCCGGTGGCGTTATAGCTGCCGGCACAACTTCCGATCCAAATTTTTTTTTTTATTATTTTTTTGTTTTTTTATTTTTAAACAAATTTTAAATTAAGAAAATCAAATTTTCTTAATTGCTAGAAATATGAAAAATGTCAACAATCAATTTTTTGATTGTTCTGTAATTGAAACAATTTCTAACAAACACAAAGTAGGCTCTGATACCACTGTTGGGAATTTACTTAATCATGCACAGCGGAAATAAAACAATTTTCAATTCCCAAACGAGGATTTGCAATGTGTTTAGATAGAAACTGTGATTAGAATTATACCTTTGATGAATTCCACAAACTCTTTTGCTTTTTCTTGAACTCCAATGATCACGATCTGCAATCCAAGATGTACAATTGTCCAGCCTCCAATGGTGATCCACACAGAGAACAAGAATGGCGGTTAGGGTTTCTTTTCTTGTGCTAGTAAGAATAATAAAAATCCCTACTGTTTTCAAACCCTAGTAGTCTATTAATATAAGTCCAGATGGGCTAGGCCCATCTATTAAACTTCACCCGATCCAATATTTAATTAATCAAATTAATTAAATCTAGTCCATGAATTAATTAATCCAATTAATTAATTCGGGCCGATTAATAAACAACCCAATTAATTAATTATCCAACACTTGTCAATTAATTAATTGGTAAATCTCATTCTTCTGATTCTCTTTTGTGTGTGACCCATTAGGTTCCCGATCAAGATGCCGAACGACGTGAATTATTATTTTGATCTAATCAAAATCGATAAATTAAAACCCCCTTTTAATTTATCACTAATTCACTTTCGTTGTCCCAGATTGACATCTAACAATGTATCAGGGCAATACATGTGACGGGAAATATCACGTAGCATGACAAAACCAAACTTGTTCATTTACCGTGAAACTATAATCCTTTCGTCAATATGATCCGATCAATTATGAGATATGGATATGTGTCAATCTCAATTATCGATTATATCTTTTATCCCACTATTAAGTCAATGTACGTCGAAAACTCTTTTCCGACTTATGAGTTCACCTTAGCCAAGAATTTCATTATTAACTTAATTGGATAAAATGTAGATCATAATCTCTTACTATCTAAGAGTGACGAATCCTCTATTGATCATTCACAACCTTCATATGATTCTTGGCATACCCGAACAATGCTGTATTAGCGACCCTTGACAGAGCAACATCCAACACCACCAAAGTATGTCTGCCCTCATATAAGGTACTATGATGTCCTCACGTCAAAGGACCAATTCCACTACCGAACGTTAGAGATTAACCACTAACACTTAGATAGTTATCTATGTGGTGACACTTCATTCAAGTGTCACCACACTTTAGCTTGTGAGATCAGCTACTTACTTCACAAGTAAGAATGGCACACGCGATAGTCTATCCGTAATAACGATATCCGTATCTCGTTATTACTTCGACCACGGACGATTTAAGATTCAATCATATGTAATTTGTATCCCACAATCACAACTCCTTGTGATTAACAAATCACCACGACTTGAATCTACGGATTCTATTATTTAATTTATTAGAATATTAATTCAATTAAATAATAGATATTGCCATACATATGCATTGATTATATATATTCAAAGTGTTTATGTCCAAAGTTGATTGGACGTAGGGCATAACACTTACAAACCGGACAAGGGTTCGGGCCGACCAATATCACTACGATAAATATGAAACATAAAACAATATAATCTCACATGCATTTATTAGTCAAGGCATCTACCAAGAAATTAGTGAAACTGCTTATACATGGATGCACTTGTAAGGCGTCACATCAATTAAGGTCGTAATTAAACTCCAATTAGATGTAGAGATATTTTTCAATAGGGATAGGCCGGAAAGATTAACTAATAGATCCTGTAACACTAGATTTTCATGTCTTCTATGTATTAGAGATAAACTCGCTATCGAGGTAGCATGTCGCAATTGATTGTCATAAAAAATGCCGTGTGTGTATTTAAATTCATAGTTTTTGTTTGACTATAAATCATGTTATAAACTAATATTGATCGTGAAAGTGGATGATCCGAATATGCTTCAACGATGTTCAGTGTCCAATTAATGAGTAGTTATTGTATGGTGATGTACGCATGTCATATATCAATATGAATACATGATTATTGATTTTATTTTACAATTTGCGTGTTAATTGATAATTAATGACAGTTGACTATGACTTTATATGATTATAAATAGCATGCCAATTTTCAAAATGACTTTAAGTAATTATTTTTATTTATTAAATATTGATTTATTCTTGAAGAAATTCTTGTGAGAGATAATATTGAAGAGAGAGAGAGAGAGAGAGAGAGGATAACGTGCTGATTGAGTTCAATTTTATGATAATTATCAATAGTCTGGAAAATAAAATCTACCTCACCCCAAAGAAAATATTTTCTCTATTTTCGTGGAAAATCTAGTCACGTGATAAAAAGTAGGAAAACATTTTCCATGAAAAATAATATCAATCAAACAGCACAAATGTAAAAATTTGGATGGAAAAAAGACATTTTTCATGGAAAATATTGGCAATCAAACACATCCTAATTGGATTTTATATGAGAAGAAGTTTATCTTAGTATATTGTTTTTTCTCAAATGATTTTGGGAACTATGAACTATTTTACTAAATTAGTGCACCAACTTTTGAATTCTTCAACCCCCAAGAATTGACATGTTTTTTTAGCAACTGGGGTGTAAGTGTTATATTGTCTTGGATTATCATGATCGATTTGCCCAGTTTAGTGTTTGATAGTTGAAAATATCCCTTAACTTTTGACTTAATATTAAATTTGATCATAATAGATTAAAATTTATGGAACTTTTACCTATGTTAATACTTAGGACTTTTAATCTCCTTCACTTTACTACTGCTACATTTAGTAATGAAATATAACTAAATAAAATGACTCATTTATTTTCTTTTAATATTTTTATTTTTAAACAATCTTTAGTTGTATTCTCCCATTTCTATCTTCGTCAAGTCTCCTTATTATACCATGTCCAAGCTTGACGATAGCAGTGAAGTGCTGCCTACGACGGCTATTGTTAAGGAAACACTCGAGGATCAAGTGTTGTTTCCTTTTTTTTTTTTCCAACATATAACTTTAATGGAAATGATATTTTTTGCTATTACTTAAAGTTTGAAATGTGTTCTCTCCAACTTAAAAGTATGAAAGAATGATATTAATCTATTAATTTACATTCTTTTATATCATTAGTTTAAAAAAAAATGTTATCATATATTAGCTTTTGCATGTTGATTATTGACGAAGTTGTCAGTGTTATTTTTTCTAAGGGTCTGTTTGGTACAACTTAAAATCCAATTAAAATTGAAAATATGACTGTTATTGGGTCTCATTCGTCTAATAAAAGTCAACAATAACGGCTAATTTTTCAATTTTAATCCAATTTTAATCTCTACCGAACACGCTCTAAATATTATGTAAAATGGGATTTTGTGCTTGTACTTAATTTATATTTAAAATACTTCAAGGTTGTTATGTTAAGTTCTCTTAGTATTTATGTGTTGTTATATTATATGTTTATATATGACTGCAAATTTATTCAATTATAGTACGAATTTTCAATTGTATATTAACTGGTTTAAAACTATATTGGATTAAATAGAACTTAAAATGATAAATGTTAAACTGCATCCTTAAAGGGTATATACCATGTTAAATTAACACTAATGTTTATGCCTTTCATGTCATATTAAAGTGCTTGCTTAATTAACGTATATATTTTGAGTAAGAAATATTGTTACTATTAAGTTCATAATATAGATAAAAGTATATTATTTTTGTATTTATATATATATATGCTTTTACAAAAATTTGCAAAAGAATACTTGCGAAAATATTATGAAATATTTTATTATTGTGTACTAACTTGTTGTGAAGGTTTTATAAATAAGTAAATAAATAAATAATTCAATTGTCTTTTACTAAATTTTTATGCCTTTGTGAACTTGGAAATTGTTTGGTACTTTTTGTCCATGTTAGAATATCATATAGTACACGATCATGTTTAATATACTTAAGCATTTATGTAATTCTATGTTAAGACCATGGGACATGGGTCGTGAGAAACTAAGGGATCATTCCACTTGCAATGCATCAAAGTTTCATATGGGGTAGACAAGGAGATCAGAATTAAGAAAACTCTCACTTAATTACTTATTTTGGGGAAACTATGTAGTGGAAGAGCCAACATAGGAGCATTATTAACACGATTTGTGCCAAATACCCATATTTATTTGGTAAGTAGCGACTCCCTTGAAAATGTATAACCATTGCTCGACAAGGTTCAAAGAAAGGGTTGGCCATTGATAAAGTCCGCCTTTCATCCTCTCCCTGAGCCTCTCACGACGAATGAGCTATCCAAATTGGATGGTCCATCAGAACTACTAACCAAGTTGTGGAAGGAGTCTCAATCGGTCTTTTCTAGGATTCCTTATCACGCCACATATGGAGATTTTTCCATTGATAGTGGAACTGACTAGAATGAAAGTACATATCAACTGATAAGTGACACAACCTTCATTCTCAACTAAGAGAGAATGCGAGGGTTCTACCTGAGTAGATTGAGTTCCGTAGCATTAGAAACTTAAGTATCCAGAAAGAAGGTCCTGATAGACCGGTTGGTGTTCATCAGTCAGTTTGCTTCTTTCTTTGACTGACGCGGATAATTTCAAGGACGATTTTTTTTAAGGGGTAGGATTTTGTAATGCCGCATTCGTAATTCTTTTGATTATCATGTCTATCTTAATTAGTTGCATTAATGTTATACGTACTATTTAATATAATAATTATCCTCATCTTGACTAACTATGCTTTTGTTGTGAAATGTACTTTGAACGCCTTAGATGATCGATGTGCCTAGTAGTTCTAAACATAAGATAAATATAATTCAATTCAATTTACAATTCAATTTACCTTGGATAAGGCCTCGACAATTAACTTATTTATTAATTAATGTATATTGTACGTATGGTTAATCTTGTATATAGATTGATTAAAAAATCGAATTGGAAGATTTCATTTGTTAAGCACATTTTTATGTAAGTTAAATGAAAATAATTTGGGGGTTTTATCATGAAAATTTATTAACCTAGTCAATCATGTTTATGGCTAAGTTAATAGAGCAAGATTAGGAACATAATTACTTAATTAACATATTTTAATATTGAATACGCTTTGAAATTAATGTTAACGTTTAAATTAATTGTCTTATACTCTTATTAAGCACAATTCATTTTCATAAATGAGGTCATTGATATTTATTATGTCAAAAAAAAAAAAAAAAAAATCTAATCATCTTTCTGCATTTATGATTTTAAGAATAAATTAAATGTCCAAATCTAGGTATCTAGACATTGGGGTGTTACAGAAACAATACCAAACCTTAAAATAAGGCTGTTGAAATGAGAACTATTGACAAAAGGCGAGGTGTATCCCATTATTTTTAAAAGCAAAAGCCTCTTTCCGCCCATTGTGAAATCAAAGCGGGGCTTATCCCGCCCAATGAAGTTCCGAAATCAGAGGAGGGGCTTATCTTGCCAAATGCAATTCTGAAATCAAAGATGGGGTTTATGCAATTTTGAAATCAAAGGTGAGGCTTATTCCGACAAAGAAACATAGAAATTGATTGTCACCCAAGGAAACCTTGACACTAAGGGCGAGACCACGTTCGCCTACGTTCAAAGTTGATGTCATGATAGATTAAAATCGCGCAAAGTATTAATATAGTGAAAAGCCATGGCGAAGGACATGATAATAATCTTTCGTCCTTTATGTTGTTACTAAGAAAGGTTAATAAAATGTCGTATTCAACAAGTTTTATAAATACACAATTATCTTATAATTATTTTTGCAAAGTGTAACTAAATATCAAATGAGTAAAGTTGTACGATCCTGAATAGATTGCCAAACGAGCAACTTTATACAAAAAGGAAAGGAAATTTCACTATCACTAAATGATGAGACAAAAATATGCTATCTTTCTAAGTTAACCAAGGGCTAGAGATTCCCAATAGCTGGATCTTCCTAGTTAACTTGAACTTCGCCCACAAAGGGCACCAATCACCATCACTTTAGAAGGAGAAGGGGTGGCGAGGGTAAAAGTATCAACTAGCTCAATCTTGACAATCCATGGAGTGTGATTAATCAGCAGAAGCGGACGGAGTACCCAGACCCCCAGAGGCCAATGGATTAATCTTAGAAGGTAGGGTGTCTTCGACATTATCTTCATGAGCCTCCAAAAAGCCCATATTTCATACAGGGTGAAAGTTTCTAATGATATCAGGAACTTTATTTTCCCTTTCTGTATAACATCCTCAATTGGTCTTGACTTGCGATTAATCGCTTCAGAGAGGCTAGTCTTTGCACAGGCTAATCTTGTCTCATTATTCTCCAATTGACTATGAAACGTAGCTACTTCATTCATTTCATTATTGAGTTCCTCAGAAAAAGCATCATACTTAGACATGATTAATTAGAACTCTTTTCTAAGACCCAAAATGTCACGTTTAGCTCTAGTAACATAGGCTTTGTGATCTTACTTGGTTAATTTCATATCCAAAGAGATCTTATTGGCATCAGCCACCTAGGAAACCTCCATTCCAGTAAAAATTTCGGCACCTTTTATCATTTCTTTTTATTTGGCTTGATCACTCTCTGCCTTCCCTAGTTTCTTTTGAAAACTATCACACCTCTTTTCCAAAAAGCTTACATTTCTAGCCAGGCCAACCACCTATGAAATACAAGGGTAGTGCTAGGCTTACAGGGAATTTCAGCCAGAAAGTCACCAGATTGAGTTGGCAGCAACTATTCCTCCTTTAGAATGTCTATATTGCCCTTAATTAAATATATTGCAGGTTAAGTCCTGTATCTTTTAATTCTTTTAATTTGTGACCACAATAATTATTTTATTGAATGTTCTTTTAATTTTTCTATCTGTTCTAAATATTCTCTATATTTTATTAGCTTTTCATAAGCTCTTGGTTGATTTTTTTAGTTATATATCCAAAGACAACTCCTTCTGAAACTTCTTCTTGTATATTTTCGTATTTGGTTATAACATCTTCAACTCTTTTTATTTCTTTACTTGTTTCTACAGGATCAAATCCTATATTATGTCTACAGGCATAATCTATATCAAAATATATTTCTTTAAGTTTTTCTTGTCCAACAGGAACTATATCTTCAGACTTCTTAACTATACTTAATAAAAATGAAATATCTTTATCATCTAAATATAATTTAAGACAATCATCATTAGACGTGGATGCTTGTGAAGTGTTCATAAAGATGATTAAAACACAAACATATAAAGCATGTAAATAACTTACAGTAATCGATGGAAATAAACAAGCTTTCCCTCAAGCATGTTCTTATAGTAGCTTTGCATGTATTTAATCACTCTTCTGAATCAGATGAACATTTAAAATGTTTTTGAAATCATTTGGGTCCATAACTGCTTCCGCAAAAGGCTTTTCAATTAAGGTTGCATTTCTCACTCTAGAGAACTAGCCGTGTTGCCACAGACGCTATCTCACAGTATCCAGAGTCTCTGTTTTCACCTCTATTCAAACTCTTTTCAGAACAAGTTCTTACTTAGAACAAGATTTTAAAAGATAACTCACACACAAGGTGCTACAGTTTTGTTAGAAAAACTGTCCTTTTCCCCCAAAACATTCATCAAAGACGGGTACTTTGACATGGCTAACATCCATTCAAAATCAATATTTTGAAAATCTTTTAAAATCTCTATTTGTACTGCCGAGGAATCATGAGAAACTTAACGAAATCCTTTCATAGAAACTTTGTTAAACCATAAAAACTTCATCTTGATATTCATAAGATTGAAATAATACATGATTGCTTACTATCTTTACATACCTTTGGTACTCACCTTATGAAGTTTAGAACTCCATAAGTGATTACCTTATTACAACCTTTCCTATCTTCAAAGCTAACTAATTTCTTTTCTGAATACAAGTAGTGTATACAGATATTTTTCTTGAGATAGAGAATTCTAGATTCGAGAGATCGATGATCCTTCTCCTTTGGACCTCTTCCCCTTATATAGAGGATTTTTCTTCAAGTGGTTGGGAACCTTATCTTCACAGTTGTCCTTCATTATTTCTTGTCTGCCATCTTCTTTTGTTTGGGAGCAAAACTGTCCTTCTTTTGAGCTGGTAAGTTGGTGAAGAGTCATTGTCATACCAAATTTTCTTATCTTTAATAGCTACTTTGCTTCTTTTTCTTCAGTAGTTGGTGATGAGTTAAAATCTCAGCTACTTTCTTATACTATCTTCTGTTTTCTAGTGACCACAGTTTTTCTTTAATAAAGGGACTTTATTAAAGTAGTGATAAAGGGTCACTATCCTTGCTCCATTATTTTTCCATCCTTGACTCAAAGAACTCTGCAGGAAATTCTTCATCATCCAGTGATACTTGACTCATATCTTCTACTACGCAATGTTCACAATGATGATCACTGTAATCCCAAAGTAATTTGCATAGTTCTTTCTCCATTTTTTCTGATCCGCAAACTTGGTTGGAGATTATTTTGGATAATAAATGGTCGAGATAACATATATCTTCCTCTTTTGTCTCTTTTCTGGCATTAGAGTAGATTATATGTTCTTCAGATGGATAAACCCATATTTTTTCATTCTCAGTAATTATCTGGGTTAGATGTTCAAATATTTCTTTGTATCCTTTAGCTCTTCTGTATGGCATCATATTAATAATATCTTGATAATCATTTTTAACAACCTTTTGATTGGTTGGTAAAAAATGTTGATTTGTGAGTCCTAACTTGATAACATGAAATGCTGGCTGCATATATTGAAGATCTGGATCCCATTCCATCGTTGCCGAGTAGAATCTGACGTATATATTTGTAGTTTTAACAACTTCAGTATATCTTTTTACTGCCTTCTTGACGTCAGCTGGAAGTTGGGCTATCTCCTTGAGATCTTTGTTAGGATATATACAGAGTATATTTCCTAGTTCGAAACAATTTTTTACCCAGTTGGCTGGTGCTTCTGGATAAAAGTTTATCTTGTTATATCTTCCGTAGTGGAGAGTTTTCATCCACTTTCCAACTTCTAGATACCAGTCGGATAAGATATTAAAAACAACAATAAAGAAAATGACTTCTTCATAGTTATCTTTTTTGGATATTTTTGCCGTGTGGCATATCTTGACGATTTCTTTTGGATCAATTTTTTCAATATCTAGTTTAGGTAAAATATGGCTCTGTGAAGAGCTACCTTTGCCATTCTTGGTATCTTGAATATCTTCTTTACCAGTAATAGGTTCGAATTTTCCCTGTGAAGGGGTTCCTATTACTTTCTTTTCTTTCCCTTTATCCTCGGGTAGAGCGCTAGTATTCACAAGTCCCTGTGAAGGGATACTAGACTTGGTACAAGTATCTTCTGCCACAAGGGCTATTTTCATTTGGTCTCGAAGACTATCTTGTATATTTTGGATCTGAGTTTCCAAATAGGAAACTTTTATCTCAAGTATCTGGACTTTCGTCCTTAATTGTTCTAGCTCCATCCCTGCTAAGATAATCAGGAAGAAAGTTAGTTTTTCCTTTTATATGCTCAATATCAAATTTGAAGTAAGAAAACCAAATTTGAATTCTGATAATATATCTATTAGCAATAGATGGATCAACATTATTTTTTAAAAATGCTTTAACTTGAGTATTATCAGTTCTAATCAAGAACTTTTTTGGTAGTAGATAGTCTTCATATTTCTGTACTCCTCGCTTCACAGCAATGAGTTCTTTTCTGTTCATCTCATACCTTGTTTCGACTTCTTTGTATGTCCCTGATGTATACCCTGCAAGTATTTCGGGACAAGAACAATTCTTTTCACATTTATATTCTTTATGATTCTTTTTAACCTTTAATACTGCACCCCAGTAATTGTCTGATGCATCAGTTTCAAGGATAAAGAAATCTTTTTCTTGTGGAATTACTAGTTTAGGCAAAATCTTTAATTCATCTTTTACTTTTCTTATATTTTCGCAATCCTGTTCATCCCAAGACCATATTACATTCTTTCTTAATTTTGGGAGAAAATAATTTTTTAATTTGGCACAATTTTCAATAAATCTTTCAGCATAATTTAATATACCAAGGAAGCTTTGTAACTGTTTTTTATCTCTGATTTCTTCAGGAAAATCTTAAAGTTTTTCACCAATATGAGGTTGCAATTGCAATTCTCCTTCTTTTATAAATAATCCCAAAAATTATATCTCTGTTTTGGCTATTTCTGCTTTCTTTTGAGAAAGTGTAATACCATGTTTTTTCATAATATAACAGAATTTCTCAAGATGCTCAATATGTTCATTCATATTATTTGAATGAACTAGTAAATCATCAACATAAGCAATACAGAAGTGAGTAATTGGTTTGATTATCTCATCCATTCTTCTTTGAATATCTGTGGTGCATTTTTCAATCCAAATGGCATTACATTCCATTCATATTGTCCTAAAGGACTGGGAGTGCTAAATGCAGTTAATGGTTTACTTTCTTCTGTAAGCATGATTTGCCAAAATCCTGACTTACAATCAAATTTCGAAAATATTTTCTTATTTTGTACTTGTTTAATAAGGGTGTCCTTATTAGGCAAGTAATATCCATCGAATTTAGTTACTTCATTTAACTTCTTATAATTTATCACTATTCTAGCTTTTCCTCTTTTTATCTCACTATGTTTTCTTACCATAAATGCTGGACTACTATGTGGACTTTTACTAGGCCTAATCAATTTAGATTCTAGTAATTCTTTTATTTGATTCTTAAATTCCTTTTGATCATCAACACTATATTTTATTGGTTTAACTCTTACTATAGTATCCGGATTGATAAGTTCTATTTTTGCCTTTACTTGGTCTTTATTCCATTTTTCTAATGGATTTTCAGAATATGTTTCAGAAATTTCTTTTTTCAATTTTTCTAACTTATTTTCTGTTGTCATTTTTAAAACTGTAACTGGTTTAATTTTTCCTGTATTCCAACATCCACCACGCTGGGTTGAGGAACTCTGATGATTAATTTTTATATGTGCTATACTAACAGCTTTAGTTATCTTTGGTGTAAATATTTTATGTGCACAAGGAGTTGTGAACATATATCTATCTACATATTGTGTAAATGGTGCATATTTTAGTAGGAAATTTTGTCCTAATAAAATATCACATCCAATTGTAGATGACATGTATATTGTATCAACAAATACTTCTCTAAAGGATATTAGAAAAGGTACTTGTGTAGCATATTTACTATATATTACTTTGTTACCACCTGCTGTTGTGGCAGTGACTACCTTTTTTGAATCATACTTCCAGTATTCGTTTGGTAATACATTTGGTAAACACAAACTTATTGTACTTCCTGTATCTAAATAAGCATGAAATTTAATTCTGTAATAATTTTTTATATTGAGTATAATTTCAATATATGGGCTCATGGGGTTAGTATTAATTATTCTTTCCATGATAACAATGTTTTCATATTTTCATCTATTCTTGATATGATGATTGGACAATCATCAACTGTTATTTTTAAATATCCTTGGCAGATTTTATAAGGACTAAATTTTTCAAGAAAGTTCATACCTAATAGTATAGGTGAACGTTTGATTCCATATGATTCATCTTTATATAGAATTATTTCTTTGTTATATTCTTTCTGATCATCTCCTACGAATATAAGAGGGAAATTAACATATTTCTTTATCTCAAGATTATTTCCTAAATAATCTCTGAAAGTATATGGTTCAGGTAACTCAAAATCTAGTAAATGACTAACAAATTTAGCATTTACATGACTTTTTTCTGCTCCAATATCTATAAGGACAAGAAGATTTTTCTTGTATCCTTCTTGATTAACATATCTTGTTTTGATATAGTATTGTGAATTTGTTGGTTCAGCAATACTTAATTTTTTAACTTGGCTTATCCTACCATCTTGCCTGGGGGGAAATCTTGCAATAAGATTATCTCCTTCTAGACTGACACTATTTCTTCTTATCAATTTTCCTTCGGAATTGATTTCTCTTGCTTGCTTGTGAAAATCAAGCATTATTTGTTGAGGTATTGTTACTTCATGTTCTTGGTATTTTCTAGGGGGTATATATTGAGTTAATTCCTCAAAATCTTTATGTATGATAATGTTATCAGTTATTTTTCTTAAGTTGTTGTGGTGGCTAGTACTAAAAGCAAAGATTGATTTTATGCTTATACTAATAGCCTTACTTTTTCTTAACATTTTCAAGTTTCCAATTCTATAATATAGATTGAAACTTTGATCAATATTTTCATCAATCAGTGAAACCGCATAATTTGGTTTTACTGTAAATATTATCTTTTGATAGACTAGATTTCCTACAATAGTTCCTAATAGAGCATCTACAGGATCTTGTAAGATTCTATTGTCCATACAATATATTTCTATTGGTATATTCATTCCTTCCCTAAAGAATCCTTTTACCATAATTTGGATTCCTCCTATCTCAATACATTTTAGTTTGCTTCTTACATTTTCTGGGATTTTGGATAACTTTTGTCTTACCCATTCTTTTGTAATTATAGGTATTATTGCTTTTCCCATTGTATCTTCTATGTTAATGGATATCTCTTTGTAATTCATACTTACAATTGTTTTATTTATTCTTGGTAGTATTCCTAAAAATCCTTGGTGGAATACATCTTTTTCTTGTAAGTCTAATATTTTCTTTGTTATTCCTTTGTATTTTCTAGCATCAAAGGTAATCTCTTGATTTATACCTTCTACTGAATCTTCAACTTCCTCAGTTGTTTCTACCTCTATTTCTTGATCTATTTGTTGTATCTCTTGATTCATATACACTATCTCTTCAGAATCTTCTTCTGAAGATGATGTATCTAATTCATAAATGCTACTGCATTCACTACTTAGATCCCTGAAATTCTCAATTGGTTCTATATCACTATCATTTTGAAATTCTTCATATATTTTAAGGGTTTTTACATTTTGTTTATCTTTTCTTTTAGGACATTGAGGAGCTATGTGTCCTTCTTCATTGCAGATAAAACATCTACATTTCTTAATATATTTAGGTTGGGGTTTTTTAGTCCAATCTTTTCTTTTAAAATATTTTTTATGAGGTTTAAAAATTTTTTCTTAAACTTCTTATAGTTTTTAAACTTTCTTTTATATTTCTTGTATGGTTTATATTTCCTTTTATGACAATCAAATTGTTCAATTTGTCCTATGTCTTTGTAGCAACATAGAGAGTTTCTTCTCATTTTATATGCTTTTTTATTTTCTAAGGCTTCTCTGCACCATATTCCTATCATTCTTTTTGTAAATTCAATTCTACATCCTAAACTATCTTTATTAACTCCATCTTCTTCTCCAAAAGGTAATAATTTTTCATATTCTTTTAGTAATTTCATTCCCCATGGAAATGGTAATTTTGTAAAATAAGATCTTAATATAGGTTTGTTTTCTTGATAATTTCCTTGATTTAATATATAATATATCTCTTCAAACTTGCATGTGTATCTTTCAAGTTCACACATATCACATATCTTTAGATTTTCCGTTGCTATCATCTCTTCATTATATTCTTCTTGTTTTCTAGTTTCCTCGTCTATTGTAAATCTATTTCCTAAGAATTCTGTTCTTAGGGCTCTTTCTAGCCTTCTTAATATTTCGTGTATATTCTGTTCATTTAAGGCATTTCTGTTATCTATTGTTTCAATTGGATTTTCTCCATATTTTATATTCTTTTTTATATTTTCTGGTAGCTTTCTCCACCAGTCAGATACAATTCCTCTAAAAGTATGTTCTATAAATCCAAAGGCTGTATATGTTTCCCATTTATTGAATTGTATAGCTAGGTCTGTACTTTTTATCCATGTTTCAATAGCTTTATTTTTATCAACACAATCTAGATCTAGCCATATTCCAGTTGTATGGATTGGTTCATTGTAAGATTTCATTGGGTTTATCTCTTTAATGGTTTGCTTCCTTATATTTCTAGTGTATCTTTTCTGTATTTTTCTATATTGGTTAATATCCTCTTTATTAGGTATTGGTGTACCATAAGGATAATTTTCATATTCTTCATCACTGCTAAATTCTGTCTTTATATTTCGACTAGATGATGGATTAGTATTCATTTTTGTATTTTCCAGTTTTTCAGTTAATTCTTCTAACTGTTTTTTATATTCTTCATATTCTTCACCAGTAGATTTTAAGAATTTTTGTTCTAATTCTTCTACTTCTGTTATCATATATTATTTTATTTCATGATTTTTACCCTTATCTTTTATTATTCTAAAATCTTGAGGTGGATTAATTATAATCTTATCTTTTCCTTCAAGTTTTTTATTTAATAGAGCATTTCCTATTTGTAAATTCTATTCTAAATTTTCTAATCTTTTATGTATATCTTCAAAACTTTCATTTGTACTATTTTTAGATAAGTAAGGATAACTGGGTTTCTTGTGTTTTTCTACTTTTCTCAAAAATTCTTCAATTATGTTTTCTTCATCAACTATATTCATCATGACTTTTGGTTCATAATATTTATATTCATAATATTTTTCAGGCTCATACATTTCTTTACAATAAAATTCTACTTCTTCTTTTTCAAATTCTATCATTATTTTTTGATATAAATATTCATCTCTTATGTATCCTAATTCTAATTTTTCTAATATTTGTTTCTTTACTTTTATTGGTAATTTTTTAATTATCATTAATATTAATATTTTTAATTTCCTAGAGACGGAGTCTGTAAACATATAACTTAAACCATCTTTTTCTCTTAATATATAATACCAATTATTTTTAATAATTTCAATTTCCATGATCTAACAAGGCTCTGATACCAATCTTACCGGAGTGCGCAGAGTCAGCGGAATTAATTTTGCACTAATAAATATTTTAGGGACTAATTTGGTGTTCTTATATACTTATGATGGCTTCTAGTTGCAAATTATATGAAAAGGGTATTTTAGGAAATAATTTATTCTGTAACTATTCTGTAAGTGAATAGTTCTGGTAAAGTAGCATTATCCGAAATACAAGCCCCATACTCAGACTATTGGTCTTGATGTAAAGAATAGCTCGTATAAGGTGGGCGTCAACTAATTTTCCCCTTTCAGTAGAAGTAAGCTCTTTTGCAATTTTTTTCCAAGACTGGTTAAAATAAGTATATACAGACTTTGCCGTCTGAAAAATTAAGGGAGAAAACATTGACAAAATCCCCGCATCTAATTCATTGTTGCAATAAGAGATGAATAAAGACTTAGGAACCCGGGGCAAACCCCATGGGAGAATAAGATATTTAGGATCCGTGATTAGTTTGGACCCACCCGATGTTTTTTCCCTTCAGGATCCCTAACTAGACCCAACGAAGTGGGAGGCATGAACTTTGTAGGCAATAACCTTGAAGCTCCACAGTAGAGGACTTGGGTAGAGATCGCTTGGTTGAACTTTGACCATCCTCGAAGGCATAACCTTAGAACTCCTAGAACCTTCATGAATCAATTTTTTTTATAAGGGGGAGGTATATCAGTTTTTTGAATCTTAGAGGCCATCGAAGGTGTAGCACTAAAGTCAGTTCCCAATTAAAAAAAACAAGATATTATCCAAAGATAAGAAAACTTATTTGAAACAAATAAGCTAGTGCATAAACTTACCTATAGTGACATGGATACCAACGTCATGAAATTTAGATTGGAGGGATGGAGCAGTCCCTTGGCTTCGCAAGCCTTAGGACTTAAATTAAGAACATGTGCTATCTAAGATTCAAAGCATGAAGCTCATTTAGAGCTTGACTGCGAGGGAAGCCAATTTCTTCTTCACATTGATAACTAATAGTTGAACTCCGTTTCTTATTGTAATAGCCTAAAACCTATTCCTATTTTAGCTACCTTCAAAGCCTTTAAGGGAATGGAATATGCTCGAACTGGGGCTGCAGACTTGATTGATAGAGCCTCAACAACTTCGTATTCTATGGCTTCAATTGCTACCTATTCCTATAGGTTTTTTCTGTATCACTTGGTAGGGTATCTGTATTTTGTTGGGATAATGCAGCTGCTATCTGTCCTACCTAAGTTTTCAAATTTTAATTGCAGCCTACTAGTTTGGAAAATTAGTCTTAGTCTTTTTAATATACTGAATTATTAGATCCTCCAAAGATGACTTATTCTCTTATTATTGCTGCAATCTTTATATGTTACCCTGAATCTGATTTTCCTGACCCTAATTATTAGCTTATGAAAAGTTCGTATGATTTTTCCAACCTAGATTATATGTGTTGGAGTATGGGTTGTTTTGGTGTCTTTAAAAATCTTGTGCATATTATACCTCTTGAGATTGATAAACATGCGTGAAAGCTAAAGGATAGCTTGCAATTGTATGATCCTCGTAGCATCTCAGATTGGTTCTAGTTGGTGCACCGTGTTCACATTCTGAGTTAGGTTTTTCAACTTCTTTGTTAGTACTTCTATCTAGATTTGCCAATGCTGTAACTACATTTATGTTGTGAATACTCACTTTTTTTGTCGGAGTTTTCATTCAGTTGGCCACATAGACTAATTTTGTGTAATTCTCTCATACGACTCATATGTTTTGTCTATGGGTATATCTATTATTGATCATCCTGCTAAAGAGTCGGTCATATTACGGTATTCAGGATGCAAGATTGAATAGAAGATGCAGATTTGGGCATTTTTAGGAGTTTTTAGATTGGGATACTTCCTGAAGCAATCCTTAAACCTCTCATATGATTCTAGAAAGCTCTCAAGGTCCTACTTGAAAGTATGGAGTTCATTTTTGATCTGATGGACTCGAGAAGAGGAAAGAACTTCAGGGAAAATTTTTCCACGAAATGATTCTCTCATGAAGTAGTGAGCATAGCCATTCTCCCACACCATCCTTCAATATGTGAAGGAATAAGCACATTCGAAAGGAGTATACTGGTATCTTCCTTGCGACTGATTATTTCACAAATCATTAAGAAGGATTGTATGTGTGCATGTGGAATTTCAGTTGGTTTTTAATAGAACATGATGTCAAGATGATTTTGAAATAAGTTGATAACATCTGGTCGAATGTGAAAGTTAACCTGTCCAAAATGTGGATAAATAATAGTTGGTTGTACAAAAGCTGAGCAGGAATCACATAATCTCGTACTAATACTTTATCATTGTTGGCAACTGTTATTGGTGGAACTTGTTGTGCTAGCGGATCTGGTGGTAACTGAATTTGATTTTGATTTTTTTTGTCGTTTCTCTTACTTCTCTTTATTTTCTTCTTCGTTTTCTTAAGGTTCTTTCGATCTTGAGATCCAATTGTAAGAGCTTAATTTCTTCAAAATCTTGTATAAACTGCTAGACAACACCTGAAAAGAAAATCATATAAAAGAGAGAATGGGGTATGTGATTAATAGCCTAAAACAAATACAAATTTTGAATTCTATATAAACTAATAAACTCAAATTAAACACTTTATTCCCCGGCAATGACACTAAAAAGTTGATCAAGAGAAACCTGTAAGTGTATGGGATCGTTGACAAGTAATAGATGATGAGTTAGAGTATCGTCCCATAAGGAATAAATTTCAATTCAAATGTACTAGTTTTGTACCGAATCCGAATTATGTAATCAAAAAGAGATTATTATTTGTTATTATTCTAAGAATTATAGGAAATGCCTTTTTTATATAAATGAAAGAATGATTGTATTAGATTTCGAATACGCTTATTATTATCTATTTCAATTCATAATTATGTAATTTAGTTTCGTTCATGCATTCTTCACCATCTATAAATTTATTGTGTTTAATTTTTTTTTCAAGATAACTTAAGTATATTCTAATCACGACCCAATCATATTCATAGTCTGAATTCGAATGAATTGAACGCATTAAATTACACGATAATCTAGATGACTGCACATGTGATATTGTTATTTCTAACATCTATTATCCATGTGTTAACCTTGCAATATTCTAAATTTAATTATGAACTTTTCAGCATTTCAACAAGCAACTAATTATCTAATTGATGACCAAGTAATTAAATAAAGTAACGAGAACGCAAGATTAATAAAGAAAAAAAGAATTAATAAACTAGTTGTCTTAAATTAAAATAAATAAATAATAGGGTTTTGATACATGAGAAAAATTAACCTAGCTATTGATATGTAAATTGAACACAAATTTTTTGGAATAACATCACATGGAATCGAAAATAATGAAAGAAAGTGATTTTTTTCTTCTTGGATCTTCAACTTCTTGCGTTAATTGCCATTGATTTGCATGATAGACCTCATCCTGATGGTGTAATTATGGTGTGTCTCATCCATCCCGGCCTCATGTTGTTTAAATCGAGGTTAGAATTTCCATATCGAAGGAAACTGGGTTAATTTCACAAGCGGTCATTGAAGTTGCACGAAAATAACAAAATGGTTACTAAATTTTAAAACTTGTAGAAATGGTCACTGAAGATTCATGCGGTTTCAAAAACGGTCACTAAACTTAGTTTTAGTACTATTATGTTTTAATTCAAACGTAAAGCACCAAAACACGTGGACATAGAAGGTGGAGGACCTCAAGTACAAAATTCAACTTAAAATCTCCCCAACCCCAAACCCAAACCCATACCACCACTTTTCACGCCCCATTCCACCACATTTCGACTTCCAAAACCACCGAACCAATACACCATTTTGAAGTCCTCGCTTCCCTCTACGCAACCCACCCAAGAACAGCCCCTACCTTCGATGGTGGTGGCCGAAATTTCATCACAAAGTGGGCCTCTCGCACAGCCGACAGTTTTGTGCTGTGTGAGAGGCCCACTTTTGGACGAAATTCCACAACTTTTCGTCCACCAAAATCACCGGACCAACACACCACCTTGAAGCCCTCGCTTCTCTCTACGCAACTCACCCAAGAATCATCCCTAAATCCTCCGGAAAGTGGCTTGAATTTAGTCCCAAAGTGGGCTGTTCGCATAGCAAAAACTGGTAGCCGCACTTTGGGATGAAATTCTGGCCACTTTCCGGTGGATTTAGGAGCGATTCTTAGGTGGGTTACGTAGAGGACATGCTCATTGTGGCTTATTTTGTGGGACTACATTGGAAATAGAATAATATTACATGTACATAGTCATATGTGATGGGACATATAATGAAGGGTGAAATGGTCAAGTCAATTAATGTGTGAATAGGAAACCAGCTTTATTAATATTATCATTTAATACTATCTCATGTCGTGATCATCCCTAATTTGAAAATATCCCACCCATTAAGTACTTATTTTTTTAGAATAAATCAACCCAAATATGTTCTAAGTCTCAGACAAAAAGAAAAGCAACTTGGACAAAAAAAAAGAAGTGACTTGTTGATGAGAGTTACTTTGGGAAAAAAAAAAAAAAAGTAAAGTCAAATTCATTTGGTTCCGTAGTAGGTAAACCTGAAAAAAAAATAGGATTCAAACGGGCCTAAATACTATCAAATCTATGTTTCTAGCCTTATTACTTTCAACAATGGCATGCAACATATAGAAATCTCTTCTATGCATAAATCGCTTCTATTAACACACCATAACCTAATTATTTTCATCTTTATTCATTTTTTGAATGAAGAAATTCCTACATATTTAAGTGATGTATCGAGAAGTAAATCACAAAATAGTACTGAATATTAAACTAGGTAAAGAATAATCCAATAATCATTACACAATTAATTAATGTACTGTTGGGAATTTACTTAATCATGCACAGCGGAAATAAAACAATTTTCAATTCCCAAACGAGGATATGCAATGTGTTTAGATAGAAACTGTGATTAGAATTATACTTTTGATGAATTCCACAAACTCTTTTGCTTGTTCTTGAATTCCAATGATCACGATCTACAATCCAAACTGTCCAATTGTCCAGCCTCCAATGGTGATCCACACAGAGAACAAGAATGATGGCTAGGGTTTCTTTTCTTGTGCTAGCAAGAATAATAAAAATTCATACTGTTTTCAAACCCTAATAGTTTATTAATATAAGTCCAAATGGGCTCGACCCATCTATTAAACTTAACCCGGTCCAATATTTAATTAATCAAATTAATTAAATCTGGTCCATGAATTAATTAATTCGAGCCTATTAATAAATAACTCAATTAATTAATTATCCAACACTTGTCAATTAATTAGTTGGTAAATCTCATTCTTCTGATTCTCTTTTATGTGTGACCCATTATGTTCCCGATCACGATGCCGAACGACATGAATTATTATTTTGATATAATCAAAATCGATAAATTAAAACGTCCCTTTTAATTTATCACTAATTCACTTTCGTTGTCCCAAATTGACATCTAGCAATGTATCAGGGAAATACATGTCACGAGAAATATCACGTAGCATGACAAAACCAAACTTGTTCATTTACCGTGAAACTATAATCCTTTCGTCAATATGATCCGATCAATTATGAGATATGGATATGTGTCAATCTCAATTATCGATCATATCTTTTATCCCACTGTTAAGTCAATGTACGTCGAAAACTCTTTTCCGACTTATGAGTTCACCTTGGCCAATGATTTCATTATTAACTTAACTGAATAAAATGTAAATCATAATCTCTTACTATCTAAGAGTGACGAATCCTCTATTGATCATTCACAACCTTCATATGATTCTTGACATACCCGAACAATGCTGTATTAGCGACCCTTGACAGAGCAACATCCAACACCACCAAAGTATGTCTGCCCTCATATAAGGTACTATGATGTCCTCAAGTCAAAGGACCAATTTCACTACCGAACGTTAGAGATTAACCACTAACACTTAGATAGTTATCTATGTGGAATCTCTCACCGGTTCTCCAATGTTTTGTTCTATAACAAAACATCCACGTGTTCATTCAAGTGTCACCACACTTTAGCTTGTGAGATCAGCTACTTACTTCACAAGTAAGAATGCCACACTCGATAGTCTATCCGTAATAACAATATCCGTATCTCGTTATTACCTCGACCACAGACGATTTAATATTCAGTCATATGTAATTTGTATCTCACAATCACAACTCCTTGTGATTAACAAATCACCAAGACTTGAATCTACGGATTCTATTATTTAATTTATTAGAATATTAATTCAATTAAATAATAGATATTGCCATATATATGCATTGATTATATATATTCAAAGTGTTTATATCCAAAGTTGATTGGACCTAGGGCATAACACTTACAAACTCCCACTTGCACTAGATCCAATCACTTATGTATCTTATATCATAAGAGTCTATATGACGATCATGTTTATGCTGCGACAACTCTTTGTCAGTGGATCTGCAATTTAATAACTTGTGGGAATTCGTTCTTTATTTACGTCATTTCATTGTATTATTTTTCCAATGAGATAACACTGCCTTAACATATGTTTGGATCATTGATGAGACCTTAGTTCCTTCGCTTGCACGATGGCTCCATTGTTATCACAATGCATAAGCGTGTGATCAACAATGTTAGGAACTACTCTAAGTTCAGTAATGAACTTCCTGATCCAGACCATAACTTTTGTTGCTTTGTAAAGCAATGACGTATAAGGTTTCCATTATTGAATCAACGGTTATTTGGAACATTTCCAACACGCCGCTTAAGAATAAACTAATATCCTATCTGAGATGTGCTATTATTCCAGTCTAACTAGAAGTTAGCATCATTCTATCCATGAACTCTCAGTTCATTTTCTCCATATAAAATCTTCTCGAGATTTTATCTGTATAGATTGGGATGAGTTAAGCAATCTTTTAGATCTATCTCTATAGATCAACTTGCTTCTCCCACATCTATCACGGAGAAATTATTTGACAACCATAATTTCAACAATTGAAATATAGAGACGTTGTTTCCTATAATATGTCTCATACATATAATATCAGGAATGCGACAATGCTCTCACTATCTTCTTGTAAACGCACATTTCGTCTTCATTTTTGATAAAATCAAACATTTTGACTTTTTGTATCAAATCGAAGATTCCAGCTCCAAGAGGCTTGTTTCAATCCATATTGACATTTTCTTGTAAACTCATTTACAACCTATGGGTTCTAATCCATTAGGCAAGTCGACCAAGGTCAAACCTCGGTTACATACAACAAGTCCATCTCTTTAAGTCAACACTTGACTTTATTTCTATGTAATTAGTAGGTTCATTATCCTTGATTAGTAATCATGGATTCGTACCTTCTAGGAGGTCAAATGATCCTACAAGATTTACACTGAGCTAACGTGTCCTCAAAAGTCTCCACTTTCTGATCAAGAGTATGTCCCTCAGCTGGTGTGGGATAAGACTCAGGTTTATCTATTCGGTTAATTATATCCGTGGACTCTTGAACTCTTTCAAAATTTATTCTACTTCCACTGTCTCTCTTAGAGTAAACACTTTCTCTAAGAGTATGACATGTCTTGAGATGAACATCTTCTTCTCAACGAGATTATAGAATTGATATCCAATTATCTCTGGATATCCACAAATATATAATTATCGGATTTAGTCTCAAACTTATCCGATTCAGTGCGCTTCACATAAGTGTCACAACCCAAACGTTCATATGAGATATGTTGGGCCATTCCATAACTCGTATGGAGTTTTTGTCAACCGATTTAGATGGGGCACGATTTAGTGTGCAGCACGTGGCAATCAGTGCATGATCTCAAAATGATTTTTGAATGCTTGCATGGCTTGTTCTCAATTGCACTATATCTAATAATGTACTATTCCTCATTTCAGATGCACCATTATGTTGCAATGTATGTGGAGGAATCCACTGTATGAGAATCTAATTCTCTTTTAGATAATCTAAAATTCTCCATTTTAGATATTCTTTACCTCGAACAAGTCTTAGTGTAAGAATATATTTACCTATTTGTTTATCAACTTTTAGTTTGAATCCCTTGAACATTTCAAGAGATTCATGCTTGAATTTCATCAAATATACATGATCATTTCTGAAATGATCATTAGTAAATGTGATGAGATAAGATAAACTTCACCTGACATTAATTGATATGGATCTACATACATCACTATGTATTAGACCTAATAATTGTGCAGATCATTTTCCTTTTCAAGTAAAAGGAGATTTGGTCACTGTGTCTTACAAACATGATTCCATTTGTTAAATGATTCAAAATTATTTGACCCAAATATACATCTCCATGTAAATTTGGAATTGCATTCTCGTTTATGTGACCAAATCTGCAATGCCAGATATAGGTGTTATTCAGATTATCATTTTTATGCCTTTCAATTTCTATACTCATTATAGAACACTCAACATTTAGAATATAAATGTCATTTTGTAATTTACCATAACCATTAAGATCTTATCATGATAAAAAGGAACAACAATTGTCCTTAACATTAAAATAATTCATGTCAAAACATGAAATTTATTTAATGCTCTTGGTAATGGTGGAAACGAAATTAACATTTCTCTAATTCTAATATCAAACATAAAGGCAATGACAAGAAATATGCTTCTACAGGCAATACAACAACTTTTGCTCATTTTCAACGTGTAGGTCAACTTCTCCCTTTTGCAGCGATCTACTTTTATTTAGTTTCTGCATATTTATACAAATATGAGGTCCATATCTAGTATCTAATACCCATGAAACTAAGGAAGTAGATATAAGCCTTGCAATTTCATTTCCAATGATCTACCATTCCAAAATGATAATAAGGATCATCAGATTTGGTATTGTCCTTATTTGCTTTAACCGTCTTAGTCATCTTGGTTGCTTTCCTAAAGCATCCTTTAGACTTCCATATAGGAATTTATGACTAAGATTTGTCCACTACAAACACAGATGTTGGACTTAACAGTTTTAAGCATGTTCAGCATCTCAATGAGCGTGCTTCGAGTTTATTCATGTTAAATTCATAATTAGTTATGAATAACTCTCTGACAGAGATTGCAGAACCAAGTCTATACTTAGTTCATTGTTCATGACTGAACGCAATCAAGACAACTTCTCAAAGTAGTCGCATCTTCAGTACACAAGCACCGACTGAAGATTCTTCTATCATTAAGCACTGGTATAGTTGCTGGGAAATATCATATATTTTCTCGTATGATTGTTCATCATTCAACATATTGAGATGAAAAATCATGTGTTAGCATCTATACTCTTATGTTGCTTTGTAACTCAGGTGACATAGTCACAAACATCACATATGTTGTAGTACTATCGTCATCACTGTGTTTATTATAGCAGCCACCTCTTCTTTTATCGAGTCATCAACAGGTGTCTCTAGAAATGGCTACTCAATGAGACAACTAATTTTTCATGCCTGAGAACAATTCTCAGATTGCGGCGTCAATCAAGAAAATTTGCTTTGGTTGTTGGCATACAATATGCCTCTCAAATTTATGTGGTTACTCATGATTCAATAAATGTAAACGACGAAAAGTAAAGAAATAATATATATATATATATATATATATATATATATATATATATATATATATATATATAATGCATGAATTAATTTAACATGACCTTTTATTAAATTAATTTCGCTCCCACTGTTTAACTCAAATTTATGACCCTCTCACATAAATTTATGGAATTCATACTTGATTCCCAGTGGGCTGGAATCCCATTTGTTATATTAAAACTTTGAGTGTACTCAACAAGCCCTAATAAAACATTTGGGTAGATACTATTATCAATTGTATCTCCATACAACTCCCAGATCATTAAGCTGACAACTCTTTATCTTCACACATCTTATGTGTTAGCTTAACATGCCTTTAAGATTCATCTCCTTGAGTGTAATCAACAAGAGATAAATATTAGTTAAGTCAAACCCATCATTCAGAAATATCTAATATTTCATAGTGTCAAACATTCCCTAATAGACCAGTCTTGAGTGTACTCAACAAGCTAAGATCGATTTAGGACTCTCGTTTTTCACTATAATGGTGGAAGGCGAATATAAATATGACTTAATATTTTAACATGCCTCTAAAATTTATCTTCTTGAGTGTACTCAACAAAAGATAAATATTAGTTAAGTCAAACCCATCATTCAGAAATATCTAATATTTTATAGTGTCAAACATATCCCTAATGGACCAGCCTTGAATGTACTCAATAAGTTAAGATCAATTTATGACTCTCGTTTTTCACTATAATGATGGAAGGTAAATAACAAATTGACTTAATATTTTTAACGAGGGATTTTTCATGCAAAAGGTCTCATCGTAATAATTATATATATTTTATTATACATCTAACATGCAAATAAACATACATATAATAGTGTGGACGATTATGGACTTATACTATGTAGTCTTCCCGAGTCATAAGGAAGACTAGTCGGTCAGTTCCTAGGGGGTATAGCATTGATTCATACAATGCTCCATCTCTATGGTCTCCTCCTCTTCTTGTATCTCCAATTAGTCCAGCTGCAACTTGTATCCTATACTAGTTGGCACGCAGGCCTAAATAATATTGGACACACAGGCCCATAATAATAACAATAGTAACGGACTCGCATGTCCAAAATAAATTAGAGTTCGCAGCCCCAAAAAACAACAAGAATAAAACTAACCATTCAACTTATCCACGTTGTCGAGTCCATAATCATCCACTAATAAAACATTCATCATATAAATGCATTCCTATATAATATCTAATATTATATGCAAACATGTTTCAAGTTTCTAGCAATTAAAGTCGTCTAAACTAATTTAGACAAATGGATCGGAACAATTAAATAATTAATTAATTTAATTAGCAGACTTATTTAATTAAAATCAAATTTTAATTAAATATCGAATTAGAGTTCAACTCTAATTCTACAATTATAGGGCGAGACTATTTAATTAAAATCAAATTTTAATTAAATACCAAATTAGAGTCCAGCTCTAATTCCAATAAAATTTTAGGGCAAGACAATTTAATTAAAATCAAATTTTAATTAAATATCAAATTAAAGTCAAACTCTAATTATAATCAAATTAATAAGATTGAATTTAATTAAAATCAAATTTTAATTAAATACAAAATAAGAGTCAAACTCTAATTCAAGATATTAGGGTGAACTTATTTAATTAAAATCAAATTTTAATTAAATATCAAATTTGAGTCCAACTCTAATTTTAATAAGAATCTAGGGTAAGATAATTTAATTAAAATCAAATTTCAATTGAATGTCAAATTAGAGTCCAACTCTAATTCAAGAATATATTAGGGTGGATAATTAAATTAAAATCAAATTTTAATTAAATATTAGATTAGAGTCCAACTCTAAGTTAATTGAATTAATATTTTAATTTAGGATAAAACTCCTAAATAAAATAAAATTTAATTTAGGGTCAAAATTTAATATTTAAGTTAAAATCCAATTTTAACGAAAATATAAAAGTCGTCGATTTTGAAATAAAATTTTAAACGGATCAAATTTGAAGTTTTAAAATCAAACCATTTTAAAATCTAATTTAAAACCATTTTAATATTTAAATTCAAAACATTTTTAAAAATTGCAAATAGACCCTTGAATCATAATTGCAGACGGGAGCTTGCAATTTCAGAAATTGCATAAGGAGCCCTAGTCTCCACCTCTCCTTGCCCCCGTTTCAGAAAACCCAAAAAAAAAAAATTCCCCTCCCCCTTTTTGAGGCGCCGGCGACTGGAGAAACGGTGGTGCGCCGTTCGTACCACCGGGTATTGCAGCAGCACACGGCGCCATTGCAATAACCAAAGAAGAATAAGACGGGTCTGTTGCAACTTCCAAAGAATGGCGCTCGCCGCGCAACTCGCAACGAATCGGCCAGCAGCGGCCGACTCGCGAGTTGTTTCTGCAACGCAACGCCGATCCGCTGTGCTTCCGGTTCGTGGCGGCGCTCCTTGAGAGCGACCGCTTCTTGCCGCCATGGCCCGGTGCCGTCGGCTCCATGGCCGGCGAGCCTCACGCCGCCGCCATGAAATTCAGATCCAAAATTTTGTCTAAAAATTATTATTTTTTTTCATTTTCAAAAAACAAATTTTTTTTAAGATGAAAAATAATTTTCTAAATTGCTAGATTCAAGAAAACACATGACTAATCAACTTTTGATTATTCAAGTTATAAAACAGTTTCTAACAAATACAAAGTGGGCTCTGATACCACTGTTGGGAATTTACTTAATCATGAACAGCGGAAATAAAACAATTTTCAATTCCCAAACGAGGATCTGCAATGTGTTTAGATAAAAACTGTGATTAGAATTATACATTTGATGAATTCCACAAACTCTTTTGCTTTTTCTTGAACTCCAATGATCACGATCTGCAATCCAAGCTGTCCAATTGTCCAGCCTCCAATGGTGATCCACACAGAGAACAAGAATGATGGCTAGGGTTTCTTCTCTTGTGCTAGCAAGAATAATAAAAATCCATACTGTTTTCAAACCCTAGTAGTTTATTAATATAAGTCCAAATGGGCTCGACCCATCTATTAAACTTAACCCAGTCCAATATTTAATTAATCAAATTAATTAAATCTGGTCCATGAATTAATTAATCGAATTAATTAATTCGGGCCTATTAATAAACAACTCAATTAATTAATTATCCAACACTTGTCAATTAATTAATTGGTAAATCTCATTCTTCTGATTCTCTTTTGTGTGTAACCTATTAGGTTCCCGATCACGATACCGAACGACGTGAATTATTATTTTGATCTAATCAAAATCGATACATTAAAACGCCCCGTTTAATTTATCACTAATTCACTTTCGTTGTCCCAGATTGACATCTAGCAATGTATCAGGGCAATACATGTGACGGGAAATATCACGTAGCATGACAAAACCAAACTTGTTCATTTACCGTGAAACTATAATCCTTTCGTCAATATGATCCGATCAATTATGAGATATGGATATGTGTCAATCTCAATTATCGATCATATCTTTTATCCCACTGTTAAGTCAATGTACGTCGAAAACTCTTTTCCGACTTATGAGTTCACCTTGGCCAATGATTTCATTATTAACTTAACTGGATAAAATGTAAATCATAATCTCTTACTATCTAAGAGTGACGAATCCTCTATTGATCATTCACAACCTTCATATGATTCTTGACATACCCGAACAATGCTGTATTAGCGACCCTTGACAGAGCAACATCCAACACCACCAAAGTATGTCTGCCCTCATATAAGGTACTATGATGTCCTCAAGTCAAAGGACCAATTTCACTACCGAACGTTAGAGATTAACCACTAACACTTAGATAGTTATCTATGTGGAATCTCTCACCGGTTCTCCAATGTTTTGTTCTATAACAAAACATCCACGTGTTCATTCAAGTGTCACCACACTTTAGCTTGTGAGATCAGCTACTTACTTCACAAGTAAGAATGCCACAAGCGATAGTCTATCCGTAATAACAATATCTGTATCTCGTTATTACCTCGACCACGGACGATTTAAGATTCAATCATATGTAATTTGTATCTCACAATCACAACTCCGTGTGATTAACAAATCACCAAGACTTGAATCTACGGATTCTATTATTAATTTATTAGAATATTAATTCAATTAAATAATAGATATTGCCATATATATGCATTGATTATATATATTCAAAGTGTTTATATCCAAAGTTGATTGGACCTAGGTTATAACACTTACATATACGACTATTATAATTCGATATTACATTACATTGCATATTCAAACCCTTAGAAAGAAATTGAAGATGTAGCACAAGTTTAAAACTCACTACAAAACAGACTGTCATCACAGGATCGTTTCTTTTAGTCGAAGAAATTACAGTTTCCTGGCTAATTAAGATATTTGTGGATATTATGTCTTGATTTCCTTCTGAATTTTTTGCAGTTTAGACCAACTCTCCTCAGGTGAACCATTAAATCCATTAAAGCAAATTCTTTAGGTTTTCAGGCCCTCATAACTATCTAGATCTCTCGAAGTATATCATGAATGATATTTGAAGGTCTGTAAATTGTTGTGGGTCTTGAAACTAATGTATTATATATATTTTAATAACTTATAATCTTGCTTGTCTGCAATCATTGCGACGATTATCCGCATAACAAGTATTTTCTCGTGCATAACATTGAACTACAAAGTAACGAATGTGTCAAACTCCGTTGCTTGCAAACATCATTTGCAAATTTTATCTACACAAACAAGTGTGTAGGTATTCCTATTTGATTTTAACTTTGAATTCGATCATTCAAGTACACTATTTCCTGAAAATCTTTCTTGGTGTCAAAAAATTGATTTACTTGCAAATCTTCATTGTTGAGAATCAAACATGAAGTATGAGTAGATCGTGAACTAGGTGTAGCCTAGGAGTTTCCATTTGACTAATGTCTACGTGTAGATAAAGAAACAAGATCCTCATTTGTAAATTTAATTTTCTCCCCATTAGCTTGAACTATCTTGGGGGTTTTGTGTAGCACATGACTCCAAAATAACTACATCCTCTCGAGTTATCTCCACTTTGTCCCAAAATCATCCACGATATGATTCACTTCATAATCTATTTCATGTTTATTCTTAGGAATATTCTTCTCGTAAGAGTCACAATAATGGTGCTTTTGGTTGGGGTCAACGGCTACTCCAACTGTGTGAAGTAACCTCAACTAGTATAATTGAAAAATAGTATATTTTTTGGCAAAAGAAATTCGAACTCCATCTCATATAAATGGAAATTTTGTACATCATGATATAGGTCCATATATGATGTATTTGTTGATACATGAAGTAAAACAAGCCTTTTCCATTTCTCTCGATCCATTTCCATGTCAATCAACTTTTGTCATTCTTTACGAACTCACCAAAGTAACAAACAACAAGTAGTGTCGAATTCATATCGGCATTTAAATAAAAAAATCATGCTGCTAACCTTCTGATTCTTTATAAGTGATCAATAACACATTAAGAGTCGATTTTTTAATAAACAGTTTGTTAACAGTTGGTTGATTCATCAATCATCTATTAACAGATAGTCGATTAATCGATCGCTCTTAATACAAGGTTGATTAACCAACCCCATCTTAATAGGTGATTAATAATTGTATGCTTGTTAATAGTATGTCGATTAATCGATCATCTTTTAGTAAACCATTCTTTAACAGACTGTTTGTTAATCCATCGTATGTAAACAAACAAAACATTCTTCTATTAACAAGCAATCAGTTAATTGACTACCTCTTAACACTTGGTTTGTTAATAAGATGTGTGTTTCATAACACAACGCATAATGCAAACTTCTTTTTCCATAAATTTATTCAAAAATTCACTAATCTATTCAATAATTTGTGCTCATTTATCTAAATACGCTAATATCAGCCAACGCAACATTTAAAAATTATATATGGAACTCGAACTAATGAAATGGTAAAAGTGATAATGTTCTTAGCAATGCAAAATGTCAAGAAGAAGCTTATAAAGTTGTTCTCGATATGTTTTTATTAAGCTTTGGAGACCAATATGAACAAATATGTAGATCTAAGAGGATTTAGCGTAAAAGGAAATAAATATCAATGAAATGAAAGAAAAGAGCAGTTGATTTGTTTGAAATTTGAATAGAGTTGATATATATTTCTTTTGAAATTAAAATAATTTTAATATTGTTATGGGATAAAATCCCACGTCAATAAAGATGAAAATATAGACCAACTTATAATAGATTGAGTCACTCATTTTAATAAGGTTGACGTTTTAAGATGGAATTCCAAGTCTTAATATGGTATCAGAGCTTATTAAATTCCAATCTGATTAAGACTCAAAAAATGAACATACATATTTCAAAATTGATCTATTCAAATGAGCCACATCTTGCATGGCATATTAAAGGACAATCTCTCTTATCGGATAAAGATGAAAATATAGATCAACTTATAAAAAATTGGGTCACTCATGTTAATAAGATTGATATTTTAAGATAAAACCCCAATTCTTAATCTCATTCTAGATGGTATTAGAGCTAAGTTCAGCTCTTGACCTTTTGTAAACCCTAGTTTCCCTTGGCGGCCAAAGGTTTTCTTCCTTACTCAAATTTTGCCCTTCTTTTTTGTTGCTGTAGCCATGGCTAAAACTCCAAACAAAGCTAAACTCGAAACAAAAAATCAGACCTACCAATTCTGAACCTTACTCTATCTAAATTACCAATTTACAATTGAATGAGGCCAACTTTCTACGGTGGTCACAATCTATCAAGATGTATATTCGTGGAAGAGGGAAGGTATGGTACTTGACTGGTGAAGCTAAGGAGTCTGAGAAGACAGGCCTATCTAATGTTGTATGGTATGCTGAAAATTTTCTTCATGATGGCATGGATCGTGAATGCTATGGATGAAGAGATTACCGCTAATTACATGTGTTGTTCTACTACAAAGGAACTCTGGGACAATGTGAATCAAATGTACTCTGACCTTGGGAACTACTCTCAAATTTGTGAACTGCAATAGAAGATCAGCAATTCTTATAAAGGAAACGGCAATGTAACAAGGTATTTCAATGTTATTAAAGGCATATGGCAAGAGCTGGATTTATTTAACGAATATGAATTGAAAAATAATGATGATTGTAAACACAATAAGAAGATGATGGAGAATGCAAGAATTTTTAAATTCTTGGCTGGACTTAATAATGAGTTAGATGAAGTAAGGGGAAGAATCCTAGGGAGACAGCCTCTAACCCCACTCGGGGAAGTATTTTCTAAAGTATGATGAGAAGATTGTCGAAGGAGTATGATGACGAAGAAAAATGAGGATAAGACTATGGAATATTCTGCTCTAGTTGCTGCCAATAATCTTGCCCCTCATGTTGTTGGTAACACAGATTTGGCTCCTACCAATATTTCAGCACAACACCTTATTCTAATCAAAGGAGGCCGAAAGATAAGCCTCGGGCATGGTGTCACTACTGCAAGATACCACGCCACGCTTGAGAAAATTTCTAGAAACTTAATGGAAAGCCAGCAAACTGGAAGAAAAACAAATCTGGACCCTCTAGCAGCAATCATACAGTCCCTAAATCCAATGAAGCTAATTTTCTAATTGTTGAGCAGGTGTATCATCTTCTTCAATTGCTAAAATCTACTTCTGCATCCGGTCTTCCTACTGGTTCATTGGCTTAAACAGGTGATAACTCTAGTACCTACTTTTGTAGCCCAAATCTTCCACCATGGATTATTGATTCTGGTGCATCTGATCACACGACTAGCACCTCTCGGTTTTTTCAATCTTATCCTCCCTATTCTGGTAATAAAAAGATTAGAATTGCATATGGAAGTTTTTATCCATCATTAGAACAGGCTCTGTCCAACTCTCTGAAAAAATAGAACTCAAATCTGTTATTCAATTCCCTAAACTTGCCTTTAACTTGCTGTCTATTAGTATACTTTCATTGGACTCTAATTATCGTGTCATTTTCTTTGATTCCCATTGTGAATTTCAAGACCAACTCTTAGAGAGTATGGTTGGTAGTGCAGATGATTGATGGACTCTACTATTTTGATGAGACTTTATTCAACAATAAACAAGGTCAAAGTTTGAGTAGTAGTACTAGATCTATTTCTGTACGTGAACAAATAATGCTTTGTCATTTTAGACAAGGACATCCCAGTTTTCTCTATTTAAAACATTTGTTTCCTAACTTATTTAAAAAATTGGATTATAATTCTCTTCATTGTGATGTTTGTCACATATCCGAAAGTTACCGAAGCATTTATCAATCAAAAGCTTATCATTCTTCCAAACCTTTTTGTTTAATCCATAGTGATATTTAGGGTCCCTAAAAAATCACTACTACTTCTGGTAAGAAATGGTTTGTTACATTTATTGATGATCATACACGTTCGTGTTAGGTGTACTTGTTAAGTGATAAATATGAGGTTACAAAAATGTTTAGGATTTTTATTATATTGTTGAAACCCAGTTCCAAACAAAAATCAGTATCTTTAAAACTGATAATGGTATTGAATATTTTGACAATTTTTTTAGGAACTTTTCTCTCAATAAGGGGTATTCAACATCAATCTACTTGTCGTGACATCCCATAACAAAATAACATTGTTGAGAGGAAAAATCGTCACTTGTTAGAGGTTACACATGCCCTAATGTTTTCAACGCATGTTCCTAAATATTTATGGGGTAATGCCCTAATGTTTTAGAATACATTACTTCTTTAGATTGCCTAAAAAAATTGTTTCCTACTTGTCAGATAACATTTGACTTGCACCTAAAGGTGTTTGGATGCACTCTTTTTGTTCATATATTGACCTATCTTCGATCCAAGCTTGATCCTAAGGCAAAAAAAGGTGTTTTCCTTGGCTATGCTCTTAATAATAAAAAAAGGGTACAAATGTTTTAACCCTCTAACTAGAAAAATTCACATCAGCATGGATATTTTTATTGAAAATCAGCCTTTTTTTGCAATAATTATCCGCAGGGGGGAAAACAGGAAATTGAAGATGAGTTCTGGCAAACATGTAAGCCTCTTCCCAATGTTTTCCTTGACATAGACATCGATTCTTCAAAGGGTCACGAAACCGATACTTTAACTGGTGAAAATACTGGAAATCCTAGTCTACCTATATAAGGCATTCCTGATTCACAAATAGGGGGAGTACTATCAAATATTCCCTCATTTGAGCTTCGTGTTTATACTAGAAGAATAAATCATCATAATAATGGAGCTCCTTCTTCAAATACAGAGCAAGGCCAATCATCATCAACTCACAATTTGGTCCTCCTCAACATACTCTAGGTACTTCTTCTCTAGGTCCTTCTTTAAAACCTATACCATAATGTAACTACACAAATTTTACCTTTGGAATCATTATACATGTACCGTAAATGAGTACTTTCATAATAAAATAATAATATTTTCTTAACATGCGAGGATTTAAATTTTTTTAGAGAAATATAGTGAACATTATTAAAATCATTAACTACATGATTTATTCTTCATTTTTCACCCGCGCAAGCACAATCGACCTCTGATCATCTCGAACCCACCTTTTTAGTTACCTATAAAAGATTTAACATATACGTGTGAGACATAAATCTCAATAATTAAGTAATAACGAATTTCACGAAAAATCATAACATACATATGGAGACACGGGGAATTCAAATCCGAACTTCGTAGATATAATTCCCATGCGTAGCGCTACTAAACTTCGCTCCTTTGAACTTACACATATAGGACCCTTATCATAATCATAACTTGGATTTCCGTATCATCATATTCATAACATAAATTTTCATAATTTAATTAATGAAAGAATAATCTGTACTACTCTACTTACAGTTGTATGGAAGAAGATCAAAGTAAATCGAAGAAATCGTCTTGTTAGACTTTCACACCAAAATTTTTTAGACACCGTGCATGCTAAACTTTGTAATGTGAAAGTGTATGTAGAAGACGAGTTAAGAGAAAGGAATGTGTAAACTACAAGCTTAGTTGTGTGTGAGTGTAAGTGATGTGAAGGGGTATAAATAGGGGTCTCTAAGATTTGACTATATTATCTATTTTAGTACAAACATTCATTCTCTTATTAATACCACACGTTTTTCCATATAGAGTGTAATCAATCACTCAACTATCCCAATTAACTATATTAATAAATATATAGTGGCTACTAATAAGTTATTGCCATATAATTAAACATTTTCATCCCACCTAACAAATTTTCGTCCTCGAAAATTACCTTAACCGTCGTGTAGAAAAAGTTGTGGATACTTAGATTTCATTTCCTCTTCACACTCCTAAGTGGCCTCCTTTACTGAATGATGTTGCCGTTACACTTTAACTAGCTGTATCTCTTTGCTACAAAGCTTCTTTACTTTCTGAATTATGATGCATATTGGTGCTTCTTTGTAACTTAGGTTCAACTAAATATTTATCTATTGATGTCTCACTAATGAGTTAGGTCAGGGACATACTTTCAGAGCATTGATACATGAAAGATATCCTGTACTGCTGAAAGTTCTGGTGGCAAAGCTGATTGGTATATAACATTTTCAATCCGCTTTAAAATTTTGAAAAGACTAATATATCTTGGTCTGAGCTTACCCCTCTTAGCAAATCGTAGTACCCTCTTCATGGGCGTAATCTTTAAGAGACCTTATCTCCTATCGCAAATTCCAAGTTCTTTCTCCTTTTATCAGGATAATTTTTGTCTTCCTTATGCATTTTTCATGTTAACCCTAATCTTTTCAATAGCTTGTATTGTTTGCTCTACAAGTTTTGGCCCCAAGATCTTACGTTCATCAATCTCATCCCAATGAATAGCGATCTACATTTCCTCCCATACAAAGTCTCATAAGGTGACATGCCAATGGAGGTATGGTAGCTATTGTTGTATGGAAATTCAATTAAAAGTAGATGTTTTTCCCAATGTCCATCAAACTCTTAGACATACAACCGCAGCACATCCTCTAATGTTTGAATAGTCCATTCAGACTATTCGTCTATCTGAGGGTGGAAAGCTGTACTAAAGTTCAATTTAGTTCCAATAGCCCGATGTAAACTCTTCCAAAAGTTTGATGTGAACCTTAGGTCCCTATCGGATACAATTGAAATTTGGACACCGTGTAGCCTTACTACTTCCTTAACATATAACTGTACAAATTGGTCCATAGAAAATGTCATGCGAACCGGTAAGAAATGGGCGAATTTGGTTAAACGATCGACAATCACCCAAATAGCCTCGTGTCCTTTTACTAATTTCAGAAAGCCTACAACAAAATCCATCATCACATTTCCATTCTAGAATTTCCAACAACTGCAACAACTCTGATGGTCGCTAAAGTTCAGCTTTCACTTGTTGACATATCAGGCACTTCTCCACACATTTAGCTATATCTTCCTTCATATTTTTCCACCAAAACACTACTCTTAGGTCATGATACATCTTTGTACTTCCTAGATGTACAGAATAAGGAATGGAGTGGGTTTTCTCTAAGATTTCAGTTTTCAATTCCTCAAAATCCGGTACACACAGGCATCCCTAATAATAATGTGCCTTATCTTTCGATTATAGTGAAATCATTCATTTTCTCTACATCTCATGTTTGATAAATTGAAAGGATTGATCACCCTTTTGATGACTCTTAATCCGATCATGGACAGTCGGTCGAATCTAAAGTACTGTCATTCGAGCTATAGAATCAGAGAAAAGCGACCACTTCGAGACTTAATATCACAAATTCTCTCCATAAAGGCTTTTGTGCTATTAACATCGCTACTTGTCCTGTGGTCTTCCTACTCAAGGTGTCGGCTACTACGTTTGCCTTTCCTGGGTGGTAATAAATTTCACAATCATAATCTTTGCTAGTTCAAGCCATCTCACTTGTCTCATGTTCAACTTCTTCTGAGTAAAGATGTATTTGAGGCTCTTGTGATCGGTATAGATGTCACACCTCCTTAACCAATTCAATATTGCCTCCCTTGAAAGACCACTCTTTCTAACCAAAATTCGCACTTCTTGAATTTTGCAAAAAAATCTTTTTTCCTTAGGATCCCTAACAAAATCCTCAAATCTTTTTTGTGCGCTTCTTCACTCTAAGAGTAGATCAAAATTTCATCAATGAATATAATGACAAATTGGTCCAAGTATTCATGGAAAATGTGATTCATCAAATCCATGAAAAATCCAAGAGCATTTTTTAATCTAAATGGCATAACAAAAAACTCGTAGTGACCATACTGAGTTCTAAAGGCCGTCTGTGAGACATCACTAGATTTGATCCATAACTGGTGATATCCCGACTTCAATTCGATTTTTGAAATTACTCTGGCCCTCGTAATTGATCAAACTTGTTCTCCCCACTTGTGTGATGTTTGAAATCTGCCAACTGTGCCTTTGCTAACACTTCAAGGTAGGTTTCTAGTTGAAGTACTACCAAATCCTGCCTTAGTTTATCTCTTAGCCCCTCTTCAAAAATTTTCATTTTCTTCCCCTCCGTGTCCACAAGGTGAGGGGCATGATGAGATAATTCTTCAAATTTGCTCTCATACTCAGTTATGGACATCAAGCCCAAAACTAAATTGAGGAACTCTCTCTCCTATTGATTGCGAATACTTGTGGGGTAGTACTTCTTCAGGAAAAGTTTCGTGAATTCCTTCCATGTCTAGATTTGTACATAAGCCCTTAATCAGGTTGAGTCCCACCAACTTATTGCGTAGGTAACTTTTATACCATCTGGACAGTAAATGAGGTCAAAAAAATCCTTTCTATTCCGACCAAACAATTATCTGCTTCCAATGGGTCGATGCCACCTTCGAAGGTTGGGGGGTGCTGCTTCCTGAAAAGTTCCATGATAGTAGCAGTAATATTCATGTTGTCCTCTCTCGTAGCTAGTACCTACGGTTAAGATGGCGACGATTATGGTGGGGGCATCGGTTGTGATGGTGGTGGTTGTTGAGGCAACGTTGTTTGGACAAATGCACTCATCATAGCTAGAAATTGTTGAGCAAACTGCAGGTCAATGCCACTAGGTTGGGGTTGTTGGGACTGTTGACTGTTGCATTTTTTATGGGCAAGTGTACGATATCGTAACAAATAATATAGTGAACCTTTGAGTTCGGATTATCGTTCCCACGAAAACTATACTTTAATCTTAATCTACTTTTTCTAATTCCTATTTGACAAAAGCAAGTAAATAATTATCATGATTGTTCATAACTACTTTTGACTAATTGAAAATATAAAAAAAAATTACACGCAATGGATAATTGAAAATTCAAATATGTGATGAATATTAGGGCATAACAATTCCATCTATTAATCACCTTTATTATTAATTCAAGATTCACAACTTAATGTAGTGTTCGATCGAATTCTTCTATTGTATTCAATGTACCCATCTCGAGTTCTCATTGAGCCTATTTAACTAATTCAATTCCATATCTATATGCGAATCAGTTTTAGTTAAACGAAACACTAGATCTAAGAATTCAAATTATGACCGTAATAATTAATATAGGTATCTCTATACGTTATACTAATTTACCGAATTTTATTATATGGAAAATTGCAGCCACGATACCAAACCTTTCACTTTTTTGCAGACTTTGCCCAAACCTTTCATGTGTGCTACCCACAGTACCAAACCTTTAAACAATTTGCACCGGAATCGAAATTGACAGAAATTGTTAGTTTGACCATTAGTTGACCAATAATTAAATGTCTGACCAATTGTTGACTAATTTTTAAAGGGTAAATATGTAACTTTACATTTTCATATGAAGAAATTAAAATAAAAGAATTAAACTTAAAAAAATCCCAAAATACTGTTCATCTTCTTCCCCACCCCCACCCAACCAACACCCAAGGAATTGGCAGTGTCAACAGTGGCTGAAGAGAACCACCGCAAGCCGTCGTCGACGGGAAGTGGAATTTATTCCTTAGCCTCCCAAAACCCTCATGCTTTCTATTTCTGTGTGATTCAAGTGGAAATTATATATATATATAGTCAAATTAGAATTTCAAGTGACAATTGAATTGCTAATCCAATTGCAAGTCTATGCCCATCTGTAGAATTAATGTAATTTAGTCCTTCAATTTCTATAATGTAGACTTTAATCCCCAAAGTTATAGATTTCATTCAATGTTGGCATTCTTTCTTTTCCAATTGTTTCGAACGAGTCCATAACTAAAACAAAAGAAAATTAACGTAAGTTAAGTAAAAATTAATAATTTGATGACATAAAAGTTCAGTAATTTGATCCAAATAAGTGTACAAATTGTACTTATCAAACATCCTCAAACTTGAATCTTTCTTTGTCTACAAACAAAATTAAAACTTAACAAGCACACAAACAAGCAATGCTAATTATCTAATTGATAGTCAGTCAATCAAGTAAAGCAATAAAATTTAGCTGGCTAACTTGACTTTCTCTCTCAGAATTGAAATCATAATATCAAATCTATACATAGCTTCAAAATCACAATACATAAATTAAAATTCACTTTTACAATGTAAAATCGACGTGTGTATGTGAAGAATTAAGTATAGCATTATAAATTCATAAATTGTTTCAATTCTCGACTTTCAACGGTCAAATATGTTCTTTCATCACTCGTGAGATTCACACGCCCCAAACTTATACTTTTCACTCTTTTTCAGTGTGTGAACTGCATTTATATATATTTTTTACTATTCTCACCTCTCTAGTTTGGCAAAATTTCACTAATTGCAGTTCAACATTTCAATAAACAAGGATTTTTCATTAAATTTGATTGCTTCAATCTCTAAAATTTAACTAGACTAATTGTAGCGACCGAGAACTTTTAAATGATATAAAATTATTTCTTGAAAAACGTGTCGCTAAACTTTAACCCTAATTTTAAAGAGATGGCGCGTTTGTCTAGCCGTTATAAACGAATTTAAATTGTTTCGAATCGAATCCAATATCGAGTAATCATTTTAATTTCAATTTCGATTTATTTTATTTGGATCCAATTTTAATAATTCAAGTCCAATATTTAGAGCCCAATATTTAAGTCCAATTATACAAGTCCAACAAGGAAATCATTTTAATCCAAATCACCTAAACCCAATTGGAAAACCCTACAGCCCAAATGCTAGGCCGAACTATTTTTTGCCCAATTGGCTACCTAGAAAATTGTGCCCTAATTTTTATTATTCATATACCTTCATTCTCCCTCCATCATCACCACCGTAGCCATTTTTGGTAAGTTTTCTCTCTTCTTCCTCAAATGTTGGAGATCAATGTTGACGCTAGAACATCAATTTCTAGCATCAACACCATCTTCCTATCACCATTTCCATTTCACTATGAGTTACCATTGATGCTAGAACATTCATTTCCAGCATCAACAGTGAACTCCCCAGCTGCAAACTCACACACCACCAACACCAACGTTGCACTCACAGAAGCCACTGCAACTGCAAGACACCAAATCCCCAACTCACCAAACCAACAACCAGCAGCTTACACCATCACTAACAACACTACCTCCAGCTCACGAGACCAACAACACCACACGACCATCGACCCAGAACCACCAAACCGAAGCTCACCTCAAACCAGACCACCCAACTCGCAGCTCCAAACCGAGAACCACCACATTCCACTACCAACCAAGCCATCTCCTTAGCTCGAAAACGAGAGCAAAACTGCTCAACACCACCATCCAAACTCCAGCAGAAATCGCACCACCACAGCCACTGCCAACAACCTCACACCGAAACCGCCACTCCACCACCTCCCAATCGACAGCCCCCCCTTCCATCAATAGCCACACGAATCGAAAACAACCAAAACCCATCTCAAATCAACCACAAAACCAAGAAAACACAACCCCTTAACTTACCTCTTACCCGAAATAAATTGAGCCTCCAAGTTTCGGTTTAGCCTCAAATTACGTTTCAAAAACCCCCAATCGCCACCCCACACTCCGGCGCCACCACGACGGTGGCGCGCCGTCGTTCGCCGGTGGAGAATCGAAGGAAGGGGCTGAGCCCCTTCCCTCCCATCGCCTCTCTTTCTCTCTCTTTCGATTTACAGAGAGAGAGAAATGAGAGATAGATTTTTGTTTTATTTTGATTTTAGAAAATTTACCCCTTTAGTCCCAAAGTTTTTAAATGTTTTTATTTCGGTCCATAACAATTTATTTACAGTTTTAAAGAATTTCAATTTAGCCCCTAGTTTCTGTAAAAGTTTATTTCAGTCCTTAAATTTTGTTTTCAGTTTTAGTAAATGTTTAATTTAGTCCCTAATTTATAAAATGTTTAATTTCAGCCTTTTTGTTTTATTTTCAGTTTTAATATATTTACAGTTTAGTCCCTAACTTCTAAAAGTTACTATTTCAGCCCTAAACTCTTATTTTCAGCTTTATTAAATTTACAGTTTAGTCCTTAAATTATTGAAAATAGTATTTTCAATCCTTAGATTTGTCAAATTCAACTTCAATAACTTCCAATTTAGTCCCTAAACTTTATTTAAAGCCTTAAATATTCGAAATACTAATTCAAACTTATTTTCTATTTTGGCTAGACGATACGTACGAACAATTAGGAGCTTGAAGTTATTTTTCCGCTCCACTTTTCACGCAACTCGAAATATTTGAGGTAGACTCGTCACCATTAATTAGTTTAAATTATAATTACATGTCTTATGTGAATTTACGTGAATTATATGCTTTAATGCATGAGAAGAGAATATGTCATATGAGATATATGATATTGTTATGCTTACCATAACTTATATGCTTAATTGCATGAGAAAGAAGAAAATCTCTTATGAGATAAGATGAGAATGTTATGCATAACTTATGTGCTTAAATGCACGAGACGAGACTACCCATAGCCTATGTTTTTAAAGAGCCTATGATTTTCAAGAAAATGAACCAAAGATGATGATGATATCACGTTGTATATTGCATAAGTGTGTGTTCAATTATTCTGTAAATTAATTATCGGCGATGAGTCTACTGAGTATTTCTTAGAAATACTCATCCCGTTATTTTAACAATATTTGCAGATTTCGAAGGCGATCGTGATTGATGGACAATGTGACAACGATTTAATGAATTCGGTTATTTACATTTAGAAAGAATTTCGTATTTGAACGCTATTAACGTACTTGTGATTTCCGTATTTCCAAAACTCGAGATTTGAAGTTTAATCAAATTTTCTTAAGATATTTAAATGAATTTTATTACCGTTAGAGTTTTAAAATTATAAATGTGATGTTTATAATTTATTTATTTTCCGCAAAACTTTTAGTTAAATCAGTTACAAAAGACAATGACGTGGCAATCCGAGTTAACAGAACTCGGGGCGCTACACTAATAATCTTTTATCAAAAGTTGATTTTTCTCAAACAAGTGTTTGAGACTTAACTAAGGCATTTGGTGCGTCTTCTATTTCATTCACTTGCTTTTTCTAAACATTTTTCATAAGAGTAATTTTTTTCTTTATTTGAAACATTATCTCTCTTAAGCTTTTTAAATAATCCATATAACAAGTTTTCGGCCGATGACTCCCAAGTCAGATGACGATAGAGCACCAGATTTTAAAGAGCCTTGCAGGCTTAATTGATTGAGTTATAAAGGCTACAAATAAACTTTTCTCTTATGCCTTGATTAGTGCAATACCCTTAATTTAACACAAATTTAAGTAAAATGACCCCCAAATTGAGATTTTCAACCAATTGCATCCCATTGACCTTAGACAATCCATAAGATTTTTAATTTCACACATGCAATCCCTATTTATCTCAATATCTTCCTACAACAGTGAAATCCTCCCAAACTATTCTAAATTTGGTCCAAAAATGTAAAATGTAGCGGTTTTAGGTTTAGCATCTATGTTCCACCATTTCAACTTATTCAATTATGAAATCAACTTATTCCTACACAATACTTAACGTAATTCATGTACTTAATATATATCAAATTTCACATGAAAAAGCAAAAAATAATTTAATCATGCAACTTATCCAACATTCATAGATTAATTCATGATTCAATATATTCGTTATTGCCAGCCAAACCAATTAACTCACACAAGCACAAAAAAAAATAATTAAAATATATATATATATATATATATATATATATATATATGTAATATTTTTTATTTTTTATTATATTATATTATTTTTTTTTTTTTGAAATTTTTGATATTTGTTTAAACAATTTTTTTTAAAGAAATAAAAGCACACAAAAAATACATAAAGAAAATGAAAACTGGTGTCTTCGACCCCCAAATTTAAACTAGACACTGTTCTCAATGTCTTTAATCCTAAATCTGCAAATAAAGGGGTGTGGAAGAAAATGAACAAAATGATATGACATGTAATTCAATGGCTAGCTTTCATATTGCTCATGTTGGCTCATTGGTCAATTTTGGTTTAAATGTTCCGCGACGTCATGTTCCTAAAAAATCAAATAAAGCATTAAGATCAAATAATTGAAACATCTGTTACTTAACTCTAACATCTACTAAACCAACTAGCATATTGAAGATCTAAGGAGAAGAGGGATATGGATAAGGACTCACAAATAAACTTAAAATAAGTTAAAACTATCCGAAAACTCAAAAATAGAATAAATAAAAAGGAAAACAAGCTTAGGTTGCCTCCCAAGAAGAGCTTCTGTAACGTCATTAGCTTGACTATGTGCCATGTTTATTCTGGAACAGCTAGTTCAATGCTTTCCTTAGAAGTGGGAAAATCCTCTACATAGTCTTTAATGCATGTGTATTAACCTTGAAATTTCATTTTGTTGAGTGATGTAATTCAACTGTACTGTAGGGAAACACTTGGGATACCATAAAAGGTCCGACCATCTTGATTTCAATTTTCCTGGGAACAGATTAAGTCTGGAGTTGTACAAGAGCACTTGATCTCCACTTTGAAAATTCGTTGTCGAATATTCTTGTCATGCCACTGTTTCGTCTTTTCTTTGCAGATGGATGCATTTTCATAAGCTTCTTTTCTGAATTCTTCTAATTCATGAAACTGTAATATTCTAGTTTCACCGGCTTTTTCTAAGTCCATGTTCAACTGCTTCAATGCCCAGTATACCTTATGCTCAAACTCAACTGAAAGGTGACAAGCTTTCCCGAAAACTATTCGGTATGACGACATTCCAATCGGCATTTTGTAAGTGGTGCGACAAGCCCACAAAGCATCGTCCAATTTTTTAGACCAATCTTTTCGAGATGCATTCACCGTGAGTTCCAGAATCCTGCTCAACTGTCTATTAAATGTTTCAGCCTGTCCACTTGTCTTAGGATGATAAGGTGTGGCTATTCGATATTGTACCCCATATTTAGCTAGCACCGCCTTGAATAACCTATTATGGAAGTGAGTTCAACCATCACTGATGATAGTTCTTGGAGATCCATAGCAATTGAAGATATTTTTCCTTATGAAATCCACTACTACCTTTGCATCATTGGTAGGTAATGCATTTGCTTCCATCCATTTGGAGACGTAATCCACTGCCACAAGTATATATCGATTGTTATAGGATGATGGAAAAGGTCCTATAAAATCAATGCCCCAACCATTGAACAACTCCACCTCCAAAATATTGTTTAGTGGCATATCGTGGCGAGGAGAATTGTTACCTGTTCGTTGACACTTATCACATGATCTGCAAAAACTGTGATAGCCCTTAAATAACGTTGGCCAATAAAACAACTTTGAAGCACCTTCACTGCAGTTTTAGTCAAGCCAAAGTGCCTTCCATACGCCGAAGCATGCACCCTGGAAAGGATTGGTTTCATCTCATCCTCTGGCACACATCTTTTGATAATCTGATCAGCCCCTCTTTTGTATAAATGTGGGTCATCCCAGTAATAAAATTTCACCTCATGGAGAAGTTTCTTCTTTTGCTGATAGGTGAATTCTGGATCCACATGCCCACTTACTAAATAATTAACTATGTCTGCATACCAATGAGCCTTTTCCAAGTGTAGAAGTTGTTCATCAGGAAAAATTTCATTGATAGTCAAATTGTTAAACCCTTCCGCTTGCTCTACCTTGATAAGTGATCTGCTACTTGGTTTTCGGTCCCCTTCTTATCATGAATTTCAATGTCAAACTCTTGCAGTAACAGAACCCATCGAATCAGCCTGGGTTTGGCATCTTTCTTCTCAAATAAAAGATGAATGGTCTATGTAGACTATCACCTTTGAACCAATAGATAAGAACGAAATTTGTCAAAGGCAAATACTACTGCTATCATTTTCTTTTCAGTTGTTGCGTAGTTGATCGAAGCATCTGTCAATGTTTTGCTTGCATAATAGATGACATGCAAGACCTTTCCCCGTCGTTGACCCAATACCACTCCCACTGCTAAATCACTAGCATCGCACATGAGTTCAAATGATAGTTCCCAATCTGGTCCCACTATCACCGGTACAGATGTTAACTTTTCCTTCAAATTGTTAAAAGCATTTAAACACTCAAACAAAAAGATAAATGACTCATCATTCTCCAATAGATTGCAAAGAGGTTTTGTAATCTTCGAGAAGTCCTGGATGAATCGTCTATAAAACCATGCATGACCTAAAAAAGTTCGAATCCCTTTGACCGAGGCAGGTGGCTGCAATATTTCAATCAATTGTATCTTTGCTTTGTCGACTTCAATGTCCTGTGATGAAATTCGATGACCCAACACTATCCATTCTTTACCATAAAGTGGAACTTTTCCCAATTGAGCACCAGATTCTTCTCTTTACACCTTTGTAATACTAGCGATAAACGTTCCAAGCAATCATCAAATGAGTCAACACTGAAAAGACATCTATGAATACTTCTATATATTTTTCAACCATGTCAGAGAATATTACCATCATGCATCGTTGAAAAGTTGAAGGTTCGTTGCAGAGACCAAATGGCATTCTTCTAAAAGCAGAAGTACCGTAAGGACATGTGAAGGTTATTTTCTCTTGGTCTTCTGGAACAATTGCTATTTGATTATACCTTAAGTATCCATCCAGAAAAAGTAATGAGAATGACCTGCTAACCGTTCCAACATCCGATCGATAAAGGGCAATTGGAGGTGATCTTTTCTGGTAGCATTATCCAGCTTCCTGTAATCTATGCACACTCTCCATCCCATTACTAACTGTGTTGGTATCAGTTCATTGTTCTCATTTTTCTCAACTATAAGTCCACACTTTTTAGGTAGCACATGCGCTGGACTGACCCAAGAACTATCTGAAATGGGTTAGATAATTCCTGCATCGAGCAATTTCAGCACTTCTTTTCTTACCACATCCTTCAAATTTGGATTTAATCTGCATTGCCCCTCCACCGATGGCTTAGACTCGTCCTCTGTCAAGATTTTGTGCATACAAAAAGTAGGACTGATTCTTTGAATATCAACTATAGTCCATCCAATTGTAGTCTTGTGCTCTCGAAGTACCCCAATAACTTATTTTTCTCTTCTGCCGTGATTTCATTAGCAATGATCACTGGAAAAGTTGTAGAGTCCCCCAAATATACATAACGAATATTGGATGGTAAGGGTTTTAACTCCAGAGTCGGTGCTTTCTCCACTGAAGGTACTAGTGGTATAGAATTGGAACCAAAAGACTCGTATTGCCAATTTCTCTGTCCAAATTGGTTGTTCAGCCAAATAAACAGTACATCCCATTCTCTATGCATTTGTTGCCTCTGATAGAATGGCTGGATGTGTTGATTCAAATCTATTGGCCACAAGCTCATCAAGAATATCCACTTGGCAATAAGTATCTGAAGTTAATTAGTGTTTCATTACCTTGAATACATTGAATATGACCTGCTCATTGTCCACTCGAAGAATCATTTTTCCGTCATATACATTAATAAGTGCTCTCCCTATTGTCAAGAAAGGTCTTCCCAAGATTAATGGAATATTTGAATCCTCTTCCATGTCCAAGATAATGAAATTAGCCGAGAAGATGAACTTATTAACCTTAACGAGCACATCTTCAATAATTCCTGTCAGCCAGTTGCAATGAAATTGTTGTAGGTTTAGCTTCTCCCAATCCAAGAGACCGGTACATAGAAAGTGGCATCAAATTAACACTAGCACCTAAGTCACATAAAGAATGCTCGAAATAATTTGAACCAATTGTGCATGGTATAGTAAAACTCCCTGGATCCTTTAACTTAGGAGGCAGCCTTTTTAGGAGAATTGCACTATATTCCTTGTTCAAGCAGACAGTCTCTTGCTCTTCCAACTTTCTCTTGTTAGCCAGGATCTCTTTCAGAAATTTTTCATAACTCAGCATATGTGCAATTGCATCTATAAACGGGATGTTTATATGTAGTTTCTTGAAAATCTCAGCAAACTTTACAAATTGCTTGTCTGATTTTATCTTCTACAACTGTTGAGAAAAGGGAATTTGTGGTACATAGACCTTGATGGGACTTGGTGCTCTGACTGTGGATAGTTCTTCTTTCTCTTTATTTTTATTTTCATTTGTTGCAGATTTTTGTTCTCCAGGCCCCCCTTCAACTTTTACCTCTTTTTCTCGTTTGTCTGGCATTTTCACATGTATCTCAGGTAATTATACTCCACTTTTAGTTATAATAGCTTGTACTTGCTCTTTGGGTTAATCATTGTATTGTCCAGTAGTGTCCCTTGTGAGCGTTTTGCTAGCTGTTGAGCTATTTGATCGATTTATGTTTCAAACTTCTTGATTGATGCATGTTGATTTTGAAAATTTGTATTGATTTGCTGGAATACCTTATCTGTCTTTTGCATATACTGGTTGAACATCTTCCCCAAATATTTAGAAGATTCTCGAGCTGATTATCAGACCATCTGAAGTTCGGGTGTTTGTCTCCATCCTGGGTTATAAGTTTGTGAATAAGGGTTGAAATTGCCGGAGCCATTCTAAATGAAGTTGACATGTTCCTCGGGAAAGCCCAAAGACACAATGTTTTCAGTAAAATGATTAGCTCCACATTTTCCACATGATGTGCCACTCATCACTGCATGTGCTCCTCTCGTTTGTGATTTCACCAACAGCTCTACCTGCTTTGTCAAAGTCGTTATCTGTACGTTTGTAGATGCGTTGCTATCCAATTTATACATCTCAGGTTCTCTCGGTGGTGCCACTCTTTCCGATGAAAGCATTGAGTGTGTAGGGGCAATTAGATCAAATAGATCAAATGTTTATTGTACTAATTTTCCTATGATCGATCCACTCGCAGGTGAATCCACCTGAGATTTTGACAGTGGTGAAAGTCTGATATAGAAGTATTGCACTTGATTACCAATTGGGATCTCATGATTTGGACACTTTCGCATCAGCACTTTAAATCTGTTCCATAACTCGTGATAGCTTTCTTCATCCTGCTATTGGAAAGTTTGAAATTCCAATCTGATTTTAGCTACTTTTGCCCGTAGGAAGAATTTATTGTAGAATTTTCTGGTAAGTTCTTCCCATGTAGTAATACTTCCATAAGGTTCAGCATCTAACCACTCCAATGCGGCATCTCTAAGTGTATATGAGAATAACTGCAATTTAAAAGCATCTTCATTGACCCCTGGATCATGGAAATTCTGATAATTTCGGAGAAATCTGGATATGTGTATATTTGGATTTTCATGAGACAACTCGTGAAATTGAAGAGTATTGCTCATCAAATTGATGCATTCTACTCTTATCTGAAAATTGTTTATCCCGAAATTTGGATACACAATACTGGAGCGTGCAGGAGCAGGTATTGGCGTTAAAAACATTGAAATTGGCTAGTCACCTTCATTTTTTTCCCTTCGCTCATGCTACTGATCCGGTAGCCCTGCTGCTACTCTGGCGGCCACTTATCCAATTGGCTGAATAGGTATATGAATATTTCGATCGTCGATCATTTGATCTTGTTTTTATTTGTGTTATTTGCGTCTTCGTCTGAAAGTTCCGAGTCAAATGATTCAAGATCGTCGCCTTGGGTTCGGAGCATACAACAAACACTTTTTTTTAATAAATAAAAGTAAAATCGAATAACAGTTAAAAATAAAATAAATTAAGACTAAAAGTAAATAGCCATCGGCAGCGATGCCAAAAACTTATTGTGTTTTTTATATCGCAAGTGTACGATATCATAACAAATAATATAGTGGACCTTTAAGTCCGGATTATCGTTCCCATGAAATCTATAATTTAATCTTAATCTACTTTTTCTAATCATTATTTGACAAAAGCAAGTAAATCATATGACTAATTGAAAATATTAAAAAAAAAAATGACACACAATGGATAATTGAAAATTCAAATATGTGATGAATATTAGGGCATAACAATTTTATTTATTGATCACCTTTATTCTTAATTCAAGATTCACAACCTAATGTAGTGTTCGATCTAATTCTTCTATTGTATTCAATTTACCCCTATTGAGTTCTCATTGAATCTATTTAACTAATTCAATTCCATATCTCTATGCGAATCAATTTTAGTTAAACGAAACACTAGATTTAACAATTCAAATTATGACCGCAATAATTAATATGGGTATCTCTACATATTATACTAATTTACCTAATTTTATTATATGGTCTAAATCTCAAAATCACCTCTCGATTCGTAAGAAATTCACTTAATCATCAAATTATTAATCATGTAATTTAATGCATTAAATTTATAATAAAATCAAAACATAGATAAATAAACCGCATAAATCTTGATTATAAAAATAAAGGATCACAAGTCGAATAAATTCTTTTCCCTAATATAAAAATTAGTTATCATACTGGAAGAATAAAAACAAGAAAAAGTGGAAAGATATCACCAAAAATTGACGAAACGTAAAAGTTTTTGGTATTTGTAGTTCCTTTTCCTTTTCCATTTTTCTCTTTCCTCTTTTTTCTTTCGTTCTCTCTTTTTCTTTCAAATTAGGATTTCAAGTGACAACTGAATTGCTAATCCGAATGCAAGTCCAGGCCCATCTGTAGAATTAATGTAATTTAGTCCTTCAATTTCTATAATATAGATTTTAATCCCCCAAGTTGTAGATTTCATTCAATGTTGGCATTCTTTCTTTTTCAATTACTTTGAACGAGTCCATAATTAAAACAAAAGAAAATTAACCTAAGTAAGTAAAAATTAATAATTTGATGACATAAAGTTTAGTAATTTGATCCAAATAAGTGCACAAATTGCACTTATCATTGACCACTATTTATTCTCCTACCTTAGGGTGCCATAACCATAATAAATAATATTAAAATAAGTAAAGATTAAATGGGGAAATTTTTTATGTTTTATTCATAAGATCTTAATGGTTTCATAAAAGTACGGAGGGCATTCCCTCCGTCCATTTGAAAGGGAAAATCTACTAAATAAAATGATCGCAAGGTATAACAAGCGTCTAAATAAACATGGGAAAATCATATAATATAGCAAGAATCTAAACATAAAACTATAGTCTAGTAGTTTCTCCCACTGCACTCATCTTGGTTTGGTTCTGGGTCCTCTGAAAGGTCTTCTTCTTCGTTCGGGTTTCCAGGTACATAATCTATTATGTTGCCCTCATTGTCCACCTCTGGTATTTCCTCATGATCTCTCTCACCGGGTATGACACAAAGCTCGCATTGGTGGAGGTCTGGTCCGTACCCCTCGGGCATTTGAATGACTCTATAGTCCATTCTATTGATCTTCCACCTCTTTCTAAGGCTACTAATAAGGAGTTCGCAAAGACTCTCCAATATCTGGTAAGGGTTCTGAGGAGGGTGAAAAATGTCTTATCCCTGTTAAATTCGTGTCTATTTAATCGAACCCCTCGGTAAATTGATTCAATAGCGTGAAAATGTTCTATGAGATTATCGCTTGGGTTACTTGTATAAAACCTAAGGAAGTGCAAAAATATTAACCGATTTTCTCTCCTAATCATCTCTCTTCTTGTCCAGGCTAGATGCCTAACCATCTACGAAAGGCATAAAATGCTTAGTTAGTATCACTATTGATACTTAGGGTTTCAAAATGATGGAAGTCTTTCAATTTAAAAGTTTCCCGAAGTGGAAGTTTCTAAACAAATATCTGAAAGGTATCCATTTTTTCCAAAATAGGAATATATATATATATATATATATATATATATATATATATATATATATATATATATATATATATTATATATATATATATATATATATATATATATATATATATAGAAGTTTCGTAAAATAGAGATTTAAAATAAAGGTTTCTGAAGTTGAATATTCTTACGAGTTTCTGATAATGGATTGGAAATCTTATTAAATTTGAAGTGGGTTTTGATCTATCGTTTTTGTTTTATTGGCTTGAATAATGCTCAACTGAGTGGCTCCCAAGTGAGGAGGAGGGTCACAAGTGGACCATTTAAATCTCAAGCTCTCTTTAGACATGTTAGATCTTTTTGACAAAGCCCTTCAGTTTTGTAAATATACAAGCCAAGAAAACTCGAACAATAAGCAAGGAAATTGAAGTATTTAGACATATAATTCTTTTTTTAGACTATTATTTGATCAAGAAATTCTCTAAGGTCGACTATTCTCATAGGTTAATACGTTTCCTAACGTACCCAATAGTCTAAAGTCACATTATCATAAAATTGTCATTTTCATAACTAGAGATTTTTCGAAATTTAAACTTTCATAAATCTACACTTTCAAAAATTTGGCAATTTCCATAATTAGGCACATATAAAGAGGAACTTGTATATAAATAAGTACATTTTCATATTAAACAAAATTCTAATTTATTTGAACATAATTTCATACATATGTATTCACATAACCGTGCATGAACATGGTTAAATTTTCAAAAACTAGCATGCTCTAAACATAGGTAAACATATTGAATATGATTAAATATAGTCTTCATTTTATAATAACATTAAGGGCATGTCTGGTAAAACTATACAGTTTAATTCCGACCGTTGCTTAATTGAAAAAAGAACCGTTGCCAGTTGCCTAATTGTATTGCAAAAGGCTGACAACTTTGCAGGACACACAGGCGCAATTAAAGTTCAATTTCCCAATTTGCCCTCCATTTTAATTTCTCACACAAACCTTACAAAATTCACTATCCATTTTGTGCTTTTTCCACGCTCACACTTCTCAAGATAGTTGTCAGTGGGCCTTTTGATTTGACGCAAAAATTGATTCTGAATTGAGATAATCTCTCCCAGACACACGCTAAATAATGTAGTTACACATCTTTCTACGTGATACGAGGGAGTTGGATCTTGGAAATTGGTATCGTGTGGCGGTGATGTAATAAAACTTCAATCTGAATTTTTTTATATAAATTTTTTTTTTTAATTAAAAATATATAATATGAATCTTTTTAAAAATAAAAATAAAAAATCAGTCTACAGAAACGTAGACCCACTTTGATACCATGTTGTAACGATCCAAATTTTACCTTTGGAATCATTATACATGTACCATAAAAGAGTACTTTCATAATAAAAAAAGGATAATGTTTTCTTATCATGCAAGGATTTAAACATTTTAAGAGATATATAGCGAACATTATTAAAATCCCTAACTACATAATTTATTCTCCATTTTTCACCCACGCAAGCACAATCCACCTCCGATCGCCTCAAACCAACATTTTTTAGTTACTTATAAAAGGTTTAACATATGCTTGTGAGACATAAATCTTAGTAAATGAGTAATAATGAATTTCATCTCATATTTAACGAAAAATCATAACATACATATAGAAACACAGGAAATTAAAATCCGAACTTCGTGGCTATAATTCTCGTACGTAACGCTACTAAACTCCGGTCTTTTGAACTTACACATGTAGAACCCATATCATAATCATAACTTGGATTTTCATATCATCGTATTCATAACATAAATTTTCATAATTTAAATAATGAAAGAATAAATTGTACTACTACACTTACAGTTGTATGGAAGAAGATCAAAGTAAATCGAGGAAATCATCTTATTTGAATTTCACTCCAAAATTCCTTAGACACCGTGCGTGTTAAACTTTATAACGTGAAAGTGTATGTAGAAGATGAGTTAAGAGAAAGGAAGGTGAAAAGTACAAGTTTAGTTGTGTGTGAGGGATTATAAATAGGGGTCTCTAAGGTTTGACTCTATTATCTATTTTAGTACAAACATTCATTCACTTATTAATACCACACGTTTTTCCATATATAGTATATTCTATCACTCAACTATCCCAATTAACAATATTAATAAATATATAATTTCTACTAAGAAGTTATTGCCATATAATTAAACATTTGATTTAAATTATGTAAAAATAAATATTCTAACATACCATATAAAATTATTAGATTGCTAATTACACAAGCATAAATAATGTTTCTAATTTTAATAAATGAACATTTCTCTAATTATCATAATTAACCAATTAATTAGGTTAATTGACATAAAATATTTAAATCAATCATGCAATAAAAGCAAAAATCTACACATGTATAAAAGAAATTTCTCTATGGTCCTACACTATTAGTCAACATTTAATTAGGTCTCCAAATTAAAAAAAAAAAATACTTCTAGCCCCTAAATTCAATTCTAATGACTACTTAAGTTGTTTCTGGATGTTAAATAAACATACACCCTATTTCCAAACATCTATCCTATCAAAAACTCTCCAATACTCGAAAGGCCTTTACTGCAAATGTTTCTCATCTACTTATTCCAAGAACCATTCAAGAAGCACTGGATCACCAGGAATGGAGATTGGTTGTTCAAGAAGAGAGGGATGCACTAATTTCTAATTGCACTTGGGAAATTGTGACCTATAAGAGGCTATAAATGGGTATTTACAATAAAGTTCAAGCCTAATGGGAGTATAGAAAGGTACAAAGCAAGACTTATGGAGAAGGGGTTCTCTCAAACATATGGAATTGACTACCAAGAAACATTTGCTCTTGTAGCCAAGATAAAGTCAATTCGTGTGTTACTATCCCTAGCTGCCACTCTAACAGGCCCTTATATCAACTAGATGTAAAGAATGCCTTTTTAAATTGAGACTTAGAGGAGGAAGTCTTTATAGATCTGCCACGAAAATTTGAAGGGAAAAGTGGCAAAGTTAAAGTGTGCAGATTGAGGAAATCTTGCATGGACTTAAACAATCTCCAAGACCTTGGTTTGAAAGCATTGGGAAGGTAATAAAGAGTCTGCCAAGGTCAAGCCAATCATACTATATAAAAACACACAAGTGGAGGTAAAATGGCTATCCTTATTGTTTATGTGGATGATATAATTCTCACAGGTGATGATAGCAATGAGCTAGAAAGGTTAAAAAAAGATTCTTTCTTAGGAAGTAGAGATCAAAGACTTAGGCAACTTGAAGTATTTCTTGGTATGGAATTTGCAAGATCAAAGAAATGAATTTTTTTTCCCAATACATGTGCTTGATTTACATGGAGAAATTGGTTTGCTAGGGGGCAAAGCAGCAGAAACACCTATAGAACCGAACATAACTCCAGCCAGCTAAGGCTGAAGAAGTGAGCAACAGAGAGCAATACCAAAGATTGGTGGGGAAACTCATTTATTTCTCTCATACACGTCTTAACATAGCCTTTGTAACAAGCATGGTATATGCTATGTACAGGATTTTAAGGTATCTAAAAGGGACTCCATGTAAAGGTTTATTTTTAAAGAAGATATTTGCACTTACATTTCATAAACTTTTCTACTTCTTCATATTGAAAATTTTGATTGATTGAATCAAACTTCTTGAATTATTTCTCTCATCAAAGTTTTTCATTTCTCTTTGATTTTAACTTATTTATATCAATCTTAAAAGAGAGATATATTTTTTAAGAAGATCTTTGCTCTTACATTGCATAACATTTTCTACTTCTTCATATTGAAAACTTTGATTGATTGAATCAAACTTTTAAAATCATCATATTTATCAAAATTTATCATTTCTCTCTTAGTACTTAATTTATTATAATTATTTATTAAAAGAGAGATATATCTTGAGAAGATTTTTTGAACTTATATTGCATTTATTTCTTCTCAATCTTCTCATTGAAATACTTTGATTGATTGAATCTAATTTTTTATTATCATATTCATCAAAGTTTTTCATCTAACACTTGAGCCACCATTTATTATTATTAATTATTGAAGTGTTAGCCTTTCTTAGTTACTTAAATTTTTTGTATTATTTATAAAGAGAGATATTCCATTGTAAAATCACCTTGATAAAGTGTGGGTCGTGTTGAACTCCATTAAAGATCAATATTGTATAAGGATAGATGTTTCTTGTTGTAAGTTACATTGTGGGTCATATTGAGGTCTCATGAAAGCTCAATAGTGGATAGTATTGAGGTCCCGTAAGGCCTTACATTGTATAAGGATCAGTGCTCCTTATTTGTAAGTCACCGGAAGTATTGTAAAGGGTTGGATTGCACCATAAATCAATCAATATAGTGAAAAGACATTGTTCGTGCCGGAGAGCTTGGTAACGGAGGACGTAGATCATTACTTTGGATCGAACCTCCATAATTATATTGTTTGCATCTTCTCTCCCTTTTACGTATCGATTTTATATTTGTGCTTATTATTTGCATTAATCTATTTAATCTTAACTTACTTGAATTTAGATTAATTTTTTGAAAAAGTTTTAAAAACCAATTTATCCCCTCTTAGTTATTTATTCTTGGGTTATCAACCATAACCTTCAGTTTGTATCAACGAATGTCCATAACCTTTCTTGAATATGTAGCTAGAGTCCAAATTGATGAAAGCCATCCATTTGACCGTTAGTTAACCAAATAAATTGATTTTGGCCAAATTTGATGAGGGCAAAATAATAACTTAGTCAAACCCATATTATAAAAATCCAAAAAAAATATGTAATAAAAGAATAAAAAACCAAAAAAAACTCAGAAAAGAAATAAAAAAAAAAAAGGTGTCTTCTTCCCTAACCCTTACACCCCCACCCCCACCTCATTTCCAACCCCATCCCTGAAAATCAATCGCCACCACCGTCTGCCAACTTCGACACTATCGTGAGCAGACAGAAATCCAGCAAAATTGTTAACCTCCTAGGCACCTCTCAAAAATAGCAACATGATTGGGTCGGTGGTGTGTTCCAAAGGGGATGAATCGGCACTATATTGATTGCGTTGTTTCCATATAGTTTAGGGCATGAATGAATTTTCATTACCCCTCAGCTCCACTCTGTAATTCTCATTTCTCATAATTCATCTCCCGATTGCGTTATCGTATTGCGGAAGTAAAGAAAAAAAAATTGATTTTAAAGAGATTTTTCGTTCCAAGCAACAACAAGATGCTGGTTTTAGGAATTGGGGATTCGGGCTTAACCTAGTTTTTGAAAAAAAAATTACAGTGCTTGGAATGCGAAATGTGGGTACCCGCAGCTCTTTTGCTTTGACATCGGCAATGGTTCTTAAGGTGGTGACGGCGTTAGGTAGCAATGCTTGTGGTTTATTTTTTAAGGATAGGGCCATGGGAGTGGAGTGGTGTGGAGTGGAGTGGAGTGGAGTGGGGGTGAAGGAGACATAATTTTTTATTTCTTTTCTATTTTTTTGATTTTTTATTCCCTTTTCTGATTTTTCTTGGTTTTTATAATATAGGCTTGACTAAGTTACCATTTTGTTTTTTTATCAAATTTGGTCAAAATCAATCTATTTGGTCAACTAACGGTCAAATTGATGGTTTTCATTCATTTGGACACCAAATACATATTTATGAAAAAGTAGGAATCTTTGTTGGCATAAATTGAAGGTTAGGATAAAAATGTTAGGGACCACTGCTACAATATTCCCTAAAATAATTATGAAAGATAAGAATAAAATGTTATCTTAATAATCTGCAGTAATGAGGTAAACTTATTATAAAAATATATACAATTATCATAAAAGATATTCTAGATTTGTAGAAGTCCAATCTTATCATAAAAGATTTACCAAAAAATATTCTAGATTATTAGAAGTCCAATCTTATCATGAAAGATATGCCAAAATATATCCTAATTTTGTTAAAAGTTTAATACAAGGAAGATGAATTTTGTTGATGTTGAAGTAGACAAAATTCAAGCCACCTTAGGATGTAAATGAGGATTTTTATTGGTAATGACTTGTAAATTACAAGAGTAAACTACAAGTGTTTTTCTTTCATTTCAAAGGAGGTGTTTCTAGTATGAAGTTTTGTCCTCCCCTTTCTTGAGGATATTGTCCTCCTTTTTATAAAGAAGGATCAGCATGTATACATCTTGTTCCTGTCTTATCAGATATAGTATCGAGTTGAGAACTCGTGTCAATGGCTTGTCCTGATTGGTTGCTAAGGTTGGCTTCAATGGTCATCATAAATCTATCTTACATGTGGCTCCCAGTAATTAATGAATTAATTAGGGAATGAACCTATAACATGTGATTGGTAGAATTAGGAGGTGCTGACATAAGCCCATCCAAATGTAATTGAATGATCGGATGTTTTGATGATGTGTAAGGAATCTCTAATCATTACGTCTCCTCAAATAACAACGGTCATTAGTAGGAATTGAACTCAAATACCCGACCTTAATTTAGCATGAGTTTAATGTATATAACAAACTATATTTAATGAGGTCGCAAGTCGAATGTCAACAGTTACCCTCCTAGGTCGGTGCTCGCCTTGGTGATGGACTGACTTTGAACACGAATGGCTTGTTTTTCCTTCTAAAATTATTACAGTAATAAATGTCTTTGAACATGTGTCAAGTTTTGACTTGCAAATGAGCTGCCATGCACCTTTAATAGCTTCATTTGGAAGTTTTACACCAAAATGACGTCACTTCACTGTGACCAAATCAGGCCCTTTTTTTCCCTCCATTTCTTCTTCCAACAACCTAAATTTCACTCCATCTTCTCATCCTTTAAATATGCCTTTTACTTTCACTTTCACACCTTTTTAATCTTAGATTATCTCAAAAATTTTCTTCAAATTTTTGTCAAGTTGTCCTTATTTTTCTGAGTGGGCTCGTCCATTTTCAGGTATATCCTCGAACAGAAGATACCTTTCTTTTATTGCTTTTCACCTCGATCATTTGCATGAGTTCAGACGAATCTAGGGTACATTCTTAGGATAACCAACAGGAGAATCCGTACCTTCTATGTCCACATTTTCTATGAGTTCGAATTGTCAGGAGTTTCTCCAGTCTCTATCTCCTAAGTTTACCCAGAAGACTTAGGTTATCTTAGGAACATGGATCATTATAGTAAGCGTGTTGAAACCTCTAGAAGGGAAGAGGTAGGGTCTCATGAAGGCAATGAGGGGAGTTTTTAGGAATGGGGACGGATTCATATAGGTCGGTACTGACAGAAGATATGATGGCGAGTTTGAGGACGAAATATAACATTCCTAGCTCGATAGAGTTAGTAATGCTCAACTTATCTGATCGAGCTAACACTCCACCAGCATGATATGTGGCTTTGAATTCTGCCATCCTTAACACTGATTTAAGACTTCTCTCTCCTAGGATGATCCGTAAGTTTCTTTCCGTTTGGGGAATAGCTCCTACCCATTTATGCCCCAACGGCTGGAGGACTTTAGTCGCGACCTTAATTTTGTGGAATAAATTAGGATTTGAGTGTAGCATAATTCAATTCCCTTTTTACCTTTAAGAAAGAAGGGAAGAATACTGGTTGGTGGTACGCCAGTATTAAACCTAGGATAGGAGGTCCATTAGTATTAGATATTTCATCCTCGATAAAGGTGTGGAAAGAGGAGTTCTTTTTTGTACTTTGAGAATGAAAGTTCCATCCCGTTGAGGTGAATAGAGATGACGTAGTCCATATTCTCTATCACCATTATGTAAGTGACCTTACCTTTGTTCTGTCCTACCTTTATTTTATGAGCATTCCCTAACTGATCTAATTTTACTTGCAGATTATAAGAAGGCCACCTTGACCTCGGCCACTCAGAGACAAGTCGTCGATATAAGAACTCTTCCAAAAAAGCAAAGGTCCTGAAAATTTGTGATTCCGACATAAATCTCTTTTAGGCAGGACTACTTCAGCCTCTCCAACCGAGCTCAACGTCACCTCGTGACTTTGCTTCTGTCCTATCTTCTTCCAGTAAGTATTTTCTAAGTATTTCAATTGATATTTGCCTTGAGTGTTGAGCTAATATATACCCATTTTTGTTTTAGGTCAAGATCCAGAAATGTTGGGATACTCCCGCCAAGGTCGTGGACTGACCTAAGGAGCCTGAAGTCGAGCCAGAGCAGCCCTTGAAACGACATCGCTCTGACGAGCCACCAAGGCAGTCTACTCCAGTGGCTTCTCCTCCAAAAAAGTCTGCACCTTCATTACATCTTCATGGGTCGCCATCAGTACATGCTTCCATCCCAATCACTATCGTGGCTAGTTCCTCGAGGTCGCAGGACAAATGCACAGACCTGCAGAGGCCAAACATTGATAAACTAGTGGGTCACCGACTTGAGATTTTATTGGACTTTCTGCGAGCCCCATCCCCAACTAGGGAATCTACAACAACATTTCCCTCTCTCCTTAGAGAATTTGCCACCCTCTCTACTAGAAGTTGGAATGAGTGGGAGAGTCAATTCCTCATTGAGATACCCGTGGGTAAAATCTCAACCCAACCTCACAGAAACAGATCTATCTTATATATGATGTCTGTGGTCGATAAGGTAGTCTGCTCAAACTCAAGTATTTTGAGATTTAATTAAATATTATATTCTATAACTCAAATTACTTTTCTGTTTTCAGGTAAAGGTCGAGCTTGACAAAATGCTTGAAGTAAAAAACCATGCCTTGACCCTATTTGAAAAGATGGAGGCGGAGAAGGCGAGATTTGCTGAGAAGAAAAGAGACTATGAAGATCGCCTGAATAAAATGGAGGTGGAGTAAAGGCGAAGTTAGCCTAGGAGCTGAAACTTTTGGATGACAACGAGGCCTTACGAATTTGGGGAAGAGAAGGCCACTGCTCGAGCTGCGGGTGAAAAGAAAGGGCTGAAGAAGAAAAAGCTCAGATTGACGAGGCTATCAAGAGAGCTGCGGAGGATACTAAGAAGGTAGAAGAAGCTGAAATTAAGGCTTCCAAGGCAGTAGAAATCTGAAGGACCTCTCTTGATGATATCTCTTTCTTGGTGGAAGCCTTTGAAGAGCAGAAAAATGAGTTTTAACAATTGTCGAAGGCAGCAAAAGTTCGAATCTCCCCGCCGATCAAGACTGAGGACGAGGTCCCAGCTCCACTTGACCCCCCAGCTTCTTAAGTTTTTATTTATTATTATTTTTTATTTTTTAAAGTTTTTGTCGAACTTTGTTACTTCTATTGGAACTACTTTTATAATTTTGTTACATCAATGAATGAATATTAGTTCATCTTTTTCTTTATGCAAAATTTGATTACTTCAAAGTGTTATTACTTCTGTAATATATTGAATTATCTAAGTGTTACAGCATATGCAACATCAGATTGGGTTGCTGATGAGCAAGAATCTAGTGATTTCCTTGATAGGAAATTTATTTAAGTGTTGCAGCACATGCAACCACAGCTCAGCTTGCTCATGAGCAAGGCTCGAGTGATTTCCCTGATAAGAAATTTATCTAAGTACTGCAGCACATGCAATCTTGGCTCAGCTCGCTGACGAGCAAGGCTTGAATGATTTCCTTGGTAGGAAATTTATCTAAATGTTGCAGCACATGCAACCTTAGCTGAGCTTGCTTATGGACAAGGCTTGAATGATTTCCTTGGTAAGAAATTTATCTAAGTGTTGCAGCACATGTAACCTTAGCTTGGCTTGTTGTATTTTTTGTAATTTCTGATAAAACACACGCTTTTATTATAGTTGTGCAGTACAAAATACATTCACTTTCTACTAGTAATATTTCTTAAGATGGTCCACATTCCAAGGATGCAGCAGAGGTTTGCCCTTTATATCTTCCAGCTCATAAGCTCCCTTAAGTAGTACTCTGGTTACTTTGTAGGGCCTTCCCAATTAGGCCCTAAAGATCTAGAGCTAGGTTCTCTAGTAGTTAGGAAACGTTTCCTTAACACCAGGGTATCGACCTCGAACACTTATTTACTAACCTTTTGATTATAGTATTTTGCATTGCTCTGCTTATATACATCATTCTTGATTTTGGCTTCATTCATCATTTCCTCTATCAGATCCAGTTCTCCTTGCAAAGCTTTCTCATTCTCATCATCTTTATATATTGTTGTTCGAGTAGAGGAAATTCTTATCTCAAGGGGATCACAGCTTTCACCCCAAAAGCTAGAGAAAAATGGGTTTCTCCAGTTCTATTCTTGCACGTAGTGCAACAAGACCATAGAACACTGGGGATTTCCTCAGCCCATCTCCCTTTGAAAGCATCGAGTTTTGCCTTCAGCGTATGCTTGATGATCTTATTGATTGCTTCAACTTAACCATTAGCTTGAGGATGATTTGGCGTGAAGAAATGCTTCTGTATGCCAAGTCCTTTGCAAAAACTTACAAAGTGGGCATTGTCGAATTGCTTTCCATTGTCCGTCATGATAGAATGAGGTACTCCAAACCTGCATACATTGGACTTCCGCATGAAGTCAGTGATTTTTTGTTCATTGATTTTAGCAAGGGGTTCAACTTCTACCCATTTATTGAAGTAATTCACCGCAACAATTGCGAACTTCATTCCACCCTTGCCAATAGGCATGTGACCAATTAGATCGACCCTTCATTTGAAGAAAAGCCAAAAAGCCATTACAGAGTTCAGCTTTTCTGAAGGGAACCTAATGTTAGGAGTAAAACGCTGACATTTATCACACTTTCTCACAAACTCTAATGAGCCAATGATTGTCCATCAGAATGGTTTCCACACACTCCTTCGTGTACTTTTTGCAAAGTGTAAAGTACTTATTCTTCATTCAAATATCTCAACAAAGGTATGGAATATCCCCTTTTATAGAGAATATTGTTAACTAGTGTGTACCTTGCTGAACTTGTCCATAGTTTTCTCGCCTTACTGGAATCTTCTGGACATATCCCCATCTTTAGATAAGAACTAATTTCATCCATCCATGTAGACTTGGGATCAATCATCATAGAAATAGCTTCCAGTTTCTCAATGGCATGATAGGAAATTCTTCGTATGGGGATGCTATCAAACCCCTCTATTCCTTCACTGTTGGCCAATCGAGCTAAGGCGTCTGCATAATCGTTCTAAGTTCGGGGAATTTGTTTGACTAGCACAATTTGGAAATTTTCAAATTCTTGTCTAACAATTTGAAGATAGCTGTCCATTCTCTCTTCCTTAGCTCGGTAGACCTCATTGATCTGATTGACCACCAATTGTGAGTCCTTGTGGACTATCAGATGAGGAATTTTCATCTTTTTTACTATTCCCACTCCAGCTATAAGTGTTTTGTACTCAGCTTCGTTGTTGGAAGCCTTAAAATCGAATGGTAGAGCCTTACAGAATAACTGTCGATTAGGGCTGACTAGAACAATTCCTAACCAGACCGAGCTTCGGTGGAAGATCCATAAGCAAAGAGTTCCCATGGGAGGTTATGAGGGGGTTCTTCTAGTGGTTCAGAACTAAACTCCGCCACAAAGTCAACAAAAGGTTCACCCCTTATGGAGGCACGATGCTTGTATCTTATGTCGAATTATCCAAGCTCCACTACCATACACCCTAAAGTATCAGGCTTCTGTAAGATCTGCCTTAACGGAGAATTGGTCAACATCTCAATGGGATGCTCAAGAAAATACGGTCTCAACTTTTTTGCTGCTATAACAACAACATAGGCTAGTTTTTCTAAAGGAGAATAGCGGAGCTCGGCTTCATGGAGGGCTTTGCTGACATAGTAAATTAGTTGATGTATTCCTTCATTTTCCTTAGCCAGAACAACACTAATAGCATGTTCAGAAATTGTAAGGTATATAATTAGCATTTCGCCTGCCTTTGGCTTTGACAGCATCGATGGCTGTGCTAATTGTTGTTTCAGTTCATCAAAGGTGAGCTCTCATTCAGGAGTCCTTTCAAACTTCTTCCCTCCTCCCAAGACATCGAAGAATGGTTTACACCGAACCGTTGACTTTGACATGAAGCGACTGAGGGCAGCTATTCGTTGGCTTTGTTGGCCGTGTTTTGTTGCTTCGATTTCTCGACGGTTCCCCAGATATCCTAGGAATTTTTTGGAGCTCACACCAAAAGTGCATATGTGTGGATTTAGCTTTATCCCATATTTTCTCAAGATTTCAAACGTTCCAACAAGTTGCTGTCGATGGTCTCTAGCCTCCACACTTTTGACTCGCATGTTGTCAACATATACTTCCATGGTTTTACCAATTTTCTTGGTAAACACAGAATTTACTAGGCGTTGGTAGGTGGCTCCGACATTCTTTAGGTTGAACTATTTTGTAACAATAAAGATCTCGGTCAGTAATGAATGCGGTATATTCGTGGTCTAGCTCATACATAGGGATTTGATTGTATCTCGAGCAAACATCCATGAAACTGAGAAACTCATGTTCTGCCATTGCATCAACCATCTGATCTATTCGTGTTAGTGGAAAGTTATCCTTGGGACTAGAGATGTCAACGAGCCGATCCGGCCCTAGCCCGAGCCCAGAAAAAAGCTCGAGCGGAGCCCGACAAAAAAAATGAGGCTCGTCCAGAGCCGACTCGAATTTTTTGGTTTTTTTCTTAGCTGCCTTTGCAGGCAAGCCTGCAACAAGCAGGTTGCAACTTGCCTGTAGGCAGCAAGTAGGTAGCTTGCTGCCTTCAAAAAAAAAATTCTTTTTAATAAGAGGCTTGCCTGAGCCACAGGCTGGCCCGGGCTCTAGCCGACTCCCCAAAGTGGGGCTCGGTTCGACGAAGCTCGAGTTGGATCCGGCTCGAGCTTTTTCTGAGCCGAGCCCGAGCCGTCCGAGCCTCCAAGCTTTTTTACAACCTCTACCTGGGACATGCCTTGTTGAGGTCAGTGATGTCTATGCACACTCTTCAATCTCCATTATGTTTCTTTACAAGGACTGGGTTAACAACCCATTTTAGATATTTTACTTCATGAATGAATCAATTATGAAGTAACTTTTGCTTATCTTTATTCAAGGTCTCGTATTGTTCTGGATTTAAAGGTCGATGTCGTTGCTGCTTAGTTCGCACCAAGGGTGACCTCTGGGTTAATCTCTTTCATGACCGCATGATTCCAAGCAAAACGTCAAGATTCTGTTTTAAGAACTCAACTATTTGACTTCGGAGAGGTGGTTGAAGTTCATAGCCTATTCGAAGTTCTTTTGGTGGGTCACCTTGTCTGACCACTATTCTATTCAACTCTTCCACAGCCACTCCCCATTTAATTTTTAAGCGTGGGTCTAATGTGGCAAGGTCGGATTCGATCTGATATACCATATAAACTCCTAGGGAAATGTGTACATTCTTCTTCGTCGGGCAGATCTTCATCTGGTATTTCTCAGTAATGTCTTTATTTCCATTAATTTGACCTACTCCATGGGGACGTAGGAAATTTGAGCGAGTAGTGGGACATAGACACAATTGCTCTAAGATTGAATAGCAGAGGCTATCCCATGATGGCGTTGTAGGGTGAGTTGGAATCAAATACCACAAATTCAGCGTTCAATTTAGTTCGGCGTGGGGCTTCACCAACTTCAACGGATAATTTATCAATCATTTTACTTTAGTGAGGGCTCCATTGAGTCCTAGAACCACGTTTGAATATGGTTGTAGAAAGCTTAGTGAAATTCCCATCCATTCTAGTGTGTTGATGTAGAATATGTTGAGAGAACTCCTTGTGTCAACTAAAACCTTGGAAATGATGACTCCTGCTATAGGTATTGAAACTACCACAATTCCAAAATAAGGGCATGGATCTGCCTCCTTATCATCAAAAGAAAGATGGTCATCCATTGCACTTCTATGGTGTTTCACAATAATATCGATCTTAGAAAGGTCAGCTACTATAGGCTTCTTCTGTCTTGCTTCCCTTACCTGATCTTTTTGCTCGTCCCTCAGCAAATGGATTTCAGGACTGGGTAAATCAACGTTACAGCCTATAGGCTCTTGCCTCGGCTTGATTACCACGTACTACACTAATTTCACCAGAAGCGGGGAACTTTATGCAGTAATGGTATGTTGAAGTGACAGCTTGAAATTCGTGCAGTATGGGTCTCCATAATATGGCATTGTAATTGGAAGGCAGGTCGACAACCACAAAGTCTACTAGAATTCTTCCCTGGCGTGGAACCTCGCCTAGTTCCATAATCAGGACAATCTGACATCGAGCTTCGATGGGATCCCTCGAAAATCCTTGCAACCTCCTAGAATATGGCTTAGATTTCGTGCTTGCATTCCCATTTGTTCCAAGATTCGGGAGTACAACACATTGACGAACTTCCATTACCTACGGGAGTTAAGGTGTATTCGTATGCCAACAACAAACATGGTCATGACCAACACATCACTTTGGTCCTGTAAAACTTTGTACGAATCTTCTTCCGAGAATCCAAACCATTCTGAGTATGACGTAGCATCAAAGTTAGCCTCTGTTCATCCTACATTGTAATTCTGGCAAATATGTGCATCTTGCACCTACCTACGTCTTACCCTTCTAGATCCTTCAATGCACTAATTTCCACCTATGCATGTTCTGATCTCAGCTCGGGGAGGGGGTCCCGTACTCGGGGAGTTGGCTGACCCTGTTGGACTGTTCTCGATTGGTATGATTATTGACGCACTTGGTTCGTCTTTCCAGGTTTGGGTGATGGCCTCATCGAATTAAAGACTCCACCTTTTCTTTTAGGTTTCTGCAATCATCTATGTTGTGTCCTGCCGATATATGGTATCGACAATACTTTCATTGGTTCTTTCCTGCTAAATCATTTTTCTAAGGTGCAGAATATCTCTTTTCCTCTAGTTTGTAGGAAGACTTCCTCCAAGGTAATATGTAGTGGGTGATAGTCACGGAACCTATCCGGATAAGGCTTAGGGCGATCTCTATCCCTCCCGTCCTTTCTCTTTTAATGATTGAAGTCTTTATCCACTTTTTTCTCCTTAGCTTGATGTGAGCATTGGGAATTCTCCTTAGCTTCCTCCTGCTCCGACGCGGCTTCTTCTGCACTTATGTGTTTCTCAGCTCGATTAAGGAAATCTTGATATTTTCAAGGTCCATCTTCATGTACAGACCACCAGAATCTCGTTCTAGGCCTTAACCTAGAAAGAACTGCCATGAGCACGACATCATTAGAGACCTTTTCAACCTCCATGGACCATTTGTTGAACGTACTAAGGTAGCTTTTAAGCGATTCGCTTTTCCCTTGCTTAATGCTCACCAAATGTTCTTTGGGCATGGTCTTAGCTTTGGAACCCATGAACTGGGCTAGAAAGGCTGTGGCGAGATCGTTCCAATTTTTAAAAACCTCTAATGTAGTCTCCTGAACCACCTTTGAGCTTTATCTCCTAACGTTAATGGAAAGGCACGACACCTAATGGCATCACTTGCTCTTTGCAGCTCGATGACTAAAGGGATCTCTTTATCCTACGTACCCTGTTAACTGTGGCATTTTTAATTTATCAGGTAAAGGTTCATCAAGAATGTCTTCAGTGAAAGGGGAATGACGTTTAGTGAGATATTTCTCCGTGCTTCCTTTGTTTTCCGCTTCCAGATCGGCAATGCACTTTTTTTAAGGCCCTCATTCCAGGTTTCTGCCTGCTCCAATAAACATTTAACACGGGGTTCAGCGCATTCGCTCCGAGGTGTTAGTGAGCAATGAGAGCCCAATCTATCAGACATACTGCCAACTTTCCTGAAAACAGGCTCTGTCATTGCCGGAGAACTCCTGATCTCTTCAGTTCGGCTTCTGAAGGATTCATCTTCTGAAAAATGGAGAGATCTTTTGGTGGGAGGTTGTCTAGTTTTCTCCTTATGTGGGACTCCACCTCGGTTTCGAGTGGAAGAATACGAGTTTAGTTTCATTCTAATCTGTTGACTGGGTGTGTCAACCTCTCGATGGCTTCTCTCATGATGTTCATTTGACTGCGTCCCTTTTTAGTATTGTGGGGAACACTCGTTTGTCCAAGAGAAGTGTAGGATTGATTCCCTGATACTGAAACGTCCTCTATAGTAGTACTTTGTCGCGGGTTTTATGGAGAGATGGGGCTATTCGTACAAGTTCGAAGGCCATTCCTCTAGCACCAAACAGTTGACGTCGAAAAATGTATAGACAAAATTCAAACCAACTTAGGATGTAAATGAAGATTTTTATTGGTAATAACTTATAAATTACACGAGTAAACTATGAGTGTTTTTCTTTCATTTTAAAAAAGATTTTTTAGTATGAAGTCTTGTCCTCCCCTTTCTTAAGGATACCATCCTCCTTTTTAGAAGGAAGGATCAGCATGTATATGTCGTATTACTGTCTTATCAGCTACAATACTGAGCTGGGAACTTGTGCCAATAGCTTGTCTTGATTGATTGTTAAGGTCGGCTTCAGCAAGTCATCATGAATCTATCTTGCATGTGGCCCCCAATAATTAATGAATTAATTAGGGAATGAAGCTATAACATGTGATTGGTGTAATTAGGATGTGCTAACATGAGCCTATCCAAATGTAATTGAATGATTGGATGTTTTGATAGTGCGTAAAGAATCTCCAATCATTATATCTCCTCAAATAACAACTGTCATCAGTAGGAGCTGTACTCAAATACCCAACCTTAATTTAGCATGAACTTAACGCATATAACAAACTATATTTAATGAGATCGCAGGTCGGATGTCAACAACTTTAATTTAACAAATCCTTATATTTTCCTTCTAAACAAATTTGAAAATATCTATAATGATATATAGTCATTTCTACGCGAGATATATATAATGACAGATCAAAACATGTTATATAAGGAAAAATAAGAAAATTCATAGCTTGGAATTTCTAGTTGAATATGCTTACCATTGTAGTTATCAATCTTCTAAGGTTTAACAATTAATTTGACAATAAACAAATTTTGTAAAAATATGATACGTATTTTTCCAACATTGGTTAAACATTGCAGATATATAGTATTTAAGTCTCTGTTTGTCTACTATTATTCCAAAAAATTGTTTGTAACAGTAAGATTTTTCACCACACATTCACCCAATAAAATATTCTACACACAAACCAATAAAGATACTTTACTTTTCAACCACACATTCTTCAAAAAATACTATTCATTACTCTATTTTTCTCCCAATAATGGGAAACAAACACACCCTAAATGAATGAATTTAATAAGAGTAACGTTGAAATATAACTTGAATAAATATAATAACATTTTAAATTATAATAGGAATAAATTTAGTGTAGGATAGAAATATAAAAGTGCTGTGAATATTTAGGATTTAAACAAATGAGTTAAGTAAAGATAATGTTGTAATATAATGATGATGATGAATATAATTTTTTTATCTTATAATTTTAATAGGAATAAATTTAGAGTGATATAATTTAAGTTGGGACAAAAAATAATTATATGGTACGTCATGTGTCATTCTATCTTTCAAGATATTCTTACAACCTAGCACGATTGAAAATAGCAAGCCACTTTGTTTATTCACACACTCTAGACAAGGGTGAAGGGACACTGTGACAACAGTGTAAAAAAAAAAAACAAACAATATATGTAGAGGTGTCAAGACGGACGGGCCGGCCATGACCCGTGAAAACCGGGACCGCGGGCCGACCCGTGACCCGTGCGGGCGGTTCACGGGCCAAGGAGGTGTAACCCGCGGGCTTCGCGGGTTGCACCCCCACGGGCCGCGGTTAACCCGCGACCCGTAAAAAAAATTGAAAAAAAAAAAATAAAACAAAAATTAAAAAAAAAAGGGGAGAGAGCCAAACAAAAAAATTTGAAAAAATAAAAATAAAAAAATTCAAAAAAAGGCGTAGCCTGCTGCATGGTCAATTTTTTTTTTTTTATTTTAACTAATGGTAATATAAATTTTCTAACGGTAATATCATCACCTTCATCAATAAATTCCAATTTATTCTTACATTTATTTTTACAATATCCTCTCATTAGTTATTATACATTTATACTTCATAGTTCATACTTGTTACTACCTTCCTACAATTACAATTATTCAATTGCAAATATCATCATCATCTTGATTATATTTCTTTCTTCTCGGTTCTCACTAGTCACTACTAAATTTTTTAATCCTACTATATTATGGATTCTCGCGATTCTTCTTCTCAAAATCATATTTTCAATGATAGTTGCTCTCCATATGGGCCAAACCGGAAAAATTCTATATTTTTATAATTTTATTTATATAATCATACGGGCCAAACCGGAACAAACCGCGACCCGTGACCCGCATGGGCTCGACCCGAATGGGTCAGCGGGCGGGCATGGGTTGTAGTCCAACCCGGATGGGTCACTCATCTTTGAAATATTGCACTCTATTGATCATCCGCATATTTTGTTCCCTTGATTCCTAATGTTCGCACAAAAATTCCACGAGTAAGTTACAAATGTTAAAAAAAAATTGCAATTCAACAAATCTTAACTCACCAAATCATCATATATAAAACGTGACTTCCACGGCTCCATCAACTTCTTTAAATCTAAATAAAGCGTCCCCAATAATTCTTTTAGAAATATCATTTTTCTAATTCGAACTTTTGCTATGCAAAAAAATAGGTTTCAATATGATATTTCTAAAAAAATCGTTGGGGACGCTTTTTTGAAAAAATTATTCTTTTAAAAAAAATGATTCTTTTAGAAAAAATAATTTTTTCAATAAAGCGTCTCCAATGATTTTTTTAGAAATATCATATTGAAACCTAATTTTTTGCATAGCAAACGTTCGAATTAGAAAAATGATATTTCTAAAAGAATCATTGGGGACGCTTTATTTAGTTTTAAAGAAGTTGATAAGGCTGTGGAAGTCACGTTTCATATATGATGATTTTGGTGAGTTAAGTTCTGGTGAGTTCCAATTTTTTTTAACACTTGTAACTTACTCGTGGAATTTTTGTGCGAACATTAGGAATGAAGGGAACAAAATATGCAAATGATGAATAGAGTTCAACATTTCAAAGATGAGTGACCATTGGGAAGTATTTTGAAGTTCGATGAGTGAAATGTAACAAAATGTAAGTTGGATGAGTAATGAAACAATATTTTCGCTGAGTTGTCATTTTTTAACGGCCATCACCTGCCACGTGTGTTTTCCGTCCGCCATGTCAACTTCAATGGTTACGGAATTTGGTGAGTGATGGATGTGGTGCAACGGCAGAAAGTTCAGTGACTATTAAGAGACAATTTGAAGTTCAGTGAGTAAGTCGTGACCATGTTAAAATTCGGTGACCATTCAAACATTTTACTCCTAAATATATGTATGGGACGAATTTATTACGACCCTAGGACAATAAAAGTTAAAGAAAGTCAACTGGATTGGCGATTTGATCCTGTGCAGCCATCAATTCCGATATTTGATTCTTGATACCATGAGTGGAAAATTGGATTGTGTGATCGTGGCCGTAGATGGCAGCGAAGAGAGTATGAACGCCTTGAAATGGGCTCTCGAGAACCTGAAACTGGGGTCTTCTGAGTGTTCGTTTATTATACTCCACGTTCAATCTCCGCCGACAATAGCAGCTGGCCTTAATCCCGGTGCAATCCCTTTTGGCGGTCCCAGTTGAGGGTTATTTTTTTAAAATTTTTAGGTATTATTGGTTTATTTTTGGATTTTGGTTAGTGATTGCAATTGTTGTTAATAGGCAATCTGGAGGTGCCCGCATTCACTTCGGCAATTGAGGCTCACCAGAAACGGATTACGGAGGCTATTTTGGATTATGCTCTTCAAATTTGCTCAGATAAAAATGTTGGGGGTTTTTATTCCTTTCTCTCTGTTCGTGTGCGTTTTTGTGTAGAATTGAAGTGCTTAATTTTGTACTTTTCAAAAGAAAGTGCTATGCAGTTTTTTGTCATGATATTGTGCATCTTCTATAATAATCTTTTCCTATTTTTGATGAGGGATTTTGATGCTTTTGTAATCAGGTTAAAACGAAAACGCAAGTACTCGTTGGGGATCCAAAGGAGAAGATTTGTGAAGCTGTAGAGCAGTTGAATGCTGATTTACTAGTGATGGGGTTCCGTGCTTTTGGTCCCCTTAAAAGGTGAAAGTCTATGCATTGAAAGTAATTTCATATTTAAATAGCGGTTACTTTTGAACTTATGAAAAGAATAATATACGATGTTCACATTGTTGAGGAAATTAAGTAATTTCAATGTGACACAAGTAGAATATTTGTATGACCTTCCCCATAAATTAAGTAGCTACTTGAGAAATAAATCGATCACATTACCTCTTGGTATGCACTGAACAGTAGCAACTTAGGAAATGTAACCTTATGCTTGGTTGATATGGTACCGGTTAGGTACATTTGTCACTGGTTTGGTTCTTCTGGTCCACCAATTGCAATCTTACACATTTTGCAGGAGAATGAATCAATTACAGTACTTTGGGATCATGACCTTTAACTACATATGAAATATTACGATTTGCATTGATGATGTGGTATCTAGATTGCTACATTTGACATTGGTCTGATTGGCCTACTCCCCAAATGTCAATCTTACACATTCATTGGAAATTTCTGCATATTTGAAGTGGGTTCAATGTATAACATTTCATATGTTGTTTATCTTGTTCATCAGGTTACCTCAAAGCTGATTGCTAAAAGTGAACTTCACTGCTAACATTATGTAAATTGTTTTTAAACAGTTAGGTTGGTATTCAATTACCAGTACAATGTTTTCATGTGTTTTTTACTTTAGCAGAATTTTGATTCTCATCTTTGATGACAAATGTTTGATCCTTTATGTACCCTTTTTTGGGGTATTCTGTGTTTAAATTTGATAGGCACAGTTATAGGGTACATTTAGTGCCTGTTTGACCCCCCATCTTTTAAAAACTCAGTTTTCCCAAACTTATTTTCAACCACACATTTCATAGGATCCACATCTTTTATCAACTATTGAACCACACATTTCATGAACTTTTATCAAAGTCTCCTTAACAATGTGATATTTAGCAAAACCAAACGGGGACTTAACTTTATTCATTTGTTTTGGTCCTTGTGGGGTTGGAAAAACACTTTTAATATTGTTGCAGCCTAAGGATCAACATGGGTTTCCTTGGATTGCCCTGTAGTATACACAACAAATTACAAAGTCTGTATATTTTGCTATATATTTAGTCTAGTGGCTGCTGTCTCTTTGGTGGTATATACTACTGTATAATATTGTATTTGCCACTAAAAAAGATTTATAGGACAAGAAATCGTAACAAGGCGGCAATTCCTGATATCCTCTAAATGTGGCTCAAAGATGCTACCTACCTTATTTGTTGAGGTCTTTTGGTCATAAGATGACATGCTTTTTGTGTGAGTTTCTGAGTAGCTTGATTATGCTTCTAAATCTCCGACAGCAGGTTCAAATGGTGTGAATGAGATTAATAAAAAATTACACTGAATCTCAGTTTTCGAGTGTCTCTCTTGCTTGAAAAATTCATTCACAAATTACATAATTTCAAATATTTTGATCGATTTGATTTATAATTTAGGAGAAAATACTAGATTTTTATTCTTGCTTTCTCTGTTTGGGTTGGTGAAGATGATGTTCAAGCTCCTTTTGAAAATTAATCTTGAGTTTGAAGTTGGCAATCGACTTGTCTTGCAAACTTAATTTGAAAGTAGAATGTTTTGAGAATTTAAAAAAAAAATTTATTGAATAAACTGGTAACAGTGGTTTGTTTTGATCTTGATATTGTACTTTGGTTTGCATGTTCGCTTTGGTTTGACACTAACAAGAAAATTGCTTAATATTTTAAAACTGTTTAACAATTTTTTCGAAGTGGACAAAATTCTTAGTCACTTAAATTTAGATCTTACCTGTGTCCCTGTATCTTGAATCAACTACATATCTATCTTCACATGTGTTTTCTACAATGAAGTAAATCATAATCTCTCTCTTTCTCTATCTCTTTGCCTTGGCTGTACGCTCACAAGTTATGCTTATATTCCATAAGACATAATTAGATATACAACTTTTCCTTTCTTTGTTCTTTAACTATATTAGTTGAGCCTAGTTTTAACACTGTAACAAACATAATTTTGTCCATTTTTCTCCAAATTATGATAAATAGAACTACCTATGCCTCCTCCCTCTCGAAAAAACCGATGGTAATTTGATTTAATGAATGCAGTCTTAAGGTTGTTGATTTTAAGTTTGTTCCTACCAAATCCTTCTATTTGAGATGTCATTAATAATTGAACTATAGCAGAATATATTATCAGTATTTTTTTATTTTTTTTTGCAAATTATTTTATTTGACCATACTTTTTTAAACAGGATGTTTTTGGGAAGTGTAAGCAACTATTGTTCAAACCATGCACAATGCCCAGTTGTGATTATTAAGAACAGCTCCTGAGAAGCCATTTTGAGTATGTATCTTAATACTTTCTCAATTGTAGTTTAGTTGCATAAATTTTTCTCTTATATAATTTTTATTTTTTATTTTTAATTATAGAAGGGTTTGGGCAATGTAGTGATGTAACTTGTTTTATATGCATGGACATGCTTTAATACGTACCAAATACGTTTTCTTTTAATTATTTTATGATTTTTAAATTTTTTAAATTTTAGATATGCATTGGATACAATAAGACACGTGAGGAAGAGTATTTTGCCCCTGTTTGGTGGCCTTTAATTTGAAAAAATTATGTTTTGAATAGTATTTTTTTTTAGGAGAATATGTGTTTAAAAAGTAGGAAAAATTTTTGGGTTTACATGTAGAATATTTTATTAAGTGAATGTGTGGTTGAATTGAGTATGAAAAATAAATTAAAGTAAAGTAAAAGGCCACCAAACATGGACCTTTTTCTTTTTAAAACTCTTTAGAAATCATTAGTATTGTCAATAAAGGACAATGTTTTTTATTTAATAGATAACTATTGTTATTATTATAATTTATTGAAAATAGATAATATTTATTTGCAATAAATGATAAAGCTTTTTTACTTAGCTCCTGTTTGAGCCATATTATTTTTTCATTGTCATTCTTTTACTCATTTTCAACTACATTCTTCAATAAAATAATATTTTTCATCACTTCAATAATTTTTTCTTCTTTTTCAACCATATATTCTCATCACAAAAAAAAAAAAAAAAATGCATTCTTGGAGAAAAATGTGCACCAAGCAGGGGCTTAATATTTATTATTGAAACTTGCTCTTTTGTGCACTTTAGAAGAAGGAATAAAATGACTCTACAATGAGCTAAAGAATTGGTTTTCATTCATAGCCGTCTGCGTCTTTTATCTAGAAAATTATCTTTTTTATTGAAAAGTAGAATCCAAAATGTTGGGCATTATCAAAGTCCTATTTGATACTGTTGAAGTGTTGGACTGCTTCAAAGATGTTAATCTATCATTAGATAAGCCGGAGTTAAAGTGTAAAAAGCTAATGGTGATGATGTTGAAGCAAATGAAGTTGGGATCATTAAGGATTGAAATAAAATTCTTTAGTATTTTATTTTATTTTTATCACTAGGCTTCTATTTTTACTTTTTATTTTTTTTATAATAATGAAATTATGCTGAATTTTTCTTGCGCCTCAGTTTTATTACACATAAGACTGTTTGCTAGTTGGCAGTGCCTGGAAAAGTCTTTTTAGCTTTCTTTTCAGAAGAGTGAGAAGGCTCACCTTTCCAAGAAAGTCTTGGAAACCCCATTTCCTCTTCTGAGCCAAGGAGATTCTCCTTCAAGGACAACCTAGAGACAAGATGGATGATCCATTGCCCCAACAACAATCCCTTACCCTTCCTTATCCACCCTCTACCGGTTAACCACCAGTTTACAGCCTTGCTGTGGCTCTATTGCCCCTTATGCAACCTTAGCTGAATGCTCCCAACCCTCTAGGCTTTAGATTCAAAAACACCAATCCACTGCTGAACAACCCGACCCATCCTTTTCCATGGCATGAATAGCCATCACTTCAACTAGCTTTTTCAAAACAATCCCGTCCTTCCCCCAGTTTGCTTGCCTCCCACCCCTTGCCACCCCAAAAAAAGAACCCAAATTTTTATTAGTCACTCCTCCCTTTGTACTAGACCCACACAGCCACACCCGACCCATAACACAACCCAACTTAGCAACTCTTATATCCTATCACTGACGTGAAATGTGTTGATTCTAATATATTGTCTCAATGTTGAATTCTGTTCTAGTTGGAATGGCCATTCTGGCTAGGACTCGTGGTCCAATATCTTCTTTTCTTATCCTTCTCTTATATCCTAATTTTCCCCTTTTTATACTTCCATGTTAGAAGAACACATTTTATCTTGGTATTAGTGTTCAATCTAGAGCTAAAATTTGTAGAAACCCCTTAAGGGGGTCTGTACTAGGTGCCAATTTGAACTAGGGCTAATATGATAAAAACCTTCAGGTGGATGCCTAGATGATTAAAACTAAGTGCCAATTTGAACACATTAAATATGGTGGATTGCACTGTGTTACTTTAAGGTGAATTGTTGGGTATAGTTTTGGAAGGTCTTTGAGTTTGCATGTGCCTTGTAACCACGACTCTACATTTTGCACTGGACTCGAATCAGCTACTACAGTTTTTCTTCTCCACAAGTTGATTGTCTATCCACAACATCCTCCACTTGGTTGGGCAAAAATAAAGACAGATGCCAGCTTGAGTCACATTTCTGTTGCAATTGGACTTGTGATAGAAGTTGGAAAAGGGATTAGGGATAAAAATTTATAGCATGTTTGGTGGATAGTGTCACGAAAAAGAAACTAAAATGTTGTTCATACTGTCTAGTACTACATATCAAACATGTGCTGAAAGGATTTTCTAGATGACTTGAAGCCAAATTATAGGCTGCTAGGTCATCAGGTTTTATGGTTTGGAGCATCATAAAATTTCGAAGTGGAATTGCACTCGGAAAGACCGTACTCTAAGGGATGCTGATGTCGATAATAATCCTTGTGCTATCCTAATAAAAGACTGGAGAAGCTAACACTGCAGGGAATGGAGTGCTAAGCTTATCATTCAAAGGGGCAGAATGAAGCTTACTAATGGTAATAGAGCATGTCTTAATCAACAACCATCCAGAACCTTTTGTAAAAAATTATATCATAAGTGCATGCTTTCTAAGTTATTAATGCCCTGTAGTGCTCCACCCCCTCTAAAAGGCAGAATGTTACGAACTGATGAAAATTTTATTGAGTTAACTAATTGTGAAGATAAATTATACATTATAGTCTGGTTATTATGAAAATTATCTGTAAAATTTTTAAATTTCCAGTGGATTACTTTGTTTATGTTTTCTTGAATGAACACTCATTTTGTACATAGATTTTGAGCACGTGATACTGATGCAGTTGTTCATGGTGAAGACCAAATTGATCCTGTAATCGTTGTAATTGTATTGTGGGTATTCTGAATTTCTTGGATATTAAGTTGTGTACAAAGTTCATGTGCTCTGGTAAGTTAAAAATCTGTTGATGTTGACTGATTCATTTGGTTGAATTAGTGACTTAATAAGCGTGCTATGGGTTCATCATATATGGTAAATAAAATGATTTTTTTATATTTACGGACGAAAAAATAGTTCATAATCACTAATTTTACTCACATATTCTATAGGATCAATAACTTTTCAAGTACAGATATCATTGACTTTTATCAAAATTTTCTAAAAATTTAATTTTAATTTCCACAAATAGTATAAATTTGTATGTGTGAGAATTTATTTCTAGGCTTTATATTTTGAATACACTTTAATAACAATTGCAAGAGTTAAGGTTGCTTGCTTATTATGACGTTAGAGTTGACTATCAACCATAAGCTTTAGTATGTAAATTTCAATTGGCTAATGAGTGGCAAACATTTTTAATGTGACATATTTACTACATTACGATATCTCCCACCATTGATGTCTTCAAATTCGAACTATTGAAGTACATTGGTATTGTTTAAGGGGTGTTAAATGGGCCTTCGGCCCACACAAGAGCCAGCTAGCGTTCATGTGTGGGCTTGGCTCGTGAGCCATCCGCGGCTTGCCATTTTTTAATTTTGACTGAATATTGCATTTTACTCTCTGAAGCTAACCGGGCTAATACTTCTTTACATTCTTTCTTTAATACCAAATTGTGTACTTGCGAATAAGGCTGAATGAGATTTAGTTTGGACGGTTTGTGACATTTTCAACTTAAACCATTTTATGCGATTTGAAATTTTTTCAAATAAAATAAATAAAATCATTTTATTTTCAAACAAAACTAAACCATTATTTGTTGTTCGGTTTGGTTTTAATCTGCGATTTACCTATCGATTGCATGTTTTTTTCACCCAAATCATTTTTCACCACTATAGATTGAATGTTTTCCCACTCTACGGACCACCATACTCAACAAAAAAAAAAAAAAAGACCCAAAAAAGACAATTTTAAAAGAGAAACAAATGCTAGAACTTGTTAAAAAATCTTGGCGCCAATTTTAAAAATGTGAATATCATAGAGTCATGAATGTATTTACATTTGTTTTACTGGTTACTATATCACAAATGACACATAGGATGCGATAGTTATTCTCTTTCCTTGGGTAAAATGTATGGAGATATCACAAAGATGCGAGATTAGAATTATATCACAAATAGCCTAGGTAGATGAAGAAATACTTAAAGGGAATTGAGGTTGTAATCAATTCTTGGGTTAATGGCATCAAGTTTCAGAGACAAAAAAATGAACTATTTTGAAACAGTTTGATTCGATTTTGGTTGGTTCTGAAAATCGAAACCTAAACTAAATTATTTTGAAATGATTTGATTCGATTTGAGGGGAAGAATTGTGGCCAAAGGGTTCGATTCAGTTCAGTTTGTAGTTCTACTATTTTTTTTGTATAGCCCTACTTGCGACTAGTAAACATGTGAGAGAGTCTTCTTGGAAAATGGTGAAATTACCAAAAAAAAAATAAGAAAAATGATTTTAAAAAAAGTGTTTTAAAATTATCTAACAACACACTCTGTTTTATGTTAACACTGCTTAGCCAAAATTGTAATGTCAATGGAACGAACGACTCTCCTCACTAGAGATTTTCGGGAGATGGGACGGGAATAAAACCATTTTATACTCAATTAACTTATTTGTTTTTTTTTTATTTAATTAATTAAATATATTAATGTCACAATTCTATAGTATTTGGTCATAAATTATTGAATTAATTTATCACAAATTATTTATCGGTTACGAAAAAAAATTTATAGATCACAAATAATTTCGCAGTCACAAATCAAAAAAAGTTGAAGTCACAATTTATTCATTTGTCACAAATAAAAAAATTTACGTCATAATTTATTTAGCGATCACAAATCATAAATTTGATAAGTCACGACTCAAATTTTCAAGTCATTTTTTATTTATTGGTTACAAATTATCGATCACATATTATTTATTGATAATAAATTAACCAAATAGTTGGTCACAAACGTCCAAATTTCTTATCACAAACACCCCATCCCACCAAAACAGTTGGTCACAAAACATTCAAATAATTTGTGACAAACACCTAAATTGTTGGTCACAAATACCCATAGTTGGTCACAAACATTCTTAATCCCATCCCATCCCATCCCATCCCAACCCAACATCAACCTCAACCTCAACCTCATCCCCACCACCAATTGAACGTCAAGCCACCTCACCATCACCGTCAACACCACCCCACCACCACCACCTTACCACCACAATGAACATCACCACCACCACCACCACCATTAACAACCACTATTTACAAACTGAAAACAAGTAAACCACCAACGACCAACAACAAAAACAACAAAACTCTAGCTAAGCAGATCAAATCGGAGGAGGAAGAAATCACCACAAAAAGCAACACATATATAAATAAATCATAGAAATCTTGAATAAAAAAATAGAATATCACAAGTCGACTACTTTTTTTTTCTAATATAAAAATTAGTTACTCATAATATAAAAATAAAAACGCGCAAAAGTGGAAAGATATCACAAAAAATTGACGAAACGTGAAAATTTTCGGTGTTTGCAATCTCCTTTCCGTTTTTTCTATTTTGACTTTTCCCCCTTTTCTCTCTCTCCTTTTCTTTCTCTCTTTCTTTTCTTCTTTTCTTCTTTCTATGGCCATCTCTTCTGTCCTTTCTTTTTTGTTTAACTCGAACACATTTAATGTAAAATTCTCTTCGAGGTTTCATCTTTGAATTTTGCCATTTTTCGCCACTTTTGTATTTTTTTTCTTCAATTCTTCATTAACAGTAAACAAATTATTATTAAGAATGAAATTATGTGCATAAATTTATCCAAATAATTGTAATTTCTCACATCTCAAAAGGATACATCAAACGATAATGAACTAGACCGCATAATCGTACTTCTCATCTGATGTACCACCATATGTATCATGATATCAAAAAATACAGGAGGAAAGAATCTTTCAAGACTGCATAAGGTTTCAACTACTTCATCTTCTAGTATTGCTATTTTCTCACTATCAACAACACGTTGGCATAATCTATTGAAGAACGTACAGTCTAAAATTTGCATTTCGTGGTCCTTTTGGAAGTAAACCTCTTAGTGCTACAACCAAGAGTTATTGCATAAGGACATGACAATCATGTAACTTGATGCCAATAATTTTGCATTCATCTACTGATATATAATTGGCCACATTTGAACTATACCCATCAGGTAACTTCAAGTTAAACAACCTCTTACAAAATGTTTGTTTCTCCGACCTTGATAACGTATGTAGCGCAGGAGAAAGGTATGATCTATTACCTTTGTCCTCCGGATGTAACTCCTTCCTAATTCCCTTGTCTTGTAAATCCTTAATCCTTACGAGCATTTAATCCATATTTTATTTTACCATTTATGTCTAACAATGTACCAAGGATGCTTTCACATACATTTTTCTCAATGTGCATTACATCCAAATTATGACGTAACGGTAGCACCTAATAATGTAACAAAGCAAAAAGATTTTGTTAGTGTCATACAAAAAGTATATTCAAATAATTTAAAGAAATTGAATAAGAGTTGGAAAATGCCAAAAGCTTACCTCCCATCATTGTAAGTTAAAAAAGATTGATCTATTTTTCCATGTTAGCATGCTCCCATCATTTGTCTTTCTTTTTCGTTTTTGAGATTTCCCAAAATTAGTGACATAATCTTTAAGGATAACCAGAATGTTGCTACCAGACATAATTTTAGACTTGCTTCCCTTTTCTTCATGTCCATCAAACCAAGATTTTTTTCCTAAACGGAGATGAGATGATGACAAAAATCTCCTATAACCTATGTATGCAAATTTTCTACTGAATTTTAACCATTGTGAGTGAGTAGTCTCAGAACATATAGGACAACCTGTCCCGCCCTTAATTTTACATCCTACTAAATTTCCAAGAGCTAGTAAATCATTTAATAGTCCACATTAGTATTGCTCTCAAGTTGAAGACTGCATTAGTTTGTGCATCATACTCATTCAGCCTAATATTCCATAATTTGTTCAAGTCATCTACAAGTGGTTGCAAATATATATCAATAACATTCCCAGGCTGTTTAGGCCCTATAATTAATAATGAGAACATGATATTTTCATTTTTACATGCATAACCATGGTGGTAGATTATAAATGACCAACATCACTAGCCAACAACTATAGGTAGAGCTAAAATTGTTGAATGGACCATCTGTAGCATGCTCAAGCCTAAGATTGCATGGATCATTTGCAAACTCTGGCCACTTGTTGTCAATTAAAGCCCAAGATGGAGAATCTACTGGATGGTGCATTTTACCATCAACACTCTGATTAGTTGAATGCCATGTTAATGATTCAACAATCTTTGGTGTACTAAACATCCTCTAGAATCTAGGTTTTATAGGAAAGTATCTTAAGACTTTAGCAAGTACACCATTTTTACTCTTTCGCGTCTACTTATCAACCTTCTATCTCGAAGAACCACATTTTGGACAACTATCTAGTTCATTTTTTATCGTTTCTAAACAAACAGCAATCATTGACACGTGCATGAATGTTCTCATATCCAAAATCAAATGTCTTCAGAAATTTTCTTACACATAGTGTAGATGTAAGAATTACATTACGTTCAGGTAACATATATGTAATATGTTTAGAAGTTCCATAAAGCTATTATCTGACTAACCACTAATAGTTTTAAGCTTATATAAGGTCACAATTGAAGATAGCTTTGTGTATTTTTCATTGCCTGGATACAAAGGAGTTTCAGCATCCTTCACCAATCGACTAATGTCATCACCCAAATTCTCTTCAAAAGCTTCCTTATTATGTTGTTCATTCATATGTGAAGCTTCAAAAAAGTTGAATAATTCAGTCTTACTTGTAGGATCAACATTACTAATTAGTTTTTCTTCATGGTGAAACCAATTTGTGTAAGTTGGAACCATTCCTCTTATGACCAGATGCTCGTAAACAATATTTACATATTGATAGCTTATGTTTCGACAATCTTTACAAGGACATAAAATCTTATCTGGTTTGTCTAAATTATGATGAACAGTGTTGACAAAATTTTCTGAAACTTTTATGTACTCTTGTGAAGCCCTAAGAATTTTAAAAGACAAGGTTCTAAGATATAATCTTAAAATATAAAGTACATAAATTACATGACAAAGTACAAATTACTTGTTAAGACGCGCCCATTCTTTATCCATAATTGAGGGAACATAAATATTATCCTAGTAGTATATAAGAGTAGACCTATATTCGGAATGGAACATTTCAATCTTATATTCGGCAGTATTTAGCACTACACAACAAAGAGAAAATCTAAGGAAACTTCTAAAATATCACTTGACTAAATATTCAACAGATGTTGTTATTGATGATATGAAAAAGGGTTAAGCTAGAATTCAAGTATTATAGGTTGAACACAAGTAATAAACTCAGAATTCTTGATCACTCAACTAAACTTTTTTTTTTTTTTTTTGGAATTCTTTGTCAGCTTATTCCAAGAACAAGTGTGCTCGACCAAAATGCCAAGCAACTACTACAATGACCTCTTGAAGAACAAGCTCTAATAGGGGTGAGGGGACAAGTGAAAGATAAGAAACTCGAGAAGGGAGAGCGAATTGAAATCAAAGGAATAACATCTGCACATGTATTTTCATTATTTCCTCGTACAAATAATATAACTACTAATGCAACAAGGTTATGTGTAACACAATATGTATATGAAAATCAGATTCTAGTGGATATATGATTTCTTACTTGAAAAATCAGATTTTGATATGAAGTCAACAGCACCAATGAGAGTTGTGAAATCTCTATCTGCCCCAAGACTTCCCTGAAGCAAACTGTGTCAACCTTCGCTTCAAAAAGGTATCCATCGATTTTGAAAATAACCAAAAAGATGAAGCCAGTAAATCAATCAATTTGAATATGTCCAAACTGATAAAAGCTCCTTCCCGATCAGATTTTGATGAGGGATATTCGAATGCAAATCAAAATCAAGGTATCCCGATTCAAAAGATCATGTGTTGCATCAGATTTTAGTGCATAGAGATGTGAAGATCCAATTTAAGAACCCAAAAACAGAAAAAAATACCTTCTTAAGTAAGTGAAGAAGAAACAATCTCGCACGATTTCCCGATTCAAATCATATATACTTCGAAACTTCCCTTCCACAATTTAAAAAAATAGAAATTGCAGAACAAATATGATAGAATCAGCAGCAAGATATGAAAATTTTGGGATGAATTCGTTTTTATTTGGGGGAATTTTCTAAAATAAAATTAAGCAGGAATACTGAAAAAGAGAGAGAGAGGCAGAAAAAAAGCAGGACAGATGGAAAATTGTAGAAAGAAATAAATTATTATGGTAGAAAAAGCGGAATATAATATTTTGTTAAAATATGGAGGGAATGATTTTGGGCTTTTTTTAATTTGGTGGCCCTTTAAAAAAAATGCCTTTATATCATGTAAATGTAGTAAATTATTTGTTAAAAAAAATGCTATTTGTTAATTTGGTGGTAAATTATTATATCATGTCAATGTAGTAAATTACTTGTTAAAAAAAATGCTATTTGTTAATTTGGTGGTAAATTATTATATCATGTCAATGTAGTAGATCCACAGAATCAATGGAGCATGTTCTTATTAATTGTCCCGTGGCAATAGCTGTCTTGAAACACTTCAATAAAGAATGGCTTATTAATCCCCCACAGTTGGTGTTAGAGGTGTCAATCCGGGTGGTCCGGGCCGGGTCGGCCCTCCAACATGTGAGCCCGGTAACGGCTCGCGTGAAAAAAAGCCCGCCCGCTGCGGGTTCCGGGCCGGTTACGGGTCGGCTCACAATTTTGGACTACAACCCAGGCCCTCCCGCTGACCCATCCGGGTCGAGCCCATGCGGGTCACGGGTCGCGCGGGTCGCGGTTCGTTCCGATTTTGGCCCGTATGATTGTATAAATAAAATTATAAAAATATAGAATTTTTTATATTTATAGCAAAAAATATATTTTTTTATTAAATGTAAACTAAGAATTGAACAAAATGATAAATTCATAATTATATCAAGAAATTTTTACATAGAATTCAAATTTAATGTTACATGAATTATTTATAACTTTGCAAACTTCTACAACATTATCATCTTCTAAATTTATTGGAGAGCAACTATTATTGAAAATAGGATTTTGAGAAAAAGAATCGTGAGAATCTATAATATAGTAGGATTAAAAAATTTAGTAGTGACTAGTGAGAATCGAGAAGAAAGAAATATAATCAAGATGATGATGATATTTGCAATTGAATAATTGTAATTGTAGTAAGGTAGTAACAAGTATGAATTATAAAGTATAAATGTATAATAACTAATGGGAGGGTATTGTAAAAATAATCTCTCCCCTTTTTATTTTATTTTTATTTTATTTTTTTTACGGGCCGCGGGTTAACCGCGGCCCGTGGGAGTGCAACCCGCGAAGCCCGCGGGTTACACCTCCTTGGCCCGTGAACTGCCCGCACGGGTCACGGGTCGGCCCGCGGTCCCGATTTTCACGGGCCGATTTTTACGGGTCATGGCCGGCCCGTCCGTCTTGACACTTCTAGTTGGTGTACACAAAATGGAAACATAACAGAGCAAAAAGAAATGATGAAATATGAACACATTATTAGAGAAACTACAAAGAAAAGATTTAAGGAATAGAGATTAAGGAAAAACTGTGACCTGAAATCCATGAGAATCCTATTATCCCGAGCTCTTGTGCATGTTCATAGCAGACTGGTAGGCAAGAGAGCGATGCAGAGAACTGATTTGCTGAAGAAATAAATCGACAAGATAGAAAGGAAAATATGGTATAAAAAGTGTGAGCCAATATTTGGGTAAAATGTGGAGGAAAGTATTTTGGGCTGCTAAATTTAGTGGGCCGTTTCATAAATACTATTATATTATATTTGGATAAAAATTATTTTTATTTTATAGCATTATACATAAGAATGCTATATTTAAATGTTATAAAGAGTTTGTTTGGGAGAGATTTTTTGGGGAAGAATTGATTTTGAATAGTGATATGATGGGAAATGTGTGGTTAAAAAAGAAGAAAAAATTATTGATGTGATGGAAAATATTATTTTATTGAAAAAAATGTAGTTGAAAATGAGAATTGATTTACTGTAGAAAAATATAGTCCCTCCCAAACAGGGAAGGTATAAAATGTTGTAGTGCTAGTTTCTTAAATAAACTCTCGAAAGTGTTTGGACAGAAAGATGAGTATTTAGAAATCAATTATTTATGAAGTGATTTGGAAGTAAAAGTATCGTTCTAGGTTGAATTATATTAACTCAATGTCAAATTCAAATGTTATCAAAATAAAAGAGGTTCTTGAAGTTTACGTTAACTACTAACATTTATTATAATGATTAACCAATTGCACGTGAAGACTATGTATGAGACTAGCGAGTTGAGATTCCAACTCCCCCATTTCAATTCTCGACCTATGTTATCTAGTATAATTTGTGTATAACCAATTTTATTCAACTATTTCTCCCGAGGTAAGCCGAACTTAGTAAGCACAACGAAAAATATCCCTATCCTGAATTTATATGCACAATTACTTATTTAATTGAACAAGTCATAAACTATTATTTCTAACATTTATTGAGTCTTGTGTTGATGATTACAATGTTCTAGACCTATTTCAAACCTCTCGAAAATCAAATAAACAACTTATTATCTAAATGGAAATCAAGCATTCAAATAACTCATAAGCATGTAATACCAATCAATAACACAAATCAACTAAACAAGTGGTCTTCGAATTAAAACGATGAAATAAAATATTTTTTCTTCATCCCAACACAAATATATTCTTCTAGCATCTCAATAATGAAATTACAACAAAAAGCAACAAAAATTCATCACCCGAAATATCATTTCAGGAAACAGATGTAAAATCAATTTCTTGTTTGTAGATCTACAATTCCAAGTCATGAATCTTTAGTCTCTTGATATTATTTGCTTTAAATTCCTGCCCAACCTTGTTCTCCATGTAGCATGAAGAATGTTGAAATTGGAGACCCAAAGTAGATTAAATCATTGGCTAAATTGATTTTTAGAACTTAGACGATATAAGAAAGGAAACAGTAAATTCCCACCATGCGATCATATGGCACACATAGTTGTTTCTTTGCTTATGCAAATCGTGCCCTTGCCATCGCATGGGCTCTTTCCCTAAGATCGTAGGTGTAATGCTACTTACACTTTTTTGTGATTATTATGTCTATCTAGATTAATTTTATAATGTTACATTTATTGGTGGTCAATTAATATAATTATTTTCGTTATGACTATATATATATATATATATATATATATGTATATATATATATATATATATATATATATATATATATATATATATATGTATATATATATGGATTAAAGCAAGCTTTGAGGAGCTAAATCTTTGATGAGACAATCAAAATGTACGATTTTATCAAAAATGAAGATGAAGTGTGTGTTTACAAAAAGACAAGTGTGAGCACTATCATATTCCTAATCTTATAAATAGATGACATATTATTAATGGGAAATGAAATCACAATGCTTCAATTGGTAAAATTATGGTTGTCAAAGAATTTCTCCATGAAAGACATGGGAGAAGCAGCTTTTATCTTAAGAATTAAGATATATAGAGATAGATCTAAAAGATTGTTTGGCTATGCCATTATTCGTGCGTACATAAAATCTTGAAAAGATTTAACATGGAAGAATCCAAAAGAGGATTGTGTCCCATGTCACATGGGATTTATCTCTTAAAAGATATGAATTCCAAAATACATGATGAGAGAAATCGCATGGATAATATTCCTTATGTATCAGCAATAGGATCTATCATATATGTGATGCTATGTACGAGACCAAATGTTTCATATGCTCCAAGTGTTACAAGCAAGTTTCAAGTAAACCCTAGCGAGAAACATTAGATAGCAGGTTTTAAGTACCTAAGAAGGACTAAAGATGTGTTCTTAATATATGGAGGAGATGAACTAAGAGTTCATGATATACTGATGTTAACTTCCAGTCTGACAGTAAATCTCAATTGGATTTGTATTTACTCTCAACAACGGAACAGTTAGAAAAGCTCCAAACATGAGACAACCTCTGATTCAACAATAGAAGTCGAGTACATTGCAGCTTCTGAAGCAACAGATGAGTTGATCCTAGTATTGTCGATCCCATACCTCTGTAACGTGATAAAAATATAGCCATCGTGCAAGCGAAGGAACCAAGGTCTTATTAACGATCCAAACATGTACAAAGTTGATACCATCTCATCAAGGAGATTATACAAAGAAATGACGTAAAGATAGAACAAATTTCCCCAAACGATAATATTGCAGATCCATTGAAAAAGTCGTTGTCGCAGTGTAAACATGATTGTCATGTAAACTCTTATGGTATTAGATACATAAGTGATTGGATCTAGTACAAGTTGGAGTGTTCAAGTGTTATGCCCTACATCCAATCAATTTAGGTTGTAAACACTTTTAATAAGTATAATGCATTTATTTTGACAAGATCTATTATTTATTTGAATTATTGTTCTAATAAATTATATTAAACAATAGAGTCCGTATATTTAATTCTTAGTAATTTGTTAATCACAACGAGTTGTGATTGTAAGATACAAATTATAATATGACTGAATCTTAAATCATCAGTGATCGTAAGTAATAACGAGATACAGATATCGTTATTACAAATAGACCATCACGTGTGACATTTCTTATTTGTGAAATAAGTAGCTGATCTCACAAACTAATTGAGATTGACACATATTCATATCTTGTAATTGAACGGATCATATTGACGAAATGATTATAGTTTCACGGTAAACGAACAAATTTTGTTTTGTCATATTACGTGACATTTTCCGTCACGTGTATTGCCTTGATAGATTGCTAGATGTCAATTAGGAACGACGGATGTAAATTGGTTATAATTAAAAGGAGTATTTTAAATTATCGATTTTGATTAGATAAAAATAATTTACGTTGTTAGGCATCGTGGTTGAGAATCTAATGGGTCACACACAAAAGAAGAACGAGATGAATGAAACTAACCAATTAATTAATTAACAAGTTTTGGAGAAGCAAGCTCGAATTAATTAATTGGATTAATTAATTCATGAACCGAATTTAATTAATGAATTAATTAGATATTTAATTGGGTTAAGTTTAAGAGATGGGCTTAGCCCACTTGGACTTCTATTCATAAGCTGCTAGGATTTAAAAATTCATAACACGATATTATTATAATTATTCTTGCTAGTACAATAAAAGAAAACCTTAGTTCTCTCATTCTTGTTCCTTGTGTGGATTCCCATTGGAGGTTAAACAATTGGATAGCTGTGAATTACAGATCGTGATTGTTCATATTCAAGACAAGCAAATGAGTTTGCAGAATTCACCAAAAGTATAATTTTTTATCACAATTTTTTCTCTAAGCACAAAAAAGATCATTGGTGGGAATTGAAAATTTTGTTTAAATTCTACTATGTAAAGTAAATTCCTAAGATTAGTACATTGTCTATGTAAGCATGATAAGTAGAACTGCAAAGTGTTTAAAAAGGCACGACGTGCTAATTATATGCCGATGCACATTATTTAATTGAGGCACACTTCACTGTGTTTGAGAATTGAGATATTTAGTACTAATACAAAGAGTACATTTAAATTGTATAATTGTATTTTCTTTATTAATGTCTACAGAGGGGAATAAATAAATTAATTAATGGTAATCAACTAGTATCGTTGGCACGTAGACTTCGTGGACGGCTATAACATTTCCACTCGTCATTCTAAGAGAATTTATAAGGTTTTCAAGTAAGTAAACCTCCACTATTTTTCACGCGTACACCATATGGTTAAATTTATAAACGTGTTATCTTAATTGTCCTTGTGTGAACATGATATTTGATTATTAAATTTTATGTCATAAATGTTTCATCCATATTTATATATGTCAATACATCCATAAGCATAAATGAAGTTTCAAGAAATAAAAAGTTTCCAAATGTCAACAAGTCAAGTAATACTTTAGAAAGATATGTATTCAGAATGTTTTTATTACGAGGTATATATCTATATCATGAAGGTGTGAGTGGGAAATGGGCCGTGGTGGATCGGCGCACCCGACCAATGTTCAATGTTAATATTAATATTAACGACTTTGCAGTACTATCGATAGATTTGATTGGGTTCCAAATAACACAACCCACTGCATTTTGATGGCTATAGGCGATACATCAAGTGAACTCACGACGTTAACGTTAATGTTTTTAAAGAAATGAAATAAAGGGGATACATATTGAGAAAACGCCTTTTGTTTTACAGTAATTCATAAACATATCAAGAGCATGCAACATATGCACAAGGTTTGCTTATTGAGTGTTAGCTCATTCCATGTTATCCCTCCCAATTTTTCAAATGATGAAAGCAAGATAATTCGAGACGAAGATTTGTGGTGATTGGACGTAGTATTATCACATTTAAATATTGACTTGGTTTTAAAAATAAAGTTAATGTTTAATTTAATTATTTTGTCTTTTATGATGTACAAGTTATTTTCAAAAAATGAAGTCATTAACGTTTATTATGTTGAAGAAAAAATTAATCGTTTTTCCACATTAATGATATTAAAGATAAGATTAGTGATAATACTTCCAAAGTGAAATTTGGTCCCCGAGTTTTATTCTTTGGTCAACTTATGTATGTTGTATTTGCAACTCCAATTGATCTTTCAATTCTTGTTCAGTTGGTCTCATATCTCAAAATTAAGCCCAAACTCCACACTGTTAGCTCAATTTTTCTTTCATTATCCCCAAATTACGACCAACATTGAGTTTTGCCTAAATAAACAATATTTACACGAGATTGAGCGATAATTCCTTGAAAGTACTCTCAAATATCCATGTTTAACGGTTAAGACACCTATCAGATACTCGTAAACTTGAACATTTATTCTTTCTGTGAAAAAGTTATATACTTATCTCAACAAACAAACAAACAAACAAACATGCAAAATAAAATAGCTAAATAACTTGCAATTTCGTCTCAAATTTTGGAATTATCATGTCAAACATATAAAAAGTTTCAAAGTCACAATACCAAAATCAAATTCTTCTTATAAAATGTAAAATTGATGTGATTGTGTGAAGAGTCAAATCAAGCATAATAAATTCACAAAGTTGTTTCGATTCTCGACCCTCACTAGTCAAATATATTTTTTCTTCTCTTAAGATACACATCCCAAACATGTTCATTAAACTCTCTTCTGAAGTGTATTCTAAGGTTGAATTCATACAACTAACTCCTTACCCTATCTAGTTTAGTTAGATTTCATCTATGCAAGTCGATATCTCAACAAATGAAGATTCTCCAATAGTTTGATTGCTTCAACTCCAAGCATTAGCTTGGCTGATAATCTTTTCCTAAAATTCTAATTTTCTCAAATAAGTTCATGTATCTAAAGTTATATTCCTACAACACTTGTTGTTTATTCTTCTCTTATTGAGTTATTTATATTTCTTAGTTCAATAAAATGTTATTGTGAATCGCTATCTGCACAATCAAATAGTACATAACTTATATTATGAAAATTATATTTCTCATGTCAGCACAAAGATATTTATGAAAAATACAAAAAAATTAAGTCATTTCATCAACTAGATAAATAAATAACAAAATACAAAAAAAAATAAAAATAAATAACATTTTAGTTCTCTTTGAAAAAAAGAATATAATGTTCAATATTGTTGAAAGTTATTATTAACAACCTATCAACATATAAAAATAAGTATAAATTAATATTTTTATACATAAATATTAAAAAAATTAATTACAAAGTGATCTTTTTTCGTTGAAAAATATGAGATATAGATGAAAAAGAAGAGACAAATATTTTTATAATTTTTTTAAAATTACAATTGAGCATTTTTCATTATAAAATAGGAAAACGACCCGGGAAATGAGAATCATACAAAAAAAAATTGGAAAATTGCATTAGTTGTCCCTAATATTTCATTTTTTGCAAATTTTACCACAACCTTCAATTTGTGTCAACGGAGTTCCTAAACCTCTGATAAATTAGCAACAGAAGTCCAAATGGATGGAAAGACCATTAGTTGACCAGAAAAATAATTTTATCCAAATATAAGAAGGGTAAAATGGTAACTATACAAATTTAACATAAAATAATTAAAAAAAAGAAATAAAAAATGGTCCCCAACCCAACCCCATCCCACATACCCCACCCAGCTCTTATGAAAACAGAAAGGTCAGTGGTCCTTCTTCCACAGTCCCATCCCACCGATGGTCGGTGCTGCCGCCTAAAGGTCGGTCACTACCACCACCCGCACATAATTGACATCACCATCCAAAGGCAATCGCCACCACCCTGAATCAGAAAGACAACCAACCAAACTAGCTCCCCAATCCTACCACATCAAACTGTCGACCAACCTCAATTGGAGCAATTAAATGGTCATCCCTGGTTAGGTTTGCTCGAGGTTCACGTGGCTCCAATGGAATACAATTTTCCATTATCTTCTACACTTAAACAAGGAAAAGGAAATTTAGATATTCAAGGAATGGGTTCACCATTGAATATTCATAGATTGCAAATTATATTTAGTCTTTGCGTTCAATGAACCAAAATCTGTACTAGAAGTTACAGCAAGAAAGATTGGCAATTCTTGAACCTAATCAGATTCAAAAACTCCAACTCATTTTGTTTCAGAATCTGAAAATTTCAACACCAAAAGCTTGTAGAATTGGAAGTTCAAACAAGGAGGGGACTGAGACTCTAGCATCCAATATTAGTGTCAATACAGATGAAAACAACACCAAATATTGCTTATCGCACAAAATGTCTCTACGTTTCAATTTTTTGCATTTTTACCCCTATTTTCATATTTCATTGTGGAAAACGTACTTTTGTCCACCTGTTGTTAGTTCTATAGTTAAATGCACACAATGGATTCAATTTATTTTAAAACAAGAAGGTAAAATTGTCAGGCCGCTTCAAAAAAAAAAAAAAAGAGATAAAGTCTTCATCCCACCATAAACAGGTTATTCACAAGTTTTTTTTTTTTAAAAAGAAATCAAGCAGCAACGAAACTCTGAAATGGAAGCAAGCATGAAGATTAAGCAAACAAACAAAGCAAAATCAAGTTTTTGAATCTGAAATACTGTGTACAATCGTAATTCTGAAATGGAAGCGCGTTTATTGTTTGAAGTCTACTATTCATCATCACCCAAGCTAATGCATTTTCAATTTTCCAGTTGTGACTTTCATACTTGCTTTCATCCGTCATTACTCTCCACAGCAAACCGATTTAAAAAATTATAGCTCAGTTTCCCATAATTCTGCATCAAATCTAGAATTGTGAATCTGTTTTTTTCCTCCGAAATTGAAAATGTCCAAAACTTCCTTGGCACACTGATAATCACAACAACTTAATGCGCTGATCAAATTACAATTTAAAGAAAGAAAATCAAATTCATAAATTGTGACATCAATAAACACAAAAAATACAATTGTTGAACAAAAACCGAACAAAAAACTTAGTAAGAGAATGAAGTCACAACAAAAAGAATTCATCGTGACTATATATTATGTTCAACATTCAACAAAAAAAAAAAAAACCACAACATTCATATATATTTTTGGCTCTTATTCCGTTCATCATCCACACACATCAACAAAAGAGATTTACAATTCACACCAACCTTCAATGCACTAGAAGGCATTCAACAAAAAACCAAAAAAAGATTACAAACTGTCCCTATTTAGGTGTTGGCGATGGTACATAAATGAACACGCACAAATGAATTGTAAAACAAAACCCAACCAACTTCAAAAAACTACCTTCTCCCAGTTCATCCATTGTCTATATACAGTAGCCCATGACAAGATGACAAATCTGAGACAATGGAATGGTTACGAAGGGACATGAAGGGTTGAGGTTTCACAAGGAAACTATGAGTATGCATGTTTGTTATTTTCTTACGGGAAGAAGTCTCTCTCTCTCCCTCTCTTTTATTTTTGAATTAATTTTATCCTTCTTGTTTTAAAATAAACCGAGTCCAGGTCTGCATTTAACAGTGTGATGCAAATCCACATTGCAATTGAGCTACGAAACCCACAACAGATTAGATCAAACCCAAGAAAACTAAGAATCAACATTTGAAAGCTCGTCCCAATAAATTATTGAATCAAAGAACCAAGACAATCACCAATAATATCTTGACCCCGTGATCACAAAACTTATGAACCTTATTTAAATTGATGAACGCCACAAGAATTTAATTATTGATAAGTTCAAAATTAATTAAATGAAGAACAAGAAGAAAGCAATAAGTCTTCCAATAATATATCTCAAATTGTGTGTTTACAATGAAAATAATGACCTTATTTATAAGGAAACCCTAAAACCATAGTAAAAACGAAATTAAACTCTAAAAATAACAAAAGATATCATAAAATAGAGTTTAAACTAAAATAGAAGATTGAGCGAAATTTGAAAAATTCGCTGTCGAAAATATACTATGCAGTCATATAGTGTAATTATATGTGATCACATAGATCATCTAAGGCCCTCCCTATCGGTAAAGGGGCATGCGACCACATGTCCTAAACAATTATGCAGTCGCATAGTTGTTCCTTCCAGCCTCTCCCTCTATTGCTTGAATCAAGTTGCTCCACTTCATTTCATCTCACATGCCCAACATGAAACTTGTCTATTTACTTACCGTGATCAATGTTTCATCCACCATAACTTGAGTAAGTAGTCCTATTGCTTCTTTAACTTGCTTCACTCATGACCTAGTCATAGGCCCTTCCTTAATGATCAATAGATCATTGCTCTGACTTGTCTTTGTATCATGGATCACATCATCCCATCCCTCTTCGAAAGGATTTGACCTTGAATCTGTAATTATATCAAAGAGAGAAAGATCAGAGACATTAAAGGTAATCGAAACATTATACTCACCTGGAAGATCTAATTTATAGGCGTTGTCATTGATCTTTTCAAGGACTTGGAATGAACCATCTCCTCATGACTGCAACTTCGACTTTCTTTGTTCTAGAAAACGTTCTTTCCTCAAGTGTACCCAAATCCAATCTTCTGGTTTAAATGTAATGCACTTTCATCTCTTATTTGCTTGAGAAGCATATGCTCATTTTTCTTCTCAATTTGCAATCTTACATTTTTATGGAGTGATTTCACCAAGTTGGCCTTTGTCTTTCCATCTAAGCTACCTCTTTCATTTACAAGTAAATGAATTAAATCCAAAAGTGTTAGTGGATTAAAATCATATACAATTTCAAAAGGTGAGTAAGAAGTAGTGGAATGCATGGTGTGCTGTCGCAGGCACCAAAAAATAATACATTAACCTCTAAAACTAACGTAGTAGTGGAAGCAATGGTCGATCCCACGAAAAGTGTGTAATTCAATATTTTATGTTTCATACAATGATTGAGGAGTTTTTATATGCCAACAATTGTAAATAACATAATAAATAATAATGCAAATTAAATTTAAACAATAAAAAGACGAACCTTTGGTCTAAGTCCACATCCACCGTCGGAAATCCACAATTGATCATAGATGCAAGGATGACTCAATTCATATTTTGAATATTCACCGTTAGAATTATTTTCCTATTTCTCCTTAATTGTAGTTAATTAGAAGACAATCGATCAAATTAACCCTAATTACTAAATAACTCAAGACAAGCGCTATGAATTTAATCTAGTAACCGCCTTAATAATTAGAGAAATTGATGAAACTAAATAACACAATCACAAGCGGTTGTATTTAATTTATTCAAATGTTCTTCCCAAGATTTAACAATTTTTGACGCAACAAATAATTAAACCCTAGTTGCTTCACAAGTTAAAGTGATCAAACAATTATGGATTTGATATTCAATTTAGCGGTAGATTTTAACAAATAACGAACTTGTAGACTTCCTAGCAATTAAACACAATGATTCATGAAATAAATGTAGAAGGACATTCAATACACAAAATAAGACTTAAACAATAAGAAAAATAATTTAGATCTCACAATATGTGGTTCCGAGTCTTCAATTTCCTTCGACCAATTGTAAAAATTTAGTTACAATTCATGATTTTAAGAGAAAAATAATGAAGAATGAAGATGGAAGGCGTTCTGTATGTTCTTCTTTCGTTCTAGGATTTAAAACTATGTATTTATAGTTGTTTCCATAAGTAGTTGATTTAAATTTGTTTCCATAGTAGTAAGTCATGTAATCACATAGAATATTGAAACTGGGCTCTAAAATTCCCTGAAAACACCACTCGCGATTGCATGGAATTTAAGCTATGCGACCGCATGACTTTAGATAACTTCCACCGAGCATCCTTCAGTATTTTAGCTTATTTCTCTTCCGATATCCAATTGAAGTGATTCAAGATACATTGAAAATCTAACTCAAAAGGCTACAAGTCGTCCAGAAATACAATTTCTCCAGTTCGAACGTTTCTTATGCCAAAAATGGGTCTCAAATTGAGATTGAAAATCCGAAGCAAAACTTTTTCAGCTAGGAATTGATATGTGATAGTACTTTGACTAAATTTCATCCCTTTGGAATTTTTCCTCATCCAATTGATGCCTAGCACTCTCAAATCTTTATCGTGAGGTTTGACATAACTTTTAAATATTGCATTTCAGTCCCCCGAACTCTGTATTTCTTCCATTTTAGTTATTTTCGATTGTTTCTTTTAAATTCCACCATATTCATCCAACTGCAACTTAAATCAAAATATAAGAACATTGAGTACATTTAGGCATCAATTAATCACAAAAACATAAGATAAATGGATGAAAAATATAGCATTTTACATTCTCATCAATGCGTGGCCCTATTATGTGTAAATTCAATGAATGATAAACACTTCTCCCAACTTTTCAAATTCTTATTAACTATAGTGCGTAACAATTGTATCATAGTCCTATTAACTATCTCAGTTTGCCCATCCATTTGTGGGTGACAAGTAGTAGAAAACAATAGTTTGGTTCCAACTTAATCCATAAAATCCTCCAAAAGTGATTAAGGAATTTAACATCATATCCGATACAATACTTCTAAGAATCCCATGTAAGCGCACTACTTCCTTAAAGAATAAGTCCACAATATTGGTGGCATCATCAGTTTTATGACATGGAATAAAATGTGATATCTTACTAAATCTATCTACCAACCCAAATATAAAATCTCCTCATTTCTTAGTCTTAAGTAAACACAACACAAAACCCATAGACACATCAACTCAAGGTTCATTAGGAATAGGTAATGACGTTTATAAACCCTGAGGTAAAACCTTAGCTTTAGCCTTTTTACAAGTGATGCATCTACTACAAACATGATCAACATCAACTTTCATCTTAGGCCAATAAAAATGTTCACCTAGTATCTCCTTGATAAAGCAACCGCTACCGCATTTTCTTTACCTTGTTTATAATGAATAACATATAAAAATGTCTTGATGAACTCCATCCAACTTGCATGTCTCTTGTTTAGTTTACCTTGACCCCTTAAATACTTCAAGAACTCATGATCGGTGTGAATCACGAACTCTTTTGGCTATATGTAGTGCTGTCATGTCTACAAAACTTGAACAAGTGCATACATCTCCTTGTCATATGTAGGATAGTTGAGAGCTGCTCCACTTCGCTTTTCATTGAAGTAGGCTATGGTCTTTTATCTTCCATCAAAATGGCTCCAATGCCTATACCTGTGCAAAAGTATCATTAAAGTTAGGTAATGATAAAACCGGTAATAGTATTAAAAGCATGTTCTTGTTCAACATCCCAATGAAATCCTATACTTTCTTTGTAATCTCCGTGAGTGGTGTGGCAAGTGTGCTAAAGTCTTTAACAAAATGCCTATAAAACTAGCTAACCCATGAAAGCTTCTTACCTCAATTATGCTTTTAGGTGTTGACCACTCCTTGATGGCTTTGATTTTTTCCTCATCTACTTCAATACCCTTTGCATTATCGACATAACCAAGAAAAACAAATTTTTCCATGCAAAATGTGCACTTTTTAAAGTTAGCATAAAATTGTTCTTGCCTTAAGACCACAAGCACACATCTTAAATGCCCTATATGTTCATTTAGATCCTTACTATATACCAAGATGTCATCAAAGTAGACTACTACGAATTTACCTATGAATTCACGTAAAACATGATTCATTAATCTCACAAATGTTCTAGGTGCATTAGTAAGTCCAAATGGCATGACTAACCACTCATATAACCCATATTTAGTTTTAAAAGTTGTTTACCATTCATCTTTTTCCCTCATCCTAATCTGATGATAACAACTTTTAAGATCAGTTTTATTAAATATGCATGATTCATGAAATTCATCTAACATATCATTTAACCTAGAAATATGATGATGATACTTTACCGTTATATTGTTGATGGCCCTTCAGTCGACCCACATCATCCATGTTCTATCTTTCTTTGACATAAGTAGTACTGACACGACACATAGATTCATACTCTCTCTCATATATCCTTTGCTCATCAATTCTTCAACTTACCTTTGAAGTTCCTTAGTCTAATTGGGATTACTCAGATAAACCGGCCTGTTTGGAATGATAGCTCCAGGTACAAAATTAATTTGATGTTCCATGCTTCGAATGAGTGGTATCCCACTAGACATGTCCTCCAGGAACACGTCTTCAAATTTCCGCAACAAAGAAATAGCCAATTTGGGAGGGGTGTATTAGATTCCTCAAGATTGATGAGTGACTCCTCATAAACCATCAAGATCATTTGTTGGTTCTCAACTGCTGCCCTCTTCAACTCACTTCCATTTGCAAAGAAATTCACCCTTGACTTTTATCTCATCTCATAAGACTCCTTTTCTTTTCTCTCTTGTAGCTCTACTCTTTTTTCTCACTATTTTCTCTTTTGCTCTCTTGTTGTGAAAGATCAATCTCACTCTCTTTTTCTCTCGATCTTTTTTCTTCCTCACTTTTCAATTTGATTTGATCTTTATACACTTGTTGTTGTGTCAATGACGCAAGAGTAATAGATTTTTCATCCTCAGTAAAGGTGTACCTATTTTTGTACCCATCAAGAATTACCTTCCTATAATATTACCATGGCCTCCCCAACAAAATATGCATGGCTTGCATAGGAACTACATTACACATCACTTCATCATGATACATTCCAATTGAGAAACTCACCAACACTCGCCTATTCATCTTAACCTCTCCACATTCATTCAACTATTGCAATTTTTAAGGCATAAGATCTTTTAACATAGTTAATCCCAATTTCTCAACAAGTGTAGTGCTAGTCACATTGGTAAAACTACCCCCATCAATAATCATACTACATACCATGTTGTTGACGGGCATCTTTTATGAAATATGTTCTCCCTTTGTTGCTCCAAGTCATCCACTTTGATTTGAGCACTAAAAGCTCGCTGTGTAACCAATAGCTCTCCCACTGCATACTCAACTTTCTCACCATCACTATCATCTTTCAATTTTGGCATATCATCATATTTACCCTCACTATCACTCTACACTTTTCCATTGGTGAGAAAGATCATCACTCTTTTATTTGGACATTGAGAAACAATGTGTCCCGATCCCAAGCACTTAAAGTATTTGATATCCCAATTTCAAGGGGGTTGGGAATTCGTGTTGGATGTAGCTTTACTAGCAACTTCCTCTTTTCCATTTGATAGCTCAGCTTTACCTTTTGTCGCAACCCCATCACCTTTATTGTTATCCCTCTTCGGTTTCCAAAAAGAGTTAGAACCCAAGAACCCGATGAATATCTAGTAGTCCCATTCCTCTTCAATTGTCTTTCCACTTTCATAGCTACATGTAGCATGTTTTCCAACTCCACATAATGTTTCAGCTCTATCACATTAGCTATCTCCCTATTCAAATCATTCAAAAATTAGGCCATGGTGGCCTCCCTATGCTTCCCAACATTCGCTTTAATCATAGCAATCTCCATTTCCTTGTGATAATCATCCACACTCCTAAAACCTTGGTAGAGGCTTTGCAATTTTTTATGAAGCTCCCTATAATAATGATAAGGCATGAACCTTTCTCGCTTGATAGCCTTCAATTCTTCTAATGTATTAATAGGCCTATCAATATTTCTCCTCCTAGATGTTACTATTTGATCCCACTATCAAGGTTTCTCCTCCTAGACGTTCCACTGAGTAGTTGTAGCAATCAAATATCAACTCTACTTTCTTTTCCCACTCCAAGTATGCCTCCGGATCACTCTTTTATTTGAATGAAGGAATTGTCATTTGATATTGCCCATACTTCGATCAACACCATCTCCAATAGAATCTCTATTCCTCATTTCATGCATTACTCCTATATCCTTCATTCTTCCTAATTCGACATCCACTAATACATCCTCATTAATGTCACTATCAACTTCACATTCACCAGTAAAATCCGCTCTATGATCCCGCCAACCTTGCCTCATTGTGCTATGAACTTCTCTAGGTTGTTCCCTTCCAAAAATTAGCAAGCAATGTGTCTTGCCTATCCAATTTGTCTCTCACATTCTCAAACAACCTTTCGAACCGTTATATCACCTCATCCGACATGTTGACTTGATTATTATTCCTGCTTGAAGTAGACTCGTCTCTATCTGACATCCTAAATCTAATTTAATATTTGCTTCATGTGTATACGCTCGTGTATAATTCAAATTGGTTTTTTCCTTTATTAATCTCAACACTACAATATTTTTCTACTCAATACTTTCTTGCAAGCGCTTCAAAGAATTAATTCGATCTCAATCAAAATTCAATCCCTGTGGAGTTTCAAACAAAGATTTGGTAAAAAAAATTGACTCCAGAATGACTCGAGAATTGGGAATTGGCATTTTAAATGGAACACTAAGGAAAAATTTAAGAAGGCGTTCCTTGAATTTGAATTGAACACTTTTAAATTTGAATTTTTTGTTTTACTAAAAAAATGAAATTGTATACTGCAAACAATTTTTTGAATTTTTTAGTTTTTTATTTTTTCTTATTAATTCAACTAAATACCAGTAAAAGAAACATAAACTGATTTGGGATGCTAGATTAGCACGCAAACAACTTTTGAATTTTTTTTTTTGTATTTTCTGGATTTGAGACAAAATAAAAATAAAATGAAGAATGCGAGGAACATGAAGAATGAAAAACAAAAGATTCAAAAAAAGAAAAAAAAGAAAATGATATAACCTTAATTTTTTGGAACATTGCTCTGATACCAACTGATGCGAACCCACAGAACAATTGAGCTACGAAACCCACAATAGATTAGATCAAATCCAAGAAAGCCAAGAATGAGCGTTTGAAATCTCGACCCAATAAATTATTGAATCAAAAAACCAAGACACTCTCCAATAATATCTGGACCCTGTGATATCAAAACTTATGAACCTTATTTAAATTGATGAATGCTACAAGGATTTAGTTTTTAATAAGTTCAGAATTAATTGAATGAAAAATAAGAAGAAAACAATAAGCCTTGCAATATCTCTCAAATTGTGTGTTATACAATGAAAATAATGACCATATTTATATGGAATCCCCTAAAATCCTATTAAAAAGGGAATTAAACTCTAAAAATAACAAAAGATATCACAAAATAAAGTTTTAGCTAAAATAGAAGATTGCGCGAAATTTGAAAAATTCGTTACCGAAAATACACTATGCGGTCGCATATTTGTTCCTTCCAGCCTCTCCGTCCATTGCTTCAATCAAGTTGCTTCATTTCGTTTCATCTCCCATGACTAATATGAAATTTGTCAATTTGCTTGTCGTGATCAATGTTTCGTCCATCGTGACTTGAGCAAATAGCCACATTGCTTTTTTGATCCGCTTCGCTTGTGACCTAGTCATAGCCCTTCCTCAACGATCAACATATCTTTGTTCGAACTTGTCCTCATATCATGGAGCACATCACGGTGGAACTAACAACTGATTGATAGAATAACGCTTTCCCAAATAAAATATAAAAATAGGGGTGAAAATGCAAAAAAATAAAACGCAAGGACATTTTGCATACTAAAGGCCAAATATAAGAATGTTTTGTGCCGATAAGCTCATCAGCTATCCAGATTCACTTGATCGACTCTTTGATTGGAGCCATTTTCCCGTTTTCTTCCTAGCCACCAAATTGGTGCCGCAGAGTACAATTTTTGGATAAGCTCTTCAATTTTTTCAAAGAGGCGGTAGGGTGGGATAGGGAAGAAGAATGGTTTATATATTTTTTTATTTTTTAACTTATTTAATGTGAGAAAAATGTAAAGTTACAATTTTATCCTTTTTAATTTGGTCAAAATTAATCACATTTTGACTTCCTTGGTCAAGTAATGGCGAAATTCCATTTGTTTGGACCAACTGCTGATTTCTCAAAGGTTTGGGACCTTCAAGACACCAACTGAAAGTTAGGATGAAATCTATAAAAAGGTAAAAGATTAGGGACTTTGCTGAATTCTTTGTTCATAGGAATTTTTTAAAAAGTATATATTTTCCCGAAAAATCGTGAAATAATTGAAAAACCATGACAAACAGGGATTAAAAATAGGGAATGGGGAACAGATACAGTTGGCAACAATACATTGGAGGATTGGGAAAATGTAAAACAAAAACAGGCAAGTCACAAGTCGCCACGTGTATCTGTTTCTTTTCCCTGTCACAGTTTCCTGTTTGAGTAGCTTTATCCTTCGGCCAATTCCGTCACGAAACCCAACTTGTAAAGAAACGACGCCAGCAATAATTACAACAACCTGAAAACTCATCAAAATTTCTCATATACCAATTGGTATTACTGTGTGTAGATTTCTGCGTATTTTCACCTTTGCTAGGACCATGGACGCGGTGGAGGTGAAGGGTGAGAATCCGACCCGAAAGAATTCGGAAAACGATCGAGTCCGGGTTCATAGGAAAACCCTGGAGGCGGTGCTCGAGCAATGCCAGATGGCCCTCGAGCAGCTGACCTCCGACTGCGATGATGACCTTGCTGGCACCGAGGTCTCCAGTGAGAGCTCATCGGCGCCGTGCTGTGATACCGAGGCGGCTGAGGTTAACTTTTATTTTATTTATTATTATTTTTTTCTGTAAACTAATGAACTTGTTAGAATTGCGGTCATTTGCTGTTACCGTGAGTACTCAATTATATAGGACTTAAGAGTGATTTTTCTTTTTTGCGTTTTAGCTATTTGCTTGTCTGAAGGGTATGCATTGATTTTTTGAAGTAGGTGACCAGAAAACTTGTTAGAATTGCGGTCATTTGCTGTTACCGTGAGTACTCAATTATATAGGACTTAAGAGTGATTTTTCTTTTTTGCGTTTTAGCTATTTGCTTGTCTGAAGGGTATGCATTGATTTTTTGAAGTAGGTGACCAGAAAAATTAGTTTGACCCAATTTCAAGAATAGTTTAATATTATTACAATTACTTTTAACTGGAAATTAGTGGTATCAAATTAATATTGATTATGCCCTGTTTGAGCCACATTAAAATGCTCATCCCCATTCTTCTACTCATTTTCAACCACACATTCTTCGATAAAATAATATTTTTCATCACATCAATAACTTTTTCTTCTTTTTCAGCTACACATTCTCCATCAATCTACTATTCCAAAATACATTTTTCCAAAATAATTTGGCTCAAACATATATACAGAACTTGACAGAGAGAATATCAAAATAACGAGGTCTGAAAATAACAATTTTGTAACCAAAGTCAATAATATGGTGACCAAGTATGAGTAACCACCTTCTCTTGAGCTCACACTAGTAAGTTTGGCAACTAAAAACTCTAGATGGAGGGGTTCAGTGAGTTGGGAATTTGATGTTATTTGGTTTGAGGGGAAACAATTATGCTTCGTGTGTTTTTGTTAGTGGGTTCGTTTGTTGGTGAATGAAAGACCAGGATTTAAAGCTTGGTCCTCAACCTTGTAGTTTATTTATACTGCTCCAAGGTACACATCCAATTACAAATTTATGATTTTTGACTATATAGCTTGAGAATGTGATGCTGAGGATTTTATTGTGTTTTGTATGCTTCCATCTATAAAGTAATGGTTCGAACATAAAGAATAAAGATATTCATGTATCTCACTCCAAATTTGTGGAGAATGAAACTTGGCTTGCTGGGTTGATCTTTGACATCAAAGTTCATCAATATTCTAAACATGAATCTAAAAAAATATGATTCATTATCAGACTGGGTAAAATGGCCTTCAATACAAATCATTCCTTTTGCCTTGGGTTACCCATCAAAGGCCCTTCAATAGAGTTAGATGGAATACGGATGGAGTGGAAGGGAATACAGTACTAATAGTTGTGAATAGTTGGGTGAATAGCAAGTGTAGATTATAGGGTTTACATATTGGGTATTATGGAGATTGATAAGGGTTAGGTATCCAATTCCTGGTATACTAAGTCCATAAAGAAAAAATGGAAAATAAAGAACACGTACTTTTTTCTTTTCTTATCATTTTTTAGAAAATGGATAATCTCCCAACTTACTAAATCATTGCATTTCCTTTGTGTATCCAGTTTTCCAATCTCCTGAAATCAAGAATTGAATGTGATGATTTCCTTGAGAGACTAGAGCATGCCCAGACATTGCTTCCGCACACCATGGCTGGTATGGATTCATGGACTGCTAGTGGGCTAAAATACTAATGTGCTACGTTTTAGAAGTCGATAATTCTCACGAAACATATAGAATTGAGTTCTAAATTTTAATATATTATACGATGAAGATATTATATCAAATTTGAGTTTGGCTTTAATTGAAAAGTATTCTTCCTTTGGAAAAGCTAAGAGGTTAGAAGTGGTAATTATTTCTGCAATGCTCCATAATGCAGAGGAAGCTAGTTCCTGGGACGTGATAAGTGAAAATGATCTTTGGGAAGGTGGAAATGTTGAGATGGACAGAGAAGACTACGTTTTAGTTAGGCAAGAAGATATATTGGAGGGTATAGCATGCTTCATGGCTGGATATCTGCTGTCCATTAAACAAACTAAGGTGAGAATGTTTCTCCTTGGTGCTTGTCTTGGAATCAATTCTTCATGATATTTCTGTGATTCAATTGTGAAAGAATCAATTCTTCATGATATTTTCATGATCCAATTGCGAAAATTACACTGCAATCTTGTTTGAATTTTTAATAGGTTTCATGTCCAGTGTTCAAATAAATACTAGTGCAAGACTGTTGAAAGCAGTAAATTTGAATTTCATGTTTATGAGCTTGTTTGATACACATTATTTCTGGAGAATGCATTTTAGAATAGTAGATTGAGAGATAATGTGTGGTTAAAAAATAAAGAAAAGTTGAGAATTTGCGTGTAATATTATTTTATTGAAGAATGCGTTGTTGAAAAGAAGAGATAGAAAAATGAATTTTGGAAATAATGTGTATCAAACAAGGGCTATATCAGCGAGAGAATATACAAAAGAAATCCGGGGGGGATGGTAAACAAGTAGGACAACTGATGTCAAAAAAGTTGATAGTGCAGTAGATGTTTACTTTAAATTTGATGTGCCTTAAAAATTAAAATAGCTAATGATTGAGATACAGGTACCTATAAAATACAGTACTACTCTTTCTATTCCAGAGTTAGTGGGTATGGCAGTGTATTTAAGAACTGAAATTGAAGAGTATTTTAGGGATGAGGGAGAAAATTACTCATTGAAGTATTTCCAAACAATGTTTATTAGTATTTTGAATTGAAGTGGGATGCCGAACTCCAAAATGGTGCGTTTGAATAGTTCATTTCTTTCATGAATTGGAGTGGGGACATTTTTGTTGGCAATAAGATAGCTGCGTAAATTTGAGACAAGAATGCTTGTAAGGGTGATTTGGTAACATTTAGAACTGAATGAGTAAATTGAGTTCAAAAAAATAGTATCTGTGGCATTACCTAATTTTCTCAGTCTCTGCTCCATACAATCTTTGACAAAGCATTGACAGAAGTACAAGAAATTTTTGGGTCCATTCTTTTGTTCTATAACTTTTTCCTTTGAATTTCTTTTGTTCTATAATCTGAGATTCATAAATATACTCTCTTTCTTGCTCTGCCATTACTTCTGCAGCAAAGATATTGGTTTGCTTAAACATTAATAATTCAGGATCATATTTGTACTTGTTCTTGAAAATTCAATCAAAGCAGTTTGTGAATCGAAGAAAGTTACTTTCTCAGCTATCTGCTAATATATTACTTCCAGAGTGTAGAGTGGCCTAATTTGTTGGATCTGTGACTCGGATTATAAGTTTTGCAAGATATGGTTAAGAATGAGATGAGACTACGTTTACTCCCTTTCATCTAATTTTTGTCATATCATATGTGATTAACAAACTAATGATATACAAATAATGGAAAAAGGATAATTACTTGTTTAAATATAAAAGTGAAATTCTTCCTTTTATTTTCCTTTTTCATTTGGCCCTGAGATGTAATGTTGCTTATGTTGTGCAGGATATCACTCCAAATCAGCTTCAGGACGGTGGGTTAAATTGTTTTTCCTCTTTTGCCATTACCTTCCAACAACTTCTACACAAAGTTTGGAGATCAAATAAAAAATTTATATGATCTCTCTCAGAACCGGCTGTATCCTGGTTTGTTCTTTCCAACAGATGTGGGCATAACATTCTGTAAGTTTTGTTTCAGCTCTGAGCAAGACATTCTCCATAAAAAAGAAGGGAAAGCTTCGGAAGGCATGGGACGGAAGCAAAGTTGTTTATAATGTAGCATCCTGGGGAGCTACTGCCATTGGGTGAGCTTTCTTAAATAAAATAGCACGTGTTTCTCTAGTTTCTTCCTTTGGTGGGTGGTTAAAATGTCATGTTGAATTCTACTATAATGATTGGGTGGTGTGTGTCGACATTTTAGGAAACCAACTTTTTTCCTATTATTAGAGTGATTACACCATATCACGCTATTAGGTCGACCTTGTTAAGCCAAGTATTTGAAAAGTTGTGTCGTCTAAATGCATCAGAAATGGTAGTTGCTATGTTCATAAGAAGAAATAAAGAACGAGAAGACAGTAAATAGAAGCTGGCTAATGAAGCATGTGAATGCACATGGTTTTAGCTTGCAGGAAATTGTTATCTTTCTAGTTTTAGTTTTGGCTTATATTTTCTGGATAATTTTGACTTTTTGCTGAGAAATGTTTCAAGCGATCTCTTGGAGGAATTATTTAACGGCTTTGTTTTTTAGCATCTTTAAATGCAAAAAATCACGGAGTACATTACAGTAGTTTGTTCTGTATCTGTAGCATTCCTATTGCCTCCTTTTTGGACTTCTGCATCATGCTTTCTGCTAGGTCATAACATATGATTGACATCATGTTGCATCTGAACATTCTCAGATGTGTTTCACACAGATGCTAAAAAATAATGAGAACGTAATATCAAATTAAATTAAATGCTGAAATGAGTCAAACGACCATTTGTAAAGAAACTTTTGTCAATCCATTCAATGAGGTTTTTCTTGAAGCTTTTACGGAATTCACATTGTGGTTTCAATTGGGTTAATGCTTTATTATATTATTTTGTTGTCTGGATTCTCGATTTGGTGTTTAATGGAAACATTCTAGTTATTAACCTTGCAAATCATTGCTTGTTTGATTTTGACATATTTGGTATGTTGGACTATACACTACTGAAACAACTCCATTCTGTAGTATTGTCTATGACTGTACCAAACTTGTCCCTAGAGTCTACTACCATCTATTATTAAGGTGGAGTTCTTACTGGTTCTATTGTTGGACTGCCGTCTAGCGAGCTATCTTAAATAAATAGCATGTGTTTATCCAGTTGGTTCTTATTTGAATGCTATCATGTCGAATTTGATGGTGCGTGGTGAGGTTTTAGGAAACCAAAATTTCTCTTATTAATAGTGATTACACTATAGGTTAAATTGATCTGTAGTCGTTGAAAGGTTGTATTTTCATTTTCAAAATGCATCCGAAATGGTAAAATTATAAGAAAAAGAAATAAAGAAATGATGTAAAATAGAAGCTTGTTTATGAAGCACGTGAACATTCATCTCTAAATTATTTGTGCCACTAGTTTTAATTCTTGAGCTTGATTACTCGATATAAGGTTGAAATATTGCCTTTTTGATGCTCAGAAATGCATAAAGCAATCCCTTGGGGATTTATTCACTCAATTTGATGTTTTTGCCTCTTGGAATACTTTTATGGATTGCTATACAATAATTTGTTCTTTATCAGTTGCATTTCTAGTCGTGGCAGAGGGAGGTCCAGTGTAGGCAGTGGCCCCCCACTGGAATTTGGGAACTTTTTTTTTTTTTTTGTAAAACAAATAAAATAAGAGAGTAAAAAAAGCTAAGAGATATTCATCATAGAGTCTGCAAAGAGTATGGGTAGTATGAAATAGATTGAGAAAGTTTCTTTGCAAAAAGAATTCTTGATGAAATAGATGAAACTAGTTTTGATCAATCAAGAAATTCTTTGTATTAAAGTTCTCAAGCCAATGATCTCTCTTAACAAATAATACAATCTAAGTATGAATAGAGATTTACACTTTAAATCAAAGTGTTGGCAAAGAAAACTTTTATCAAAAATGAAAAATAGATGAAGTTTGTGGAGAGTTCTTTGCAAAAAAGATTTCTTGATAAAATGAATGAACTATGTTGAATCAATCAAGAAACTCTTTTGTAATAAATGAAATAGAATTTATACTCAAGTAAACTCAATGATTTCTCAATAAAAAAACTCTCAAAAATCTCCTCTAAGTTGGTGAAAATGAATGGAGAAGAGAGGGGCATTTATAGAGCAAAAAAGGGTTGCTCTCGGGTAAGTTCGGTTGACCAATTTGAAATTATAGCCGTTACTTTAGGTCTACCGAAGTCATCCTATAGGCCGGACAGCTTTCAGTATTTTGATCATATCTTTTTCTCCCGATGTCCGATTAAGGTGATTCAAAATGGGTTAGAAAGCTGACTCAAGGGGCTACAACTTTGCTTCAGAAATCATCTTCAAATTAGATCATTTTCTATGTCAAAAATCTGTCCCAATATGAGATTGAAGTCAACCGACAGGCCGGACAGCTTTCAGTATTTTGATCATATCTTTTTCTCCCGATATCCAATTAAGGTGATTCAAAATGGGTTAGAAAGCTGACTCAAGGGGCTACAACTTTGATTCAGTAATCATCTTCAAATTAGATCATTTTCTATGTCAAAAATCTGTCCCAATATGAGATTGAAAATCGGAGTATAACTTTTTGATTGAAAGTTGAAGTGTGTTCTTTTGAGGGACGTTTGAAAATGATTTTTCAAGGTTTTTGATATATTACAAATGTTCAAAATCATTTTCATGTCAAAACAATTTATGCAAGTGATAAATTTATGAGAAATACTTGAGCTTTATGCACTTACTAAATATTGACGAGTTATACCTTTACATATAAAAATAAGGTTCGATAAATAACTCTATCTTCAATGTTCTTGATCTCTTTGAGCATCTCTTTGACTTGTATCTTGATTTGCGATTTTGTTAAGTTCCAATTTGATTGTCGCATGCAAATCACTATTGTGTCGAATGATTTGTCTTGAATGATCATTTAAACTTCACTTGCACTTCATTTGAGTGTGAATAATAATCTTTATAACTTTGAAGGTTTAAACACTCAATTCAATTTGTTAGTAAACAAGATGGACTTGTTTGTTATAATCAAAATATTAAGGTCATAATCAACCATAGGTCAACAATTTCCCCCTTTTTGATTATGACAAACAAGATAATTTGCAATATAGATAGTGAACAAATTGATATAAAGTTTAAGCAAAAGTTCCCCCTATCAACATACATACATCAAGTTTGAGCATGAATTTCCTTATTTACAATTAGCAAGCATAATTATCCACATCTCTTCCCCCTTTTGACATAAGCAAAAAGGTAGCACATAGAGGAGCAATGATATGGTATTTAGGATTACAATTTTTCAAATCAACCATAGGCACATGTATTTCAATTGAATTCCCCCCTTCGTTTATACATGTATTCCCCTTTCAATAATTAACTTAAGCATATATCAAAAGTATAAATTGCTCTTTTGATATTCCCCCTTTCAAACATAATCATTTAATTGATCTTCCTTCTTTTAGCATAGGTTAAAAGAATAGCATTTAAGATCAATCATAGCATGCATTTCCATATTAGAATTCATAATCATATTTCATAACATAATTCATGGAAATAGTGGAAGTGATCAAGTTATACTTCATAATTCATAGAAATATTTCACAATTCAAATTGATTTGATCATGCACTTCAAAAATAAATTTAGCCACAAATTTTGAATTCATCATGTCATTATATTCCCCCTAACTTTTATGAATTGATAATCAAATTTTAAATCATAGAGTCTGCAAAGTATGGGTAGTGTGAGGTTGCGGGTTATGTCTATGGTAGGCGGAGTTGGCAACTGCCCAAGAGTTGATGGGTAAGGAGACAGGTGGTCACTTTTGGATACACCAATACATTTCCTTTTTAACATCAATAGACCAATAGGTTTACATATACTTGGTTACATAATGTGGACATATATAAAATTTCATTTCTGTGCTTAAATTTTTAATTAAATAATTTCCTAGAGTTAGTGGACGAAGAACAGCAAAGTATGAAAATCCTATAAAACTTTTAGCATTTTTACTATTATTATGTTATTACAGTTTTTTTTTTTTTTTGTTTAAATCTTTAGTTGAGACTTGTCCCGACTGGATCCAATCCCTGGCTCCGAATTGATTCCTATTGCGTCCTTTTGAAGTGCATTATTGATTATAGTTTCTGCTTGGTGATAAATTATTATGGACAACATGTTGTATCTGAACATTCTCTGATTTGTTTCTTGCAGATGCTAATATATAATGGGAATGTAAAATCAAATTGAATGAAATGCTGAAATGGCCATTTGTGAATGAACTTTTGTCAATCTATGAAATGGACTTTTTCATTTTGAACCTTATATGGTGTTCATATTGTGAATGTGAATTGTGATTTGAGTTTATGAAATATTCTAGTATTTTACCAACTCAATTTGGTATTTGTCCTGAAACTTCTAGTTGCTAACCATTCAAACCATTGTTTCTTTGCATGATTTATGAACTGTTTGATATGCTAGTGTGTACACTACTGAACATTTAGGAAAGAAAAAGATGTTCAAATATTGTCCATTGTTCTGTAAATATAGTGTAGAGTATATTGCCATCTAATTTGCGTGATTCCAATCCATTCTCACTGATTATATTGTTGTGCATGGGGTAGGATTTACCAAAACCCAGCCATTTTAAGGGCTGCCTCTGCGGCATTCTGGACTTCCTGTCATGTTATATCAAAGCTTTTCTGAAGCAACTTAGGATGGCTGAATGCTTGAATGTTGATTCTGTGGTCGTCCTTGCTGCAAAACCCATCTTGGTATGTCTAAATTTGTGTAACATAGTTCATTTCTTTTTCATAAAACATCAAATTCTTAGTCCTGTAAATATTTCACTTCGGCTTGCTTTTGCATCTTCTCTTTTGATGCATACTAACCGTTAAGATACGTGTATACAATTGTGTATTGCTATCATAATGGATGTAGGATTCAATTTTTTTTTTTGGAATCATCAGAGTTTCTTGTTTATTTACACACGTTGTCCTTTAATTTGTGGCAACATGTTTCTCAATTTTACATGGATGATTTATTTTCTGAATACCCCATGAACGCTACACTTTAAAATTTCTATCCTTGATAAAGGTCCGGATATTTCAACATTCTGATGGTTATATTGAAAAGATGAATATCTTTTAAGGCCAACTATAAAAGTGGAATCCGGTTATTCTAACAAAGGAATAATTTTTTTGATAAGTAATATGAAAATTTTATTCATCAAAAGATAATACATGAGGAATGTATTATCAGTTTAGACAACACATAAACGACATGAAATTAGGCAACCTTCTATATGATTAGGAGATGCTATATTGAACCAACTATACAAGGTTAGATAAAATAATTCTCTGAACTGCTCTTTTGATCTTGTCTTGTCTTCAAAACAACGGCTGTTTTCACTCCATACGCACCATGCTATGCAACCCGGAATAAGATTCCATACAATCCTACTCTCCTTATTACGAAGTTTCCTTCTCCATGCCAACAACACATCAATAATTCGTTTAGGCATCACCCAATCCAACTGTTGGGAAGCTAGAATGGTGTTCCAAAGCCATCGAACACCATCGCAATGAATGAACAAGTGATCAATCGTCTCCCCATCCTTCTTAAACATATAACACCACTCGGTAATACAAAAATCCCTTTTTCGAAGGTTATTCGTCGTTAACGCTTGCCCCCTCACAACCGTCCACAATAAAAAAGTCACCCGAGGGGGTAATTTATATTGCCACACCTTCTTCCATGGGAATGAGCTCTGCGTAGGTTCTAATAAGGATCTAAAGTAAGAACGAACCGAGAATGTACCATTCTGAGCCAACCTCCACCTGCTACGATCACCTTCTCCAAGCTGAATGTGCACCTCATGCAAAGAGGTCAAAAACAACGCATAATCATCTAATTCCCAATCCTGTAGATCCCTCTCAAAGACAGTATCCCAACTGTGACTTCCATTGCAAATGGTGAGTACTTCATTCACCATAGTAGACTGCTCCACGGCAATGCGATACAAAGCAGGAAATCGCATCTTTAGCGGTTGATTACCACACCAACGATCGTCCCAAAATCTGATGTTATTGCCATTTCCCACCTCATAGGACAAATTATCTCAGAAGTCACTCCATTCCCGTCGGATATACCTCCACAGGCTCACCCCATAGGATCCATGACCGTCAACTGAGCACCAACCCCCCTCCATAATACCATACTTCGCTCCTATGATTTCTCTCCAAAAACTCACCCTCTCCACTCCAAATCGCCATAGCCACTTGCCCAGTAAAGCCTTATTAAACAGAACCAGCTTCCTCAAGCCAAGCCCTCCCATCCTTACAGGAGAACAAACCACACCCCACTTGACCAAATGAAGTTTCCTCTCTTCTCCCATCCCTGCCCAAAGAAACTCCCGTTGAATCCTTTCTAATCTATTTGCCACTGCAGCAGGAACGGGAAACAATGACAAAAAATAAGTAGGGAGGTTGGAAAGAGTGGATTTAATGAGAGTAAGACGGCCACCCTTTGAAAGATACATACGCTTCCACCCCGCTAGCCTCTTCTCCATCTTTTCTATGATTCCATTCCAAATATGTTTACTTTTGAACCTTGCCCCTAGAGGGAGCCCAAGGTAAGATATAGGCATTTGCGCAACCCTACAACCCAATATACCAGCCAACTCATCCACATTAGCAACCTCTCCCACTGGGATAGCCTCAGATTTCCCCAGATTAATCTTCAAACCCGACACCGCTTCAAAACATAGAAGTAACCGACACAAATTCCTCAATTGTTCATCCTCAGCATCGCAAAGAATCAGTGTATCATCTGCAAATAGCAAATGAGATATCGGACATGTCCAACCGTAAAGCTCCTAATCAAACCTTCCCCCACAACTTTCTCAAGCATCCTACTGAAAGCCTCCATAACAATAACAAACAACAATGGAGAGAGGGGATCTCCTTGTCTCAATCCTCTGCTGCTTCGAAAAAAACCCTCTGGGGTCCCGTTAACCATAACCGAGAATGAAACAGTTGAGATACAAAATTGAATCCACTTGCACCACCTTACCCCAAATCCACATCGCCTGAGCATATATAGAAGGAACTTCCAATTTACGTGGTCGTAGGCCTTCTGAATATCGAGTTTGCAAAGCATCCCTGGCACTCCCAACCGCAATCTTGAGTCAACACATTCATTAGCTATAAGCACAAAATCCAAGATCTGTTTGCCTTTCACAAAGGCATTCTGAAACTTAGACACCACTTTCCCCAACACCTCCTTCAATCTATTCGCCAAAATCTTCGCAATGATCTTATACACCCCACTAACAAGGCTAATAGGGCGAAAATCCTTAATGTCCACCGCCCCTGGTTTCTTAGGAATCAGTACAATAAATATAGCGTTAGAGCTTCTCAGAAACCTGCCATACTCAGAAAAATAGTTGAGAACATCCGTAATATCTGCTCGCACCACCTCCCAACAGGCCTTATAAAATGCGAACGAGAAGCCGTCTGATCCTGGTGCCTTATCATCATTCATGCTTTAAACCACCTCCTTGATTTCCTCTTCCCCAAATGGTCTCTCTAACCATCTAGCATCCTCCTCTGTGATAGTAGAAAACTCCAGTCCCTCCAACTTTGGCCTCCACTCAAACTGTTCCCGATAGAGATCTTGATAGAAATCCACCATTTTGTTTCCAATAACCTGTGGATCCTCATACGTAATCCCATCTACCTCCAGCAATGAGATAGAATTATTACGTCTGTTTGAATTCGCGATCCGATGAAAAAACTTAGTGCATTTGTCCCCCTATTTCAACCATGTGACCCTAGATTTTTGACGCCACGCAATCTCCTCCATCTCCACCAACCTCTCCAACTCTCCCCTTAGGATTCCACGTCTCTCCCTCTCCTCCCCACCCAACCCACAGCTCTCCTCCCGCTTATCTAACTCCTTTATATCTGAAAGACACTGACTTTTACGCCAGTTTAAATCACCCACCACCTCCTCATTCCACTTCTTTAAGTCCCCTTTCAAAGCCTTTAATTTCTGATCCAACATAAAACTGGGAGAACCCCTAAAGTCGTAAGAGGCCCACCAAGTCCGTTCACGCTCCCCGAAACTTTCGACTTTTAACCACATCTTCTCAAACCTAAAAGGATTTCTTCCACTACCCCTAGTATCCCAGATAATGAAATAGGGAAGTGATCCGAGTACACCCTCTCTAATCTCTTCTGCGTCACATCTGAGTATTTAGCCTCCTACTCCACACTGATTAGAAATCGATCGATTCGGGAATGAACAGGTTGATCCCGATTAGAAGACCAAGTAAAATCTCCCCCAATCATCGGCAAATCCACCAACATATTTTCCCTAATGAAATCTGAGAAATCCTCCATAGCCCCTGTCAGTCTCCCACCGCTCGACCTCTCAGAAGGAAATCGAACCACATTGAAATCACCCTCGATACACGTTGGAAGACTCCACCAAGCCATCATTCTGGCCAACTCATCCCACAGGCCCCCTCTACTTCCATCCGCCGTTGGACCATACACTCCTACAAACATCCACCGAAAACCATCCCCTATATTCCTAAGTGAAAGTGATATGGTGAATAACCCGACACTAACCTCCTCCATATCGAACACTCTAGTATCCCACATGACAAGCACACCTCCAGAAGCCCCTGAAGACTCCAAAAATTGATATCCAACATGCTGTCCCCACCACAAACTGCGAACTACAGCCCTCGAGATGAACTCCATCTTAGTTTCCTGTAAGCAGACCAAATCCGCCTTCCATCCCCTTATCAGATTTCGAATACCCCACCTTTTCCCCTCATCATTGAGCCCCCTCACATTCCAACTTATGATTTTTGGAATCATTTCAACACTCCATCATCCCTCCCCAACATTCCTCTCTTTGAATCTCCCCCCTTGATGTCATAATTAACTGACCACTCAAGCCGCTTAAGTTCGCGATCACCTTTTCTTCTTGATTTCCCTCCATGCGTGCTCATCCCCTGTCCTCTGTTAGCCTCCAGTTCCTCAAACAGTTGCATAAGTTTGGGTTCATGTCCGTCACAAGACACACCAACCATCTTGCTGAATTCCTGAATTTTTTGAAGAACCCAGTTCGAAGGTGAGAGCCCCTCAGCAAAAATGTGTCCCTCCACTTCCTCCACTGGTACTACACCGCTGTCTATCTCTCCCTTCTTTCCATCGTCAACCCACACCACCAGAGCTTTTTCAGACCCTAGCTCCCTTTCTTGTAGAGGCTTCGAATACCTCCTATTGTAAGTATTCAACACCCTATTAGCCAAACCCGACTCCTCGTGTTCTTCCACACCCTTCAGAGCTAAACCCTCCGCCAATACACGACCGGTCTGAATCTCATCCGACTCTAATCCCTCTTCTGATTCAAATGTATTCATCGCATCCGGTTCATCATTCTTATCCGACCCCGTTACATCCACTCCATCATCCTTAACAGAATACGCATGTTCAATCCGTGTTGGAGACTCACGATTAGGCTCAATCAACACCTGTTTGTCTTTAGTTTGGACAACTTGCACTGATGGCTCCTTAGACATCAAAGTTGCTAATAGTTGCTCATCGCCTGGAGACTCCTCCACCCTCATCCCACACCTAGAACAACAGATCAACCCGCGGCCTGCATCAGCCTCACCCACCAGCCTGATTAATTCATCAAGTTCCCCTTTCAATGCCTGGATACGTGCCCTTATTTCAACAGATACGCAAGGCCCTCCATGTGTACCCCCTGCACTTGCCTCCGCCCTCGTGTGCCTCATCAATTGAGGAATACTCACATCAACCGCCTTCTCCTTTCGCAATGGTACCCGTTGATCGACATTCTGTGAAGCCTGTGAGTTCGCCACAACTCCGGCATACGTCACTCCCCGTCCCATTCTGTCATCCACAATTCGATGTTTAGCCTTGTCGCCAGCGACAAATGAGTCAACCACTGCCTGAAACACCCGCGAGATTGAAGCCCAACCTTCTCCATTCGCCCCCTCCGGTACCATTACAATTCCCTTTCGACGCCTCTCCCCATACTGTGCTATCATCAGGAACCTACCACGGCTATTAGCACATCGTTGTGCCAAAAAGGCTCTATGGGACTCGTTAAACCTAGATGCGAAATCCTTCAAACTACTAGTCGCCCTCATCTTATCCACCATGTTCACCATCCAACGTGCGCCAAACCTCCCCATGCAGATAGAGTTGGAGAGCTTAGAGCCCCACTCTGTCATCCTAACAGTGCCGAAATTGTTGATAGAAATTGCAAACTCCTTCGCCTCTACTCGAAAACGGCGATCGTAAACCAAACCGTATGCAACTCCCAACTTATTTCCCAATTTCTGTGTAAACGACACTTCTAATTGTTGAATAGGTATCGCTGCTAAACCGGGTGCGTCCTAGTACAGTTTTTGTTTTTCTGCCGCCGGCGCGTGGGGGTCACGCGCCGCCGGAGCCCCTCCCTGAAGCTGCACCACTCTCGCCGGAATCGGAATCACCTGCCCTGCAGTCCGGTCAGGCACGTGATGCACAAATCCCGTCGAAGGATGGTGGATCGGAATCTGCAACCCGTCCACTGTTGATGTGCAGCTAACTCCTCCTACCTTGTTCAGCTCGCCTGAACCATCAGGGCCCTTACAGATCGGGGCGCCTCCTGTCGCTAAGCAGTTTTGGACGGCGGCACTAGGGTTTCCACTTAGGGCTGCCGCTTGCAGGTGGCTTCCATGGCTGGGCTGGCCATGGTATTGTGGCGTGAGGCCAGTGGTTTGTGGGGGACCAGACTAGACATAGTAGTCATCGTCGGTAGAGGAGGTGGTAGGTTTGGATGTTGAGGGATAGCTCTTCATATGGGGAGAAAATGAACTGAGAGTTCGTAACAAAGGAATAATATGTGCAATATCCACTTGCGCAGTGTCTGTCATCAGCATAGCTTACTCGATCAATATCCCCCGTCATTGAAAGATGTGCAGATGCTTCCAGATATAAACCTTAAGTTGTTATTAACTTTTTGATGTCTTAGAATCTTTTTGATTGCTAGACAGTCTGCAGGATAGGAGAGTTCATAAATTGACAAGCCTTTTTGATATAGAAACTAATATCTAGTCGTGTGATTGTACAAAATTGAAAGGCATCTTACATTATTACATCTGGTGTGGATCCCCACCTTCACCATCACATGGATTGTTGGTCTTGTAGCCACTGGAGAATGGCTTGCAATCTAGCATCTCAGCTCAGTATGAAGAGCTTTAATGTACTTTGACTGACTTGAGTGTATAGTAGAGCTTGTGGTTAGCACTTTAATTGCCAAGTAGGATAGGTCGTCTAAATCTTTGCGCGCAAATTCTCTATTCAGGTTCAACATGAGTTGTGTAATAAACATTAGTGTCACTCAATTCTCCAAAATGCCGTCAACATAAATCAGACAATAGCCGTACAAATTCTATATTCGACACTAAACATCATTGTATCAGATTTTGAACCAATGAAGCCTATTTGTGATGATGTGTTTATAGCCATCCTACAAGAAAATGGATGGCTCTATCGCTGCTCTGTAAACACATTGTCTAGTAGATCTCCAATCAAGAGAGTTTGAATATCTAATTGTCTTCCAAACCATCAACGAGAAAACTAGACTTAAAACACTATTTTGCAACTAATCTAGACATTCTGTTGAATGGTCTAGTTTAACTTTGGATTTAAAGACACCTTTACATTTTCCCTCCAAATGGAGGTGGAACAAGGGTCTAGGAATTTGCCATTACAAATGGATGGAAGTAGGATGGGGACCTATGTAGCACGGACACTTTAATTAGAGTAGTGTGTCCGTGTTCCGACACATATTGAATATTGACATTCTTCGGACAATTTGTCGTGATCATTTTTCTCTCTTTATCGGAAATATTATATATTTTTAAATCAAAGTTATTATTAAATAACAAATAGGTACTTATATTTAAAAGATTTCGACAAGAAAAATTAATAACAAGTATAAAACTAAATTTATACAATAAAAATGAAAAAAAATTAAAGAACTTAATTAACGTATTGATGAGTACTTTTTTGAAAAAAATCGCGTGTCGATTGGTTGGACACTCATGTCCGTGTCGATGCTTCATAGATGGGGACTCACATGAAGAAGAGATGTGAGGAAAAGAACTAGGTGTATATAAGTGTCCTTATCACCGTAAAAGGTGAATGATTGATAAGACGAGGTGGAAGTGATGAAATAGGTAAAGAGAGATTCTGAAGGAGCTGGATGATCGAGTCACATATAATAAAGGTTGGAATCCACATTTTGGAGAATATGAGACTCTAATTGGAGATTGATATTCAGGAGTGATGTTTCAACTATTTGGATGAAGACTTGGTTTTGTATAGGCTTGAATCGAGATGACCCTCGAGGAGACTTCTCCAGCAGTTGATCCTTTACATAGAAAACAGTACGATAAAATTCAACCCAAGCAAAATTGTTTGTGGATATCTTTGGGACATTAATTATCTGCTTAGAGATTTCATGAGATGGGAAACATGTTTTAAATTTTACGAATTTAGAAGATGTAAGAATTGAGATAGTACAATGTTACTCATATTAGTACTTCCACCATTGACCACCAAAAGAAAATACCCATATAAGGCGTAATGTAACATCCTAGGATTTTCTAAATTATAGATACTTTAAATGGGGGCGTAAGAAAGACGATTTATTTTTTTTAAATGAATTGATGTTAATATTTTTTTTACAACGAAATAATACTATTATGCATCAATATGGCCAAAAAAAAAATAAAAAATAAAAAAATCTCTCAAAGGTTTAACATTTGAATATAACAAATTATGTGAGCTATTTTATTTCCATCCAGAGGAATAAAATAACAAGAATCACTTGAAAATACTCTATTGAAATTTGCACGACATTTTGTGCCATTGAGGTGATATCATACCGCTCTGCTCTGACAGTAATCACCTTAAAATGCCATCCAAATAATGGTGTATTGTCGTCAATCAATGTTCTAAAAAACAAGCTGTTCGGTAAAACTCCGTAAAGGTATGGGGTTATTGACAAGTAATAAATTTGGTGAGAAGAGTTATCGTTTCAAAGGGAATAACTTCCAATTCAAGTTTAGTAGATTTTTATGGAATTCGATTTATGTAAACAAAAACGATTTTTGTTGTTGTGGTGTGATCCAAATTTCATGTGATTTGATATTTGGTTGATTGGAGGAAGTCTAAGGTATCTGAGTTTGTAGAGTTCTAATATGATTGAAAATCAAATTTCAATAATAATTAGAAGTTTGGCTTAAAGGAGGACTTTGGGATGACTAAATGCATATTTTGGATTCATTCTCCATCTTGGACTCAAATAAAAGGTTTTATATATAGCCACATTGCATCTCCATAAAACAACATTCATCTATTATTCTTTACATCTTCAACAACATATTGAGAGATTGAGAGTTTAGATTTCAATTGAGATTATTGAAATTTTGATATTGTAAACACAAACTATTAATTATAGTGGATTATTCTTCTCCGTCCGTGGTTTTTTCCCGAATTGGGTTTCCACGTAAATTCTTGTGTTCTTGTTTTCTTCTTTTTTATTTCATTATAGTCATTATCTTGCGATCCGTTTCATAACAAGTGGTATCAGAGCGCAATGTTGATTGTTCCGCATGGCGACAATGAAGTATGACATTCCGTTGTTGGATGAAAACACGAGATTCACATTATGGCAAGTGAAGATGCGAGCGATGTTGGCGCATATGGATTTGGAGGAAGCCTTGCTTGGTTTTGATAGAATGCCTGCTGCCTGGACGCATGATGAAAAACAATGTAGGAGTGTAGCTGCATTGTGGTTGAAGTTGGAGCAACTTTGCATGACAAAGAACTTGACCAGTAAGCTACACTTGAAACAACACTTGTATTTTCACCGAATGTTTGAAGGCATGTCATTGGATGATCACTTAACTATGTTCAAAGAAATCGTAGTTGATTTGGAGACATTGGAGGTTAAGAATGACGAGGATGATTTGGCTTTGATATTGTTGTGTTCACTACCACCATCATATGTGACTTTTAGGGATACTATTCTCTATAGTCGGGATACTCTAACCGTGGAAGGGGTCTATGATGCTTTACTATCTAAGGAAAAGATGAGGCATCTTGCTGGAGGATCTGGAAATCATGCTGGAGGCTTGGTTGTGCGTGGGAGGAATCAAGATAGGAATCTTGACAGAAATATGAGGGGCAGATCGAAGTCTAGACATGCTGAGAAGACATGTCATTACTGCAAGAAGAAGGGGCATATCAGAGCTGATTGCTTTGCCTTTAAAAATAGAAATAAAGCTGCTGGTGCTACGGAAAAAGGGAAGCAACATGTTAATACAGCGGATGCTGAAGTTGTGGAGGATGAGCAAAGTGGTGGAGAGTTTCTTGTGATTTTTGACGAAGATACTAAATCTAGTGATGAATGGGTTCTTGACTCAGCTTGTACTTTTCATATGTGTCCTAACAGGGACTGGTTTACTACATATGAAGAAGTTTCTAGAGGTGCTGTGATTATGGGAAACAATGCGCCTTGCAAGATTGCTGGAGTTGTTACAGTCAGAATCAGGATATTCGATGGAGTTGTCAAAACACTTACAGATGTAAGACTGTCCCAGAACGGAAGCGGAATCTCATATCTTTGAGTACACTTGACTCAAAGGACTACAGATACATCGGTGAAGGTGGTGTTTGGAAGGTGAGCAAGGATACTCTTGTTGTCATGAAATGGCATAAAAACTCTATGCAGTTGTACATTTTGCACGGTTCCACAGTGATTGGGGATGCAACAGTTTGTACTTCTTCTTTGACGGATGATGAAGTTACAAAAATTTGGCATATGAGGCTCAGGCATATGAGTAAGAATGAGATGGTGGAGATGAGTAAAAGGGGACTTCTTGATGGGCAGAAGACTAGCAAAATTGAATTTTGTGTGCATTGTGTCTTTGGGAAACAGAAGAGAGTCAGATTCACTAAAGGAAGATATAACACGAAGGGAACACTTGAATATATCCATTCAAATCTTTGGGGACCAGCCAGGGTACCATCTAAAGGTGGCTATTATTACTTGTTGACAGTAATTGATGACTTCTCCAAGAAAGTTTGGGTATTCTTCTTGAAGCAGAAGAGTGATGTGTTTGGGACCTTCAAGGAGTGGAAAACATTGGTAGAGAAGCAGACCAGAAAGCAAGTGAAATGTCTACGCACTGATAATGGGTTGGAGTTTTGCTCAGATGAATTCAATAGCTTCTGCAGGGCTGAAGGCATCTTGAGACACTTGACAGTGCCTGGAACTCCTCAACAAAATGGTGTGGCAGAACGGATGAACATGACCTTGATGGAAAATGTTCGTTGTATACTTTCCAATTTTGGGTTGCCTGAGTCTTTTTGGGTTGAAGCTGCTACTACAGCTTGTTTTCTGATTAATCGCTTACCCTCAGTTGCCATTGATAAAAAGACACCAGAAAAGGTATGGTCGGATAAACTTTCTTGCTATTTTGATTTAAACATTTTTGGGTGTCTGGCTTATACTCATGTGGATAATGGGAAGTTGGAGCCTAGGTCTAGAAAGTGCATTTTTCTTGGATATAAATCAGGTGTGAAAGGGTATAAGTTGTGGTATCCCGAGACTAAAATTGTGGTTGTTAGTAAGAATGTAGTATTTGATGAACTTTATATGGTTCGTGGTTCACCTCTTGGGAATTCTGATAAAGCTTAGGAGCAAAATCATTCAACTCAGGTGGAGTTGAAAATTGGTTCAGAGAAACAATTAGAGGTTGTAGAACAATCTACTACAGATGAGTCCAGTTCAGGATTGACGACAGTAATCTCCTGTCTACTTTGCCTACATCACCAGCACCACGGTATTCTATTGCTAAGGATAGACCTCGCAGACAAATTAGACCTACACAGAAGTATGGGGAAACAGATTTGGTAGCTTATGCATTGAGTGTGGCTGAAGACATTAATTCCACTGAGGAGCCTGCTACATATTCAGAGGCAGTCAGTTGTAGTGATTCTAGCAAATGGATGATTGCTATGCAGGAGGAGATGGAGTCATTGAACAAAAATAACACTTGGGACTTAGTGAAATTACCCAAAGGAAAAAGAGTGGTTCGTTGTAAATGGATGTTCAAAAGAAAGGAAGCACATTAGGGATTGAAGATGCTAGATACAAGGCTAGATTGGTGGCAAAAGGCTATAGTCAGATTCCGGATGTTGATTTTACAGATGTGTTCTCACCATTGTAAAGCATAGTTCTATTCGAGCTTTACTTGGAGTGGTGGCTAAAAATGATTTGGAGCTTGAGGGAATGGATGTCAAGACAACATTCTTACATGGAGAACTTGGGGAGAGCATCTATATGCAACAACCAGAGGGGTTCATAGTTTCAAAGAAGGAAGACTATGTGTGCTTGTTGAAGAAATCATTGTATGGATTAAAGCAGTCATCGAGGGAGTGATATAAGAGGTTTTATTCATTCATGACTACTCATGATTTTGATAGATGTAATTATGATAGTTGTGTGTACTTCAGAAAGGAAAGTGGTGGATCAACTACATATTTGTTATTATATGTTGATGATATGCTTATAGCAGCCAACGATAAAGCAGATGTCAGAAAAATAAAATTACAACTCAGTAAAGAGTTTGACATGAAGGATTTGGGTGCAACGAAAAAGATTCTTGGAATGGAGATCTTGAGGGATAGAAAGGCTGATAGATTGTATTTGAGTCAAAAATGGTACATTGAAAAGGTGCTTGAAAGATTCAATATGGTGAAAGTTAAGGCGGTCAGTACTCCATTGGCTGCCCACTTCAAATTATCATTGTAAAGCCCAGAGTTCCTTGAACTCGGATTGCCACGTCATCTTTATTTATAACTGAATTAACTAAAAAAATTTACGGAAAATAACTAAATTTTAAACATTACATTTATAACGGTAAAACATCGTCGGCAACAAAACTCATTTGATTAACTTAAGAAATTTGATTAAACTTTAAATCTCGAGTTTTTGAAATAACTGAAATGAGAAAGTACGTTAATAATATTCAAATACGTTACTTTTCAAATGTAAATAACTCCATCCATTAAATCGTTGCCACCACTGCCCATCAAACCCGACCGTCTCCAAAATCTGCAAATGTCGTTAAAATAACGGAATGCGTATTTCGAAGAAATACTCAGTAGACTCATCGCCGATAATTAATTTACAGAATAATTGAACACATAATTATGTAATATATACAGTGATATCATCATCATCATTATTGGCTCATTTTCTTGAAAATCATAAGCTCTTTAAAATCATAGGGTATGGGTAGTCTCGTCTCATGCATTTAAGTACATAAGTTATGCATAACATTCTCATCTTATCTCATAAAAGATACTCGTCTCATCTTATGCATTAAAGCATATAAGTTATGACAAGCATAACAACATCATATATCTCATAAGAAATATTCTCATATTATGCATTAAAGCATATAAATCACGTAAATTCACATAATACATGCAATTATAATTTAAATTAATTAATGGTGGAGAGGGGGGGAATCAGCCCCCCTTTCTTCGATTCTAACCACCGGCCGAAGTGGTGCCAGCGCCACCATCGCGTGGTGGCGCCGGTGAGTATGTGGGGGCGATTGGGAGGTTTTGGTGCACGGACCGAGGGCTAGTCTGAGGCTTTGGAGGTTCGATTTTGGCATTCAAGCTGGAATAAGGTCGGAGAAGGAGGTAAGTTTATGGGTTTATGGTTTTTCTTGGTCTATTTGGTTTTGGGTTGGTAGTAGGGGCTCTCGATTTTTTGGCAGCTGTGGTTTCAGTGTTGATTGGGTGGTGTGGTGACTGTGCAACTTGGGTGTTCGTGAAAAATAGTGTTGGTGGTTCTGCATGGTGAACCCGATTGCAGCTTGCTGCAATCGGTGATGGTGGATTGAGATTAGGCTATTGATGCTAGAAATTGATTTTCTAGCATCACACGTGAATCTCCAATTTTGTTGATGCTAGAAATTGATGTTCTAGCATCCATTGTGAATTTCCAAAAATTGAGGAAGATAATGGTTTTCTTACCACTTTTGTTGGCTGTGTGAGGTGTGAGGAGTGGCTGAAGGTGAGCTGTTATATGAACTGTAATTTAGGGCACAAATTTCTAGGAGCTTAAATGGGCCAGAAAGTTGGGTTGTAGGGATTTTTTAATTAGGCCTAAATGAATTGGGTTAGAATAATCGAAATTGGGCTAACAGAATGTTGGACCCTAAATAAAACTTTGCACTTATAATTATTAAAATTTGTCTTTGAAATGATAGGGAATTGAATACTTTAAAATATTTGGGATTTGATTCGATTTGAAATAGATTTAAATTTGATTTACAACGGCTGGACGAACGCACTTTCATTTTAACGTTTGGGGTTAAAACTTAGCGACATATTTTTCTAGATAATAATTTAAAATCTCGTTCGCTACAATCTTACACCCTTAAATTAATTTCGTTCTCGAAATTTAAACTTACTTAATCTATGATATCTGGATACTTAGCTAGAATCTCATCCTATTTTTCCCAGGTAGCTTCATCGCAATCATGTCTACCTCATTGGACTTTGACTAAAGGAATCTCTTTGTTTCTTAAGACATAGACTTTCCTCTCCACAATGCACATAGGTGTCTCCTCATAAGACAGATTCCTCTGAATAGAAATAGTCTGAAAATTTAGCACAGACTCGGGTCGTGGATATATTTCCTCAATAAAGAAACGTGAAACACATTGTGTACGGCCGAGAGCTCGGGTGGCAACGCCAAACGATAAACCACGTTACCTACTTTCTCTAAGATCTCGAATGGTCCGATAAAACGAGGTCTTAGCTTCCCTCTCTTGCCGAAACGGATAGTACCTTTCATAGGAGCTACTTTCAAGAATACTCTCTCCAATTTCAAACTCCAAGTCTTTTCTCCTTTGATCGGCATAGCTTTTCTGTCTATCCTGGGCGGCTTTGATCCGTAGTCTGATCTTCTCAATAGCCTCAACTGTTATCTCAATCAATTCTGGACCCAAAATTCTTCTCTCGCCTACTTCATCCTAATAGACTGGTGATTGACAACGTCGCCTATATAGTGCCTCATATGGTGCCATACCAATAGTAGCCTGAAAACTATTATTGTAGGCAAACTCCACTAATGGAAGATGAGTTTCCCAACTACCACTCAAGTCTAGTACACAAGCTCTAAGCATATCTTCCAGTGTCTGAATAGTGTGTTCAGACTGTCCATCTGTCTGTGGATGGTAAGCTTTACTAAAATTTAATTTAGTACCCATTGCAAGACCTTTCCAAAATCTCGAAGTAAACCTCGGATCTCTATCTAAGATAATGGAAGCTGGTACTCCATGAAGTCGAACAATTTCTCTAACTTACAATTGGGCTAATTGATCCATATTGAAAGTCATTCTGATTGGTAGGAAATGAGCTGACTTCGTAAGTCGGTCTACAATAACCCAAATAGCGTCATGACCCTTTACTGATTTTGGTAATCCTGTCACAAAATCCATGGAAATTTTCTTCCATTTCCATTCTGGTATATCCAAGGGATTTAACAACCCTGATGGTATCTGATGTTCAGCATTGACCTGCTGATACGTCATACATCGAGAGACAAACCTTGTAATGCAACCCTTCATGTTTCTCCACCAAAAAGTATTACACAAATCACGATGCATCTTCGTCCCTCCTGGGTGGCATGCATATGGTGCTGAATGAGCTTCTGTCAAAATCTCATTCCTGATATGTTCATCCTTCGGCACACGGAGACGCCCTCTGAATATAAGGGCTTTATCAGAGGCAATCTCGAAATCTATTCTCTTGCCAGTCCCGACTTTAGATCTAATCTTTTCCAAAAATTTATCTTCGGCTTGAGCTGTTACAATTCGACCTCTCAAGTCCGGTTTCACGGTCAGATTTTCTAATCTATAAGATCCTTGGACTAATGGGGCTCGCACTTCGATTCTTAAATTCTGAAAATCTCGAATCAATTGATCCTGCGTCGTTCCCAAAGCTGATAACTGTCCAGCGTTCTTTCTGCTCAAAGCGTCGCAACCTTATTTGCTTTACCTGGGTGGTAAAGAATGGTGCAGTCATAATCTTTTACCAGCTCTAGCCATCGTCGTTGTCTCATGTTTAGTTCCTTCTGAGTGAAAAAATACTTGAGACTCTTGTGATTAGTGTAGATCTCACATTTACTCCCATACAGATAGTGTCGCTAAATCTTAAGAGCGTGCACAACAGCTGCGAGCTCTAAATCATGTGTCGGGTAATTCTTCTCACGTGGCTTCAACGTCTTGAAGCATATGCTATCACGTTTCCATTTTGCATCAATACGCAATCTAAACCACGTTTGGATGCATCGCTGTAAATAACGAAACCATCAGACCCATCTGGTATAGTTAGCACTGGTGCTGAGACGAGTCTGTTCTTAAGTTCCTGAAAGCTTTGTTCACATTGTTCTGTCAACTGAAACTTAACTCATTTCCTGGTCAACTGAGTCACAGGACTTGCTATTTTAGAGAAACCCTCTATGAATCGCCGATAATATCCAGCTAATCCAAGAAAGCTTCTCACATCTCCAACATTTGCAGGTGTTGGCCAATTCATTACAGTTTCGACTTTAGAAGGATCAACCTCGATGCCTTTAGCTGTAACAATGTGACCCAAGAAACCTACTATCTCAAGCCAAAATTTACATTTCTTGAATTTGTCGTACAACTTTTCTGCTCTCAGTGTTTCCAACACAATCCTCAAATGTTCTTCATGTTGTGCAGAATTTTTGGAGTTGATCTGTATGTCATCGATAAAAACAATAACGAATTTATCAAGATACTGATGGAAAACTCTGTTCATCAAATCCATAAATATTGCAGGTGCGTTCGTGAGGCCGAAAGGCATCACTACGAACTCATAATGTACATATCGTGTCCTGAACGTTGTCTTTGGTACGTCCGTTGGCGAAACCTTTAGCTGACGATAACCAGATCTCAAATCAATCTTTGAGAACATAGCTGTACATTTCAACTGATCGAATAAGTCTTCGATCCTAGGAAGGGGATACTTATTCTTTATCGTCAACTTATTAAGTTCTCGATAGTCAATGCACATCCTCATTTCATCCTTCTTCTTTACAAACAGAACATGTGCTCCCCATGGAGATACACTTAGCCTGATGAAACCCTTCTCTAGCAATTCTTCTAACTGTACCTTCAGTTCTTGCAACTCTTTCGGCGCCATACGGTACGGAGCCTTAGAAACAGGGGCAGCTTCTAGTACTAAATCAATGGAAAATTCCACTTGCCTATCTGACGGAGTACCGGGTAGATCATCCGGAAAGATATTACCGTACTCATGTACTACTGGCATGGAATCCAAAGTGATATCCTCTGCGGGTTTGTCTTGAAAACTAACCAAATAGCCATGACAATTGTCTTTGGCTAATAGGTTCTCCGCTTGTAAAGCCGAGATAAGGCGAGGAAGTGTCTTAATCTTCGTTCCGTAAAACCTGAATATTTCTTCACCATCCTTGCGAAAAATAACCTCTTTCTCGCAGCACATAATTGCGGCACAGTTGGTGCTGAGCCAATTCATACCCAGAATAATATCGAAATCTTTCATTCGGATAATATTCAAGCCTGCCTCTAAAACTTGACCATCAAAATCTATTTGTACTGCTTTGACTATCTTATTGGTATCGATAGTTTCTCCTGACGGTAAACTAACCTCGAGGGTACTACTAGTCTCTTCTCCTCAGGAACTAACCCATCTTCTCGCTTAGGTTCGGGATTGAGCATTGGCTCATGTTCTGGCTCCCCTTCAGGTGCAATCCCAAAGCAGTACTCCAAGTACATGGGCCAATATGCCACAAATCTTACGCAGAAGGTGTCATACGCTAATTCCACATTAGGGGATACTAGAACATCTATATGTATGCTTCGAGCTACCACCGCATAGTCGCTTCGAAAAGTCGAGAGTAAATGATGGATCGACCGGCGATTACAGGTCACGTAGCCATGCTGTAGGCACGCTCATGTACGACATTCATGTGCTCTACGTGTTGGGCAATTGTCCAATCAAGTTCAGGCCTGAAGCGGTCATAATCCCTAATAGCTTGTTCTGCGTCACTGAGTACATTTCTACTAATGGGTGCCATGTCCTAAACCAGTTATGCAAAGTCCAATTGGGTGGGGTTATTCATCTCTCTTAGTTAAAATTACGAGGACGTAAAAATTTAAAAACTCTTTCAAATTATGCTCGAACTCGTCTTTTTTTTCTTTCTAATTCGGATACACTTTCTTTCTCTTTGTTCTAAGTCTCATAAACCATTACAATAGATATCCGAAATAAAATAACAATTAAACTTCAAAAACTTCTCTACCTTCGGAGTCGGCGGATCGAATGATGGCAATGACAACTTTCATTAATGATAATTAAAACAATGTAGAATGTTTCTTTGGAAATTTCTCTTTTTTGAAAATTTTGCCAGTCTATAGAAACGCAGACTGGCTTTGATACCAAACTGTAACGCTCCGAGTTCCTTGAACCCGAATTGCCACATCATCTTTATTTGTAACTGAATTAACTAAAAAGATTTATGAAAAATAACTAAATTTTAAACATCACATTTATAACGGTAAAACATCGTCGGCAACAAAACTCATTTGATTAAACTTTAAATCTCGAGTTTTTGAAATAATTGAAATGACAAAGTACGTTAATAATATTCAAATACGAAATTTTTCTAATGTAAATAACTTCATCCATTAAATCGTTGCCACCACTGCCCATCAAACCCGACCGTCTCCAAAATCTGCAAATGTCGTTAAAATAACGGAATGAGTATTTCCAAGAAATACTCAGTAGACTCATCGCAGATAATTAATTTACAGAATAATTGAACACATAATTATGCAATATATACAGTGATATCATCATCATCATCATTGACTCATTTTCTTGAAAATCATAGGCTCTTTAAAATCATAAGGTGTGGGTAGTCTCGTATCATACATTTAAGCACATAAGTTATGCATAACATTCTCATCTTATCTCATAAGAGATACTCGTCTCATCTCATGCATTAAAGTATATAGGTTATGACAAGTATAACAATATCATATATCTGATAAGAAATATTCTCATCTTATGCATTAAAGCATATAAATCACGTAAATTCACATAATACATGTAATTATAATTTAAACTAATTAATGGTGGCGAGTCTACCTCAATTTTTCTCGAGTCACGTAGAAAGTGGAGCGGGGAGTAATCTCAAACTCCTAATCGTCCGTACGTTTCGTCTAGCCAAAATAGAAAGTTTTGAATTAGTATTCCGAAAATTTAAAGTTTTAAAGTGATAAAATAAAGTTTAGAGACCTAATTGGATATTTATTAAAACTGAATTCGACAAATTTAAGGGTTGAAAATAATATTTTCAAAGTAATAGGTCTAAATGTGGGAACAAGAACTCCAGGGACTGATTTACTAAATATTGAAACTTTGGGATTGAAATAAATAACTTAAAATGATATAAATAAAGTTCAGGGGCTTGATTGGAAATTTATGAAACTGAAATTGAAAGTTTGATGACTGAAATAGACTTTTACAGAAACCAGAGACTAACTGTGAGAAAGCAAAAACTTTAGGCACTGCTTTTTTTTAAAACAGAAGCTCTGGGGGACTGAAATAAATACTTTTAAAACCTGGGGGCTAGGGGGTAAATTCTAAAAATTAATTTAAATAAAATATCTAATATTTCACACTCTCTCTTATTTACAAAGAGAGAGAGAGAGAGAGAGAGAGAGAGAGAGCAACGACCGGGGGGGGGGGGGAATCAGTTCCCTTTCCTCCGATTCTAACCACCAGCCGAAGCGGTGCCATCACGTGGTGGCGCCGGTGAGTATGTGGGGCGATTTGGAGGTTTTGGTGCACGGACCGAGGGCTAGTCCGAGGCTTTGGAGGTTCGATTTTAGCATTCAAGCTAGAAATGGGTCGGAGAAGGAGGTAAGTTTATGGGTTTATGGTTTTTCTTGGTCTATTTGGTTTTGGGTTGGTAGTAGGGGCTGTCGATTTTTTGGCAGCTGTGGTTTCGGTGTTGATTGGGTGGTGTGGTGACTGTGCAGTTTGGGTATTCGTGAAAAACAGTGTTGGTGGTTCTGCATGGTGAACCCGATTGCAGCTTGCTGCAATCGGTGATGGTGGATTGAGATTTGGCTGTTGATGCTAGAAATTGATTTTCTAGCATCACACGTGAATCTCCAATTTTGTTGATGCTAGAAATTGATGTTCTAGCATCCATTGTGAATTTCCAAAAATTGAGGAAGATGATGGTTTTCTTACCAAATTTGTTGGCCGTGTGAGGTGTGAGGAGTGGATGGAGGTGAGCTGTTATATGAACAGTAATTTAGGGCACAGATTTCTAGGAGCTTAAATGGGCCAGAAAGTTGGGCTGTAGGGATTTTTATAATTAGGCCTAAATGAATTGGGCTAGAATAATCGAAATTGGGCTAACAGAATATTGGACCCTAAATAAAACTTTGCACTTATGATTATTAAAATTTGGCTATGAAATGATAGGGAATTGAATACTTTAAAATATTCGGGATTGTACTCGATTTGAAATAGATTTAAATTTTCTTTACAATGGCTAGACGAATGCGCTTTCATTTTAACGTTTGAGGTTAAAACTTAGCAACACGTTTTTCAAGATAATAATTTAAAATTCTCGGTCACTACAATCATCTAACTTGTGTCCACGGTTAGATGAAGAGATTGATTATATGTCTCGAGTTCCTTACTCAACTGCAGTTGGTTCGCTCATATATACTATGGTTTGTACAAGACCTGATTTGGCACATGCAGTTAGTGCAGTTAGCAGATACATGGCTAATATTGGAAAGGAATATTGGAAAGCAGTGCAATAGATCTTCAGATACTTAAGGGGCTCTTCAAATGCTTGTTTGCATTTTGGTAGAATCATATTATGCATGAGATCTTGATAAGAAGAGATCGCTTACAGGGTATGTGTTTACTCTTGGAGGCTGTTCTATTAGCTAGAAAGCTATTTTGCAACATATAGTGACTTTATCTACAACAGAAGCAGAATACATGGCCATTACAGAGGCATGTAAAGAGGTTATGTGGTTGAGAGGATTGATTGATGAAATCAGTGAAGACTTGCAGATATGTACAGTATTCTGTGATAGTCAAAGTGCAATTTTCTTGACTAAGGATCAGAAGTTTCACGAGAGAACTAAGCACATTGATGTGAGGCATGATTTTGTGCGTGATGTAATTGCTCGTTGTGATATTGTAGTGACCAAGGTTGATACCAAGGATAATCCTGCTGATATGATGACAAAACCACTTCCCATTTCTAAGTTTGAGCATTGCTTGAACTTAATTGGTGTTTGTCATTGATTTAGTCCATTGTGGCTTGTTTGGAAGAGGAGAAATAGTATTTTGAAGATATATTTTAATTCCTTGTGACGGAATTTGGCTCAAGGTGGAGATTTGTTGTGGTGTGATCCAAATTCCAATTGATTTGTATTTGGTTGATTGGAGGAAGTCTAAGGTATCAGAGTTTGTAGAGTTCTAATATGATTGAAGATCAAATTTCAATAATAATTAGGAGTTTGGTTTGAAGGAGGACTCTTGGATGGCTAAAGGCATATTTTGGGATTCCTTCTCCATTTTGGACTCAAATAAGAGGTTTTATATATAGCTACATCGTGTTTCCATAAAACAACATTCATATATTATTCTTTATATCTTCAACAATATTTTGAGAGATTGAAAGTTTAGATTTCAATTAAGATTATTGAATCTTGATATTGTAAACACAAAACTATTGATTATAGTGGATTGTTCTCCACCGCCCGTAGTTTATTCCCGAATTGGGTTTCCACGCAAATTCTTGTGTTCTTGTTTTCTTCTTCTTTATTTCATTATCGTCATTATCTTGCGATTTGTTTCATAACATTTGTAATTGTTCTAAATTATCTAAGAAAGTTATAAATTTTTTTTTTTATATATTTTTATGGATGATTGTATTGGATTTAGAATCTACCTATTGCTATTTATTTTAATTCTTGATTTGTAATCTAGTTCCATTGATGCATCATTGAAAATCGAAAAAACTATGATATATAATTTTCTTTTCCAAGAAAAATTAAATCAAATCTAGCCAAGATCCGAATCTATTCCTACCTCAAATTCGAATGATTAGAATGCATTAAATTTTAGACCCCATATGAATGCGCAAGTGATAAATGTTATTTTTAATATCTATTGCACATATGTTAATTTTACTGAGTTCTAAATTTATTGTGAGTTTTCCAACACTACAAGAAATAGCGAATTATCTAATTGGTGATTAAACAATTAAATAAAACAATGCGTATTCAAAATTAATCAAGAAATTCAAGAAATACTAAATTACTAGTCTTGAATTAAAATAAATAAACAATACGATTCATCTTCATTCAATATAATTACGAATCTAGCTAAACATGTTTTTAAAGACGAAACAACAAGCATAATGGAATAGCATCACCCAAAATTTATAACTACAAGAAAGAGATGTCACAATCTAATTCTTGTTATTATTCTTCAACCTCAAACTTTGATTCTTTAATTTTTTGATGTTTTTTATTCAATCCATGTATTAGATTTGTTCTCCCCTCCAACGAATATCGACTTCCCCTCTCCCTCGCGTTCTTGATAGATTTTATAATATGAATGTGATTTGAGAGGTGAGAGATATCCCACATTTTGGTCTGAGTTTGTATTTATAGAGGTCCAAAAATCAAATCGTACGTGCCAAGAAATAAAATCTAATTACAATTCTAGTTAAAAATGGATTTTGAATCAATTGGTCCTAGGTTTGACTTGCGCCCACGTGCCATTGAATTTGCCGTCCCCGTGCCATTGCACAAATTTGTTCTCTGTTGAAATTGAAATTGTAAAACTGAAATCTATGTGTGTGAAAATTCATGTCAAACATCATAAATTCATAAAGTGATTCAATTTTCAACCTACAAAAGTCAAATATTTTTCCTTTCTTCTCTCATAAGATGCACACCCCAAAGTTTATTTTTTTCACTCTATTCTCAAAGTGTCATTTAATGTTGAATTTATATACCAATACCCACTCTCTCTAGTTTGGTTAGATTTTACTAATTGCAACAATGCATCAACAAATGAAGTTCTTATTTTTTATTGTTTCAACCTCCAAAAATCAACTATGCTAATAATCACTCATCAAAGATCTAATTCTCTAAAACAAATGTTTGGCTTAATCAAAACAGGTAGTATGTAATTTTTTTTCTATTTTTCTATTTTTTTTTTCTTATTTTATGTGCAGACTTCTTTCCATTGAACTTTCTAAACAATTCTTGTAATGAGTTTTTGGCTGATAACTCCCAAATCGAATGACTATAGGGCACCAGATTTTAAATACTTTTGCAAATTTAATCACTTGAGTTATGAAAGCTATAAAGAGACATTTCACAGTGAGATAATTTTTTTCATACAATGATTAGTTCAATGCCCCTTATTAAACACTCGTTCTCAAGAACCGACTCCCAACTTAGGATTTTAACCAAATTTTCATCTTATAAGCTTTAAACAATCGACACAAAATTTAACACACATGGAATTCACGTTCATTTTTATGTCTCCATACAACAGCTCAACCACCCCAAGCTATCCTAGATTTGATTTAAAGATGCATAATTTAGTAGGTGTTTTGATTTAACATCTAAGATCCACTATTTTTTTTTTCTCAATCTATTCAAAATTTTGAATCAAATTAATCATTCATGATACAAAACAAAAATCTTATGTGCTACAAGTATAAATCAACCCTAACATGAAACTTTTCAACAATTTATAATCTAACACATAGTAAAAAATATGTGTAATGCGTTTTCTATACCACAATTATACCGCAAGGGTACAATGTTACATTTTCTAATATAATGATTGAATCAGCAGAGATCGAATATCAATTTTATACCAAGTACTATAATTGAATAACTTCTATTTTATCTAGACAATTGAAATTTAATATAAATGGTTTTAAACTAAATCTAAGATGAATGTTGTGACAAATTCAACGATTTTATGAAAGTTTTAAAGAACTAATCAATATGAGAAAACCTAGGGTTGTGATTTCACCTAACTATCGACTATGTCATCAATTATACAGTTATCTCCAATAAATTTTTCCAAGTTTATAAGCAAGAACCCTGATGTGATTTTACTCCCTCTCTCAAGTGTCGAGTAAAAACTATTCCTAAAATTCAATTCCTATATCTATCTCTATTCCGAATTAAAATCCAAGAATTATCAAGTTTATGGTTCTTATGTGGAACAGTTTTTGAAGAAATTATACATTTTCTCAAAACCCATTATTTCCTTGGTTGTGTTATTTGTTACGCCTTGAAAAACTAGGATCCATGAAAGGGCCTAATTAGCCTATGTAGCGAACAGTTCGGGGGCTCATGCCTCATACACTGACATAGGGTAGCCCAGCTACACGCATGTGAATCGATTCTGGTGCAAATGACCCGTCTTCCCTATATAAAACACCTAGACTGACCCCGTTACATGTAGACCCCATTACAAGAGCCGGCCCAGGACGGGGTGGTGACGAGATCTTGAATGGATCTTATACCATGTGAGTTGACAAGACAACCCACTGCCACTACCGCCGCCACCATCCTATTTGGTTAAGTTTAAAGTACAAGTTAGGCTTTATGGGTACAAAAGTGGTCTTAGCATTTCAGGCTGTGATTGATTGATGTATATGACAAGAGAAAGAAGTCGTTTGGATGAGGCTACGTGCACTATCATCCAATGGACTCCATTTATTCTGTCCAAGTATAAAAGCTCACACTTAGTGCCATTCAAAGATAATGCAAATTTAGACTCTCAAAGCTATATTCTTGCTACTTACACATTTTGTTGACCTGTGATTAAATATAACTCCATTTGTTTTGATTATAACAAACTAGATACTTATGTTTCTAACAAGTCTTGTTTCTTGGATTTGTTTTCATGTATAAATCTTCTTAAGCATTCAAAAGCTCAAATCGTCATCCATTGAAGAACAAGTGATCAAAAAGAGACTCGAAGAGAACAAGAACTTTGAAGATTAGAGCTTAGAAGTTCTTTATTGAAAATTCAATTTATATGTAAAGGTATCAACTCCCCTGCCCACTTAACTGTTGCCTTAGACTAGCCTCCTCAGTAGTCAGCTCTTTAACTTGAGCCTTCAGCTCCCTCTTCTCATTATTAGCAGCCTCTAAGGCTAACGAAGCGATCCTTTGAAGGTTATCAGAATTCTCCAAACGCTTCATCAATACGTTCACTTTAGCTTTGTAGAGATGGACTTCCTTTTTCAAGTCATTGTGTTTTTTTGGAAAGTGCTTCCATCTTTGACTCCGCCTCAGCTTGCTTTAACTTGGAGGCTTCAATGGCCTCATTGGCGGAAGACGTCTCAGCCTTTGCTTTCTTTGGGGCCACTTTTGCATCATTGGCCCTCTGAAGGTACTCTTTGTTAAGGCCCTGTAGTCCCCTCATCTTCATTTGGGCATTTAGAAAGAAGCCCTGAGAGCGAGCCAACAGGGTGAGCCTAGCCTCCACCGTGTCAACCGCATCGCAGGTCTCGACATTCGAAAAATACTTGTGAGTCCAATATTTGTGATGGAAGTTTTGAGCCTTGCTTTCAAAGGGGGCACTCGTAGCCTTCTTGCCCCGCCTCCGCTTAATGAGGCCTACCTCATCTTTTGCCCCCTACTCAACATTTACAATTTTCACAGAGGATATGGGCTCTGCTACAATGGGCCATCGCAGGGACTCCCCAATGGTTGTCTGATGCTTAGGGAGAGGGGGAGGCTTGGTATTCTTTGATAAGACCAACTTCCTTTTTAGTGGCCTCTCTAGGGAAGTTTCTCCTTCTTTCTCATTGATGAGTGCTCCATACTCATGATATTTTTGCCACTTAATTCATTATTTTGTTACCATTGAGAATTTTTAGAGTGTTTTTATGTGTGTTTTGATGTTGTGTTGTAGGTTGGTGAGATTGAAAAAAATAAGCAAAAGTTGACAATTTTGGAGAAAATGGCTAAATTATAAGAGATCCAAAGTTTGGGGACTAAAGTGTAAATACTCAAAAATTGTACCGATCCTCATGATGAAGATTTGAGAGTGTTAAGGGCTAATTGGATGAGGAGATATGTCAAAGGGATCAAATTTAGTCCAAATATGATCACAAATCAATTTCCAACCGAAAAGCTGTGCTCCGAAGTTTTAGTCTCATATTGAGACCCATTTTTGGCATAGTAAATGATCGAATTGGAGAACAATATATGAAGTAAAGTTGTATTCCTTTGAGTTATCTTTCCAACGCATCTTGAATCACCTCAATTGGATATCGGAATAAAAAGTTATGGAAGAAATCAATTGAAAAAATGGAAGAAATCAAAGGGGAGAAGACGGCTTAGGAGGCAACACAAAAAATGGAAGAAATCAATTGAAAAAAGCATTGAAATATCAAAGGGGACTTCGAGCAACACTCCAAAAAGAGTTTTTCTTACCTTCTCCTTTATTTTTTCCATTGTAGATTGTTTAGATTTTATAAATTTCTTCATGAGCTAAATAATTTAACTAGGGTTTGATGTAGTCAACTTGAGATTATGGTTTGATGAATACATGAATTATTTCTTTGGAATTTCCCACTTATATTTAATTGTGTTATGATTATAATGCTTTCAATTACCTGATCAATAATTGAATAAATAGATGCTAGTCAATTCCAGCACTTGAGAGATGAGAATTTTGGCGTAATCATAAGATTGACACAACGTAGGTTTTATGGGTTTCGAGAGAAAGTGTAAAATTTATGAAGATTACTCCACAAAAGAATCGAGATTTTGGTAAATTCTAGGCTTTAATTTGGAATAGAGATATTGGGATTGAATTCTAGAATTAATTTCTAGCCGGCACTTGAGAGAGTGGAGAGAAATACAATTGGATTCTCCCTTTTAAATATGGAAAAATTAATTGGAATAATTTGATGTCATTGAATCATAATTGAAAGTTGGTGAAATGCTTTCTCATTTTGATAATTTATATTCTCTAATTTTGTCGTAACATTTTACCTTTGATTAGTTTAAAAAAATCATTCAACCATTCATTTGTCTGGATAAAATAGAAGTTATACAATTATAATATTTGGTAGAAATTAAATTACAATCCATGTAGGTTCGACATTCTAACTTTCATACTATATTACAAAACTTGATACCGTATACTTGCGGTATAATTCACGTTATAGACAACGCGTGACATTCATTCTCTCTTTTTTCTCCCTTTTTCTCTGGAGGAGGTGGTGGATTCGCTTTTGAGAGGCGGGCCGGCTTGTTTCGCTGGTTCTTGTAAGTTGAGGAAGTGGATCCCAAGGACTTATTATTTTTCACCTATCCTAGGTGCCTCATAAAAAGCATGTCTGACTTGACATACTCTTTCTTATCTGTTGACCTACAAACAAAGGGCGAAGCGTTAGCAGTTAGGCCCAAAAAGATACACTTCACATAATAAGAGGAATAGCTAAGAGCTTCCTTACCCTTGGTAGCCATCAGCCTGTGTGTAACAAAAAGATTCCGCTTACCGATGACGTTTTTGAAAGACCTCCTCTCTGAAGGCAGCTCGTAAATGGCCTTTATGATGCTCCACTCAGACGGCTCAAGTTCGAACCGATTAATTGCAGTTATACAAAGCTTACATTAGACACATAGAAAAAGAGAGGGAGCAAACGCACAAGAGAAATGTCACACTACATGAAGGTCCGACTCACTATACTCATGGTACTAGGTCGGCACGGTGATCTCTAGGACCGCATCTTTCTCCATTGTCTGCCAGCAACCTCTAACCCAAAACTAGGAGGACTTCCAATTCTTGATGGAGGTTGGGGTCCCCCAGATGAAAGGAGAGTGCGGGCCCCAGGGATTCATAGAGTACCACCTCTTGTAGTCACTTCACCCATTAGAGGCTCGGTGGTTGAAAGAGGGTTTGAAAAACATGTGGGGGCATATTCTAGCCAAGAGTGACCTCCTTACAAAGAAGAAATGCTCCTGCTAACTAGCTCCATGCGTTTGGCACTAGTTGGGTGAGTACCAAGTTGTAGTGCCTAAGAATGTACCTAAAGAAGGGGTGTAAAGGTAGCTTCATCCCCACAGTATCCAACAAATGTAAAATATTAGAAGCTTTTAAGTTAACAAAAAAAATCTAACGATGAGAAATTAAGCCCGTTTCCACAAAATCTAAGGTTGGCCAAATTTCCACTTCGTCCGATACAACTTCTCAACATTAGCTCAAATTATAATCAACTGCGGTAGTCAATTGATCATCCATAACATAACATTATAAACCTGATGATAGTTATTTACTTACTCCAATACATGCAGTTAATGTCGAATATCTAGATTAAGAAAATAATAGAAGACTAAAATCAATTTATCTCAATATAACACCATTATAAGCAAGTACTCTTGCACTTCAACATCATAAACAACTGACTAAATCTTCATGTCTTTTAACCAAATGAATAAATTCCATTTTCTTTTCCAAAATATTCACTCTTACTCATCACTAAAATATCCTTTCTTCTTCTCCTCTTTTCCTTCTTTACCTCATTCGTTTCTCTTTCATTTCTCAACAGTCTCTCCTCCGCCCTTTCACCATCCACTACTGAAGCCTAATTTTCTGTCTCAAAAACATCATCCTTTCCTTCATCATCCCAATCACATTTTTTGCATCCAGTCCCATCACCTGAACCCCGCTTTTTCTTGGCCACGGGTCATACCCTCGCCCTCAAGAAACTCCTTGGACACTCATACGACAAATGCCCCTCCTTACCGTACTCATAACACCCACTCTATCCTTGTACACCTTTTTCCTGATAAACTCCGAAGCACGACCATTGTCCGTGGCAATGGAGGTGCATAGTGTCCTTCCATTGAGAACTTTTTTGTCAATTCCCTTAATGAGAACACGACCATTGTCCGTGGCAATGAAGAGATCTCTATCCTAATGAGAACACTCCAAAATACATCTCTTCACTTTCTTCGCTTTGATTGTAGATTTCAACTTCCTCAAAACTCTGGCTTTTCTCAACCGACTCTCATTATTTAGCTTGAACCCCAATCAACTATACCATCCGCTGGCATCTTCGAATCGGGAAGTACAATAAATACATCACCAAGTTGAATTAGTAAGGCATCAATTTCTCTCTTTCCAACGATTTTCCACCTTTCTGGAATGAATGAATAACATCAGCTTTTCTTGTAGACGTCACTTCAGCCCTAACATCTATAATACCAACCTTCTTAGCAACTGCCTGAGTAGTTCTCCAATTATCACCAATAACCATAATAGGATTCACGCCAATTTTCAGGAGACCCTCTACTACAACAACAACAACTTCTCTTTTCAATGGATCTGCAACCCCCAAGAACACCAATTAGATCATTATCATATGCCATAAGTATTCATGTCGTGGCACTTTCTTCCAAATGTACCACAAATTTCTCCACGTGGCTTGGTATAGGCACTTGATTTTCAGTCAATAGCGTACGATTACCAACCAAAATATGTTTTCTATCTATACAGTCATGACTCTCACCCTGCTGAACATCAACATCTTGTGGTTCAACCTTGCTCTCAATTTCAGCCTCTCCTTGCCCTTCGACCCCATCTTCACCTTTAGCAGAAGCATCTAATGGATTATGAATTTGTCCGGGCTACAATTGCTGACTCCTAATTTTACCCAAACAAGATATCCGACATGAAATCCATGCTCCTAATCCACCATTTTTTCTTCATTATCTACTTTTTCATTATGAGCGACCATAATTTCAGTATTCCTATCAACACCTACTTTCCCCCACTTCTTTCCCAATTTGTCCTGCATTTTTATCCATATCAGTAATAGTCCCATTCGATTGTTTATAATCACTACCCAAAACTAATACATTCTCTGCACTGGATCCCTCATCAGCATCATCTGAAGACCCGAAAGCATAAACTCCAAGATTAACTGAATTAGTCACGTCAACATTAGATACAATATTAATATTCTCAACTTCATTTTCTTCATCCTTCTCAACACCTAAATTAGATTCCAACTTCTCAAAACTAATCTCCACAATAATTTCCTTTTCAACAACATGCTTGTTAACTACAACAACTGAATCATCGTCTCTATTCAATTCATAAGAACCGACATGCATTACCAGTTTCTCTTACGATTTTGAATAAGAACCCCATTTCCATTCTGCTTTAGAATCCAAATCATCCATTTGCGCTTCAGAAGACTTGACAATTTTTGTGTACTTGTTGGACTGATCTTTGGAGGTTGATTTAGCCTCAATAATTTCAGTCATCATTGAAATCGTTAGCTCATGCTTCCTATTAATTTCTTTTATTATCCTATCCAATCGAGAGACACCCAAGGATTGTAGCTGCTCTGATACCATTTTGTCACGGCTGTAACTCAGTTTTGATCCTCACTGCAACCGTTACTCAGACAATAGAATGTTCCAGCTGTAATCAGTTGAAATGGTAACCAAATTGAAATAAAAATAGAATTTGAGAGAAGGTAAAAGTGAAAATTAGAAGGAGGATATGAGAAAAGCTGTTGAACGATTTCAACAAATTTCACTGAAATGATCAAATTACAATAGTTGCCATTCATCTTTTCCCAATTTTGTATTTATAGTCTTCCAAAACAGGGAAACACATTTCTCTAAACAAAATGCAAAAGGCGTGTTTTAACTAACCTAATACAATTCAATTAAGACAAAATGGCATGGTTTCTACTTAACCAAAACGGCGTCGTCTTCAATTCATTTACTCCAATTAAGTTCGGTTGGCTCCTTCTCTTCCTTTCCTTCTTCTCTTTTTCTTCCTCTCCATTGGCTCTTTACATGACACGATTTTGATAGGGCTAGGCTGCCACCGCCTCCACCTCCGCCACCATGTGAGGGTTTCATGGCGGAGGAAGATGTTAGCTGTGAGGGGCAACAGAGGTAGTGGTGGCATAGCGGTAGTAGAAGGTTTTGTTGGAAATGGTGGGTCAATTGGGTCAACTTTGACCACAATTTTAAGTGGGACCTGATGTTCGATTTATCGAAATTAATGTTTAATTAAATTCTACATTCCGAGTAGATCAGCGTAGAATATTTAATTGTGAAAAACCATTTCAATATGAATGAGAAATTGTGGTTGAAAGTTGGTCAATAAATAAGAGGAATAAATGGAAAGAATTAGAAAAATGTTCCAATCCCACATAGGTTGCAAACACAACCTGGAACCACTTAATAAACTTCAAGTTTGGAAATGGGTTTGGGTCCCAAGGGGTACCAATAGTCTTTGAAAGGGGGAAGTTTTAGATAAAGTCTAGACTAATCCAAGGCCACACGCGTGCGCACGCCTCCACCTCCGTCCGTCCGACCCGCCGACCGGCCCGGCTTGGCTCGGCATGAGCTCGGGTTCGGGCCTTGGGCTTGGGTCAGGCTTGTGTCAATATTAATTTTTTTGATAAAATTTATTTAAATTTTTTATCCAAATTCAATTAATTCCCTCTCTTTGACTGCCCCATCAGTTTGCAAAAATCGTGCGTTAAGTGGGTGTGAGTGGAGACAGTTTATAAAAATTGTGCGTTAAGTGGGCGTGAGTGGTAAATTGTATGGAAACTGTTCAACCGTCAACTCTCTTCTCTATTTAAATGGTCATCAAGCTTTCATCGAAAACACACAGAAAATTCACGAATTCATTCTGCATACATTCTCTTCATTTCTGCATTAGTCTACAGAGAGTACTTCCGGTTTTGGTTCGTTGTCTTGCAGTCGAAGTGCTACTTCTGCAAGTGTCTGATCGTTGTATCTTGGGAGACGCTTTACCACATACCGTAAGTACCGTGTGACGGGGTAAAAACGTCTTAAGTACAGAGAGCCTAGTTCTCGCCTCGATCATCCCTATTCCGAATTCTGCTCGTGTTTATATATTTTATTCTTACTGTTCTGCAATTGTCAATCTGTTTTTAGCAACTCTGGAAAATTTATTCTATGCATGTAAAGTAGACAACAATCTTAAGACGTTTTTATACAGTTTTTCAAAATTGTACGTGCTTATTTCTAACATTGCAAATTCTTGTACGATAAAACTATTCTGCAGAGTTTTAATTTGTAAATTCTGACTTGTTGATCTTCTGTTTTGAAAACAAAAATGGCTAACACTATTGGGACTAATGCAATTCCCCTACTGTGGTTGTGGCCCCTATTGTGACGCCAAATATGACTGGTCCTTCTGCTTCAACTCATATTACTCACGGAAAGAAACCTGAAAAATTTAATGGGGTCAATTTTAAGAGATGACAGCAGAAAATACTGTTCTATTTCACTACTCTGAACCTAGCAAAGTTTCTCACGGAGGATCCTCCTTCTGTTCAATAAGGAGAAAATAATCAAGCTTCGATTATTGCCTTAGACGCATGGAAACATTTTGATTTCTTATGCAAAACTTATGTACTGAATGGTCTGAATGATTCGCTATATGGTGTATATAGCATAATGAAAACTGCAAAAGAACTAGGAGAATCTTTACAGAAAAAAATATAAAACTAAAGATGCTAGATCTAAACAATTTCTTGTCGGTAAATTTTTGAAATATAAAATGATTGACTCTAAATCTGTTATTTCCCAAATTCAAGATTTACAGGAACTCCTCCATGATTTACCTGGTGAAAAAATGACTGTAAGTGAGTCATTCCAAGTAGCAGCGGTAATTGAAAAACTCTCGCCTTCATGGAGAGATTTCAAAAATTACCTCAAACACAAACGTAAGGAAATGAACATGGAGGAGTTGATTGTGTGTTTGAGGATCGAAGAAGATACTAAGAAATGTGAAAGGAGGAATGGGGGGCCAAGCATGGAAGCTAAGGCAAACATGGCTGAATCAAGTTCAAAGTAGAACATGAAAAGGAAGCACTCAAACTTTGCTCCGAAGAAATATGAAGAACAAGAAGTTCAAAGAGGACTGCTTCAATTGTGGCAAACCTGGACATCGTGCAATTGACTGTCACAAGCCTAAAAAGCAAAATGACCATGCACATATTGTTGAAACTAAAAATCTGACTGAGGTGTTCAAGAAATGCACCTATCCACTGTAGTATCTGAATGTAATAGTGTGGGAAATCTCAGGGAATGGTGGGTGGATACTGGTGTTACTCGCCACATTTGTGCTGAAAAGAACGTGTTCTCTGATTACAAAACTATCGATGGAGAACAATTGATCATGGGAAATTCCTCAAGTTCAAAGGTTGAAGGACAAGGAAATGTGACCTTGAAGATGACATCTGGAAAGGAACACGTCCTCAACAATGTACTGCATGTGCCGGACATTTGGAAAAGTCTCATTTTTGGTTCTCTTCTTAGCAAGAATGGGTTTAAATTAGTATTTGTATACGACAAATTTGTACTAACTAAAAATGGGATGTACGTTGGAAAGGGTTACATGACTGATGGGATGTTCAAGATGAACGCCCTTACTATTGTACCTAAATTGAACAAGATTAATGAAGCTTCTACTTCTGCGTATATTGTTGATTCTTCTTATGTATGGCATACAAGATTAGGACATGCAAACTTTAAATCTGTGCGCAAATTAATGAACTTAAATTTGCTACCTTCTTTAAGTTTTGATCCTAATCACAAATGTGAAACTTGTGTTGAGGCTAACTTAGCCAAAAGACCATTTCTTTCAGTTGATAGAAATACTTTATCTTTAGAATTCATTTACAGAGATATATGTGACTTGAAATTCGTACAAACTAAAGGTGGGAAAAAGTATTTCATTACTTTCATTGACGATTGCCCTTGGTACTGTTATGTTTATTTATTAAGAAGCAAAGATGAGGCTTTGGAAATGTTTAAAGAATGAGGTTGAAAATCAACTTAGCAAAACAATAAAAATTGTTTGAAATGATAGAGGTGGAGAATATGGAGCGCCGTTTGAAGAATTTTGTTCTCAACAAGGCATCATTCATCAAACAACGGCTCCTTACTCACCTCAATCTAATGGTATTACGGAACGAAAGAATCGCACGCTTAAAGAAATGATTAATGCTATGTTGATTAGTTCTGGTCTACCACAGAATTTGTGGGGGGAGGCTATCCTCTCGGTAAACCACATTCTTAACAAAATTCCACACAAAGTAAAGGATGAAACACCTTATGAGTTATGGAAAGGTCATAAACCTTCATATGTGTGAGGGTGTTTGGCAAAGGTAGAAGTGTCAAAACCTAAACAAACAAAAATAGGAGCAAAATTGTAGATTGCATATTTATTGGATATGCTCATAACAGTAGTGCATATCGCTTCCTTGTGCATAAATTCGAGATTTTGGATATACATAAAGATACAATAATTGAATCAAGGAATGCAAGTTTCTTCGAAGATGTCTTTCCTCATAAAGACAAAAGTGATGTAAGTTCAACAAAACGAACTCACGATACTGCAAATGATGATGAAAATGAAGAACTCAGACGCAGTAAAAGGGCTAGAAAGTCTACGTCCTTCGATTTAGAATTTCTAACGTACATGATCGAAAATGAACCAAAGACATTCAGTGAAGCAATGTCAACACCAGAGGCTCCTTTTTGGAAAGAAGCTATCAATAGTGAAATTGAATCGATAATATAAAATCACACTTGGGAGTTGATTGATCTCTCACTTGGAAATAAACCTCTAGGTTGCAAGCGGATTTTCTAGAAAAAATTAAAATATGATGGATCTATTGATAAATACAAGGCTCGTTTGATATCAAAAGGATATAGAAAAAATGAAGGTCTTGATTTCTTTGATACTTATTCACCAGTAACGAGGATTACTTCGATAAGAATCCTTATTGCAATTGCTGCGATACATAATCTCGAAATTCATCAAATGGATGTTAAAACAACTTTTCTAAATGCTGAGTTGGAAGAAGAAATATACATGGAGTAACCTGAAGGATTTGTCGCTCATGGACAAGAGAAAAATGTTTGCAAACTCGTTAAATCTTTATATGGATTAAAACAGGCGTCAAAGCAGTGACACCAAAAGTTTGACAAAACAATGTTGTCAAATGGTTTTAAAATTAACGAGTGTGATAAATGTGTGTATAATAAGAGTACACCGAAAGCATATGTCTTAGTAAGTTTATATGTGGATGATATGCTAATTCTAGGTAGCAATCATGATATCATTGTGTCTACTAAGAAAATGCTAACAAAACATTTTGACATGAAGGGGATGGGTGTAGCAGATGTAATTCTTGGAATTAAAATTTCTAAAACACCAGATGGCCTCGTTCTTTCACAATCTCATTATGTTGAGTCTGTGCTAAAGAGATTTGAAATCTTTGATGAAAGTCCAGTCAAAACTCTGGTAGACACGAGTCTACACCTAGCAAAAAATAGAGGTGAACATGTACATCAATTAAGATACTCTCAGGTTATTGGAAGTCTGATGTATTTAATGAACTGCACTGATATTGCGTTCGCAATTAATAAATTGAGTAGGTTCACATGTAATCCAATCAATGATCACTGGAAGGCATTGAATAGGGTACTTCGATATTTAAAACTTACCTGAAAATTTGGATTACATTATATGAGATATCCAGCAGTATTAGTATTAGAGGGATATTGTGATGCAAATTGGATATCTGATATGAAAGATTCTAAATCCACAAGTGGTTATATATTTACACTTGGTGGTACGACTGTGTCCTGGAAATCCTCAAAGCAAACTTGCATAGCTCGATCAACAATGGAATCAGAGTTTATAGCATTAGATAAAGTTGGAGAAGAAGCAGAATGGTTTCGTAACTTCTTAGAGGATATTCCGTGTTGGTCTAAGTTGGTGCCTACAATTTGTATTCACTGTGACAATCAGTCGGCTATTGCAATGGCACAAAATTGCCTGTATAATTGTAAGTCTAGACGTATACGTCGTAGACACAATACCATAAAGCAGTTGATCTCAAATGGTATTATCTCCATTGATTATGTGAAATCAAAGGAAAATCTCGCGGATCCGCTTACAAAAGGTCTACCAAGAGATCAAGTATATTATCTATCAAAAGGAATGGGACTAAAGCCGAACATGCATGAATCTTAATGATGGTAACCCAACCTTGTTGACTGGAGATCCCAAGATCTTGGTTCAATGGGACAACTAAGTTATTAAGACTCAGTTAAGCACTTAACCATCCCTTTATAAAAGTGTTGTCTGCAGAATGTAAAAGGTTAAGTTGTAACTTTTAATGATTCCTATAGCTTGGATAAACCAAGTGGAGTATAGCAGAATACTCTTAATAGGATATCACCTATATAAGTGTGAAGTGGGGCCGCTTCTATGAGAATTTGGGGCTTAAAATTCTCTAAAGCACTTATGAATCCCAAGAATTGTTCAGGGCCAAAATGAACACAACTATGAGAACCTAAGAATTGAATAGAAAGGTTATTGTGTGGATACTGTTGCCTTGGTTTACACCAACGGCTGAACAGTTCAAGACATCAGTTCACTGATTAGCCAAGTAAACTCGATAGTATTCCACTAAGGCAGGTTCAAAGCCAAAAGCTACCTCTCCTGATGCAATAAGTCTTTCGCCCGTACTCTCTGTTCGTGTCTGCATTGCATAGTCATGATAATTTCCATTCATGTGGGGGATTGTTGGAAATGGTGGGTCAATTGGGTCAACTTTGACCACAATTTTAAGTGGGACCCGATGTTCGATTTATCGAAATTAATGTTCAATTAAATTCTACGTTCCGAGTAGATGAGTGTAGAATATTTAATTGTGAAAAACCATTTCAATATGAATGAGAAATTATGGTTGAAAGTTGGACAATAAATAAGAGGAATAAATAGGAAAGAATTGGAAAAATGTTCCGATCCCATATAGGTTGCAAACACAACCTGGAACCACTTAATAAACTTCAAGTTTGAAAATGGGTTTGGACCCCAAGGGGTACCAACAGTCTTTGAAAGGGGGAGTCTTAGACAAAGTCTAGACTAATCCAAGGTCAAACGCGCGCGCCGTCGCCTCCGTCCGTCCGACTGGCCGACTCGGCTCGGCACGACACGAGCTCGGGTTCGGGCCGTGGGCTTGGGCTTGGGCCGGGCCTGTGTTAATATTAATTTTTTGAATAAAATTTATTTAAATTTTTTATTTGAATTCAATTAATTTCCTCTCTTTGACTGCCCCCATCAATTTGCAAAATTGTGCGTTAACTGGGCGTGAGTGGTGAGTTGTATGAAAACTGCCCAACCGTCAACTCTCTCCTCTATTTAAATGGTCATCAGGCTTTCATCGAAAACACACAGAAAATTCACGAATTCATTCTGCATACATTATCTTCCTTTCTGCATTTGTTTACAGAGAGTACTTCCGGTTCTGGTTCGTTGTCTTGCAATCGAAGTGCTGCTTCTGCAAGTGTCTGATTGTTGTATCTTGGGAGACACTTTACCACATACCGTAAGCACTGTGTGACGGGATAAAAAGTTTTAAGGACAGAGAGCCTAGTTCTCGTCTCGATCATCCCTATTCTGAATTCTGCTCGAGTTTATGCATTTTGTTTTTACTGTTCTGCAATTGTCAATCTGTTTTTAGCAATTCTGGAAAATTTATTCTATGCATGTAAAGTAGACAACAGGTTTCGCCTTCATCATCGTTGTAGTTCCTCTTCTGAGACATGTTTGTGTCGAGTGAATTAAAGCGATTTCTCGATGGTTCTTTATGGATCTCCCGTTCTAATTAGCCTAAAATTTGGATACAAATTCATAAATGAATAAGTCGAAAATGAAATTCAACGTGTTAAGCTAAAGTTGCTAAACCGCACACGATTTTATGTTGTTATAATCTACAACTGGCATTGGCACGACTCCTCTTGAAACGAAGTGGAGTTTCAAGGTTAATTTCATTTTCGGTCATTGAACTTTCAATGAATTTTCAATTGAGCTATCCAAGTTCGACGTGTCTCAACTAGAACTTCATGTTATTAACTCCAATAGCCAAATTATTAAATTTAACGTCACATTCTAAGTGAAAGTTAAAAATTAACAATTATATAATGGCCGTAAAATTTTCAGGTAAACACGTCAAGTAATCATATCGTGGCCGTAAAATTTGAAATTAACCACTGTATTTAAAAATCAATGGTAATTCATCCAACAACATATTTATAGCTCTCCTCATCTTCAATTTCAAAAATTTGCAGTCATTGCTTCCATTTGGCTCCCATTATTTGTCATTAAATTATAATTCATTTTTCTCTCTCTTCTTATTAACTACAAATTCTTCAATATATTTATATTACATGTAAACCCAAAGAATTTTCCTTCTTTTTTAACAACTAATTTTCTATATATATATATATATTTCTTCTTATTATAATGTGGAATAATGGGTGTCACACGATATGATTAAGTGACTATTTAGAAATAGATGCTAATAGGGAGTTGGGGAACTCAAGTTAACAGAATGACCAATATTTAACGTAAATTAAAATTTTGATTGCCAAAAATTGAAGTTGGGTGATAATTAAATTTTCACTAAAATTCAGTGACCAATCTTAGGACTCCACTTCACCTTAAAATGAGTCGTGCCAGTCTGATAATTAGCACAAACGAAACATGATTATCTAGTTATGTTGTCTGTACCATTCGTCTCTAATTCATCCGAGTCGTCTTCTAGTGATTCGATCATCGTGTTGTGCGGTTGAGAAAGCTCGACGTGCTGGAAATAGTCGACCAAACACACAATTCATATACTCGTGACACATGGACTTTTACCAGCTGATTTGCATTCAAAAAATTGAGGACCTCGTGTCTATTCAAATTTACACCATCAATTAGGATGTCGTAGAATTTACGACCTTAAGGGTACGCGTAGAACGTACATTCATCCTCAATTACCGTCATCAGTTTTATTCCAAATTACTGAGCATGCGCAAATTAAGAATACCGAATGAAAACAAAGAACTAGTCCCAATTTGTACTTATTTTCAGGGCTTTCATGTCATTCCTAGGTTGTCCTCAATTGCTTGTGAAAGAAATGCTTCAGGACTGAATCCAAGATCAAACTAAAAAAAAATTCAAGCCGACTAAATGAAATAATAAAATAAAATTATGGTTTTACATAAAAAAAAAAAAAAAAATTAGACCTAAAAATCTAAATGGGTTGGGGACTGGACCGGGCTATAGTCCGGCCCAGTCCCCTACATCCACCCATGGTCATACCTGTTAAACAAGAACTATGCACTATTGCCAATTCATCCTCTACATCACTTCAAATGATATCTGCATCTAAACAGGCAACTTGTTGAAATTAAATTCAAATGAAAGTACTCATTGTTGTGTGAGTATAAAGATTTTTAATTTCTATAGTAGTGAAATCCCTAATGTAATGTGTTCGCGTGAAACACGCAAGCGTATGAGGTCGTTGTACAAGTAATAATATTTGTGAGTTAAGAGTATTGTTCCCACGAGGAATAATGTCTAATTTGTAGTTCAATAACTACTATTAAATTCGAAGTGTGATAATATCAAAAAAGAGATAATTTGAATGTAATCTATATTAATCATAAACTAACAAAACAAATAAAGTATTTATCTAACATGTAAATGTTTATATTGGAATAGTGAATCCCCCTATTACCATTTATTTCAATTCTTAATTCGTAATCTAGTAAATTCATGCATTCAAGACAATCGATAATCCACTTTTATTCAATATTCTTTTCCAAAATATATTAAACATATATTTAACACGACCTGATCCTATTCCGAGTCCGAATTCATATGAAAAACATGCATTGAATCACATGATTTATCACACATGATTGCACATGTCATAGATATTATTCCTGATACCTATTGTCAATGTGTTGATTTTACCGCGTTCTAGACTTATTGTGAGTATTCCTACACTACAACAAGCAACTTACTATCTAATTGGTAATCAAGCAATCAAATAGTTCAATGGGAATGCAAAACCAATCAAGAAAAATCAAGAAGTACTAAATTAATTGTCTCGAATTAAAACAAATAAGCAATAGGGTTCATCATTCATCCAATACAATGAAAAACTAGCCTAACATTCTTATAATTAAATTAAACAAGAATAATTGGAAAAATATCACCCGAAAATAAGAAAGATGGAAGAGGTAGGAAAAATCCACGTTCTTGATGTGAATCTTGAATCCGGATGAAAAATCTTCAATATCCTATGCAATTCGCCTTGATTCCACGTTGTTAGTCATGTTCTTCGCCTCCAAAATATGTATAATATAAAGACTTTTAGGTCTATGGAGGTTCTACATATGTATTATGTTGTTATCTCTTTATAGGAGCCGAAAATTGGTTGAAAATCACGTCCAAATTGGTTTCCAAAAGAGTTCTAATCGAATAAGGAAAGTTGCCTTCGTGCGCGGATTTTTTGTCTCTGCACAGCAGTCCGTATTTTAGTCATAACTTTTTCTTCTGATATCCGATTAATACGATTCAAAGTGCGTTGGAAATATATCTTAAAGGGATACAACTTTGATTGAAATAGAATTTTTCCAATTCGGACGTTTACTATTCGAAAATGGGGTCTCAATGTTCGGCTAAAAATCTGGAATATATCTTGAGCGATTGGAAATTGATTTTGATAATATTTTGATCATGTTCCATTCCTTTTTGAATTCTAATTTCAATCCAATTGTCTCCTAACAATCTTCAAAGTATCTTCTTGAGTATTTTCAATTTGATCCTCGAACTTTGGATTTTACCATTTTTCGCTATTTTTGTATTCTTTTCTCCAATTCTTCATCAAACATTGAGTTTTACCTACACGATGCAATATAACATAATTTATGTCATATTTTGCCAAAAAGACAACAAAATTCTAGAGTTTCAAACCCCGAATAAGTGTAGAAAATACACTTATCAAACCCCCAAACTTGAATCTTTGTTTGTCCTTAAACAAAACTAAAACCACACAAACATGCAATGCTAATTATCTAATTGGTGGTCAGACAATCAAGCAATGCAAAACGATATAGCTAGTTACCTTGGCTTTTTATCTCAAAATTGAAATCATAATATCCAATCTATGCACAGCTTCAAAATCACAATACAAAAATTAAAATATACTTTTTCAATGTAAAATCGACGTATGTGTATGAAGAATTAAGCATAGTATCATGAATTCATGAGTTGTTTCAATTCCCGACCCTCAATGGTCAAATATGTTCTTTCATCGCTCGTAAGATTCACACACCCCCAACCTTATTCTTTTCGCTCTTTTTCAAGTGTGTGACATAAGGTTGATTTTTCTACTATCCTCACCTCTCCAGTTTAGGTAAATCTCACTAATTACAAGTCGATATGTCAATAAACAAGGATTCTCCATAGTTTGATTGCTTCAATCTCTAGGATTTAATTAGGCTAATAATCTCTTATCAAAAAGTCGAATTCCTTTAAACAAGTGTTTGGGACATAATCAGGGCATTTGGTGCGTCTTCTGTTTCATGCACCTGCTTTTTCTATTATTTTTTTGTTTTTCAATCAATTTTTTTTCCAACACTTTTTTTTTTCTTTATTTGAATCATTCTCTCCCTTAAGCTTTCTAAATGACTCGTGTAACAAGCTTTCAGTCGATAACTCCCAAGTCAGATGACCATAGGGCACCAGGTTGTAAAGACCCTTGCAGGCTTAATTGCTCGAATCATAAAGGCTACGAAGAGAAATTTTCAAATTAAATATTTTTATTTATTTATTTATTTTTTGCCTTGATTAGTGCAATATCCATTATTAAACACCAATTCAAGTAAAAAGACCTCTAACTTGAGATTTTCACCAAATTGCATCCTATTGACCTTAGACAATCCACACAAGATTTTTTTATTTCACACATGGAATTCCAATTTATCTCAATATCTTCCCACAACAGCGAAATCCCCCAAACTATTCTAAATTTTGTCTAAGGATGTAAAATTTAGTGGTTATGGGTTTTAACATCTATGGTCCACTATTTCAACCCATCCATTATGAAATCAACTCATTCCTACACAATACTTAACTTAATTCACGTACTTAATATATATCAAATTTCACATAGAAAAGTAAAAACTAATCTAAGCATGCAACTTATTCACCATTCATAAATCAATTTATAATTCAATACATTCTCATTGTCAGCCAGACCAATTAACTCACACAAGCACACAAAAAGAGTTTTTTTTCTTTTTTTAAAAAATTTTTCAATTTTTTTTTTATCTAAAGCAATAAAAACACATAAAAAAAAAATGAAAACTACTGTTTTCCACCCCCAAACTTAAATTAGACATTGTCCTCAATGTCTTACATTCTAAATGGGCATATAAAGGGGTGAGGAAGAAAATGAAGAAAAGACTCCCCTGACTAGGCTTATAATCCAATGGCTAACTTTCATATTGCTCCCGTAAGCTCCTTGGTCCTAATTGGTTTAAGTGTTCCGCGACGTCATGTTCCTGCACAATGCGGTCAAATAAAATATTCAAGATCAAATACCTGGAACAAGTGTTACTTAACTCTAACATCTAATAAACCAACTAACATAATGAAGACCTAAGGGGAAACGAGGTATGGATGATGAGTCCCTAAAATGGATGATAATAATAATAATAATAATAATAATAATAATAATAATAATAATAATAATAATAATAATAATAATCATCTAAGTTATCTTAAAACTAAAAAGCAAAATAAATAAAAGGGATAGAAGTGTTGGGTTGCCTCCCAACCAGCGCTTGTTTAAAGTCTTTAGCTAGACTTCTGCCCAGGCTAGTCTGTAGTATTAAGTTGTATGGTTGTCATCTCACTAGGGTAGTCACCTCCCTAATAAGCTTTCAATCGTTGTCCATTTACTTTGAACCTCCTCTGTTGATCCTGAGAATCAACTTCCACAGCACCATACGGAAAGACGGCTACCACCGTGAATGGACCCGACCACCTAGACTTTAGCTTTCCTGGAAAAAGCTTGAGGTGTGAATTGAACATCAACACTTGCTGACCAACTACGAACTCATTTTCCCGTATATGCTTATTATGTCATTTTTTGGTTTTCTCCTTATAAATTTTTACATTCTCATATGAATCCAATCGAAACTCATCGAGCTCATGAAGTTGAAGAACCCTCTTTTCCCCTGCCGTCTTCAGATCAAAATTTAGCAAACGTGTTGCCCAATATGCCTTATGCATGAGCTCAACCGGTAGATGACAAGTCTTTCCAAATACCAACCTATATGGAGACATGCCAATCGAAGTTTTAAATGTTGTTCTATACGCCCAAAGTGCATCATCTAATTTTGTAGCCCAATCTTTAAGTGATGCATTGACTGTAGCTTCGAGAATTTTCTTTAACTCCCTGTTGGAGATTTCCACTTGCCCGCTAGTTTGAGGATGATATGGAGTTGAGACACGGTATTTCACTCCATATTTAGCCAACAATGAAGCAAATTGGCTGTTGCAAAAATGTTTTCCACCATCACTAATAATAGCCCTTGGGGTGCCATACCTCGTGAAAATATTCTTCTTCAAAAATTGAGTTACCACTTGGCCGTCATTAGTTGGCTTTCTTCAACCCATTTAGATACGTAATCTACTGCCACCAATATGTATTGTTGACCGTAGGAAGAGGGAAAAGGTCCCATGAAATCAATGCCCCACACGTCGAATATCTCAACCTCCAAAATGCTATTTAAGGGCATCTCGTTCTTCCGTGAGATGTTTCCAGTTCTTTGCCACTTATCACAACTTTTCACCATATAATGTGCATCCTTGAACAATGTATGCCAATAAAAACCTGATTGTAGTACCTTTGTTGCTGTCTTAACTGCTGCGAAGTGACCACCATACGGTGCAAAGTGACATGATTCCAATATTTGATATTGCTCTACTTCAGGCACACAACGGCGTATAATTTGATCTGGCCCCCTCCTGTAAAGAAACGGATCATCCCAAAAGTAGTGTTTCAGGTCACTGAAAAATTTCTTCTTCTGATGACTTGAGTAATCCAGTGGAATGATGGAGCGGGCCAAATAGTTGACATAATCAGCATACCATGGCGTAGTGATGATCTGAAAAAGCATCTCATCCGGGAAAACTTCATTTATCTCCTTTGTGGGGTGTGATTCATGTGATTCAAGGCGAGATAGATTATCTGCAACAACATTTTCACTCCCTTTTTTATCTCGGATTTCCAAATCAAACTCTTGCAATAGGAGTATCCATCTAATAAGTCTCGGCTTTGCATCCTTCTTGCTCATTAGATACTTCAAGGCTGAGTGATCCGTGTACATAATCACTTTCAACCCGATCAAGTATGACCTGAATTTGTCAACGGCGAATATCACTGCTAAAAGCTATTTCTCTGTAGTCACATAATTCAACTGAGCCCCATTCAAAGTCTTACTGGCGTAGTAAATGACATAAGACCTCTTTTCCTTGCATTGACCCAAAACTGCCCCCACCGCGTGATCACTAGCATCATACATAAGCTCAAATGGATAATCCCAATCTGGAGAAGTTAATACTGCAGCAAAGACTAATTTTTCCTTTAAAATGTTGAAAGCTGTCAAGCATTCCTCAGTAAAATGAAATGAAGCCCTTTTTTCCCAATATATTGCACAGAGGTTTCGACATTTTGGAGAAGTCTTTGATGAAACGGCGGTAGAACCTGGCATGACCCAAGAAACTTCTAACTCCCTTCACTGTTACCGGAGGTGGTAGTTTATCGATGGCCTGTATCTTGGCTTTATCTACTTCAATACCCCGTGCCGATATCAAATGCCCCAACACGATCCCTTCCTGAACCATGAAATGACATTTTTCCCAATTTAATACAAGATTGGTGTCCTCATACCGCTGCAACACTTTTCCCAAATGTTCAAGGCATTCCTTGAATGACTTTCCAAAAATTGAAAAATCATCCATAAATACCTCAATGATATTTCCCACCATGTCCGAGAAAATAGACATCATACAGCGCTAAAAAGTGGCTGGAGCGTTGCAAAGGCCAAAAGGCATCATCCTATAAGTAAAAGTGTCGTAAGGGCATGTGAAGGTAGTCTTTTCCTGATCATCTGGCGCTATAGAAATCTGGTTGTACCCTGAATAACCATCAAGAAAGCAATAATAAGCATGGCCTGCAAGTCTTTCCAGCATCTGATCAATGAAAGGAAGGGGAAAGTGATCCTTCCTTGTGGCGTTGTTGAGTTTGCGATAATCAATGCAAACTCTCCAACCTGTGACTGTGCGCGTAGGAATGAGCTCGTTGTTTTCATTTGGAACCACCGTGATTCCCCCTTTTTTCGGTACGATCTGTACTGGACTGACCCAATGGCTATCTGATATGGGGTAAATGATCACTACATCTAGAAGTTTCAATACCTATTTTCTTACCACTTCCTGCATAGTAGGATCTAATCTACGTTAATGCTCAACTGAAGCTTTGTAATCCTCTTCCATCAGTATCTTGTGCATGCAAAGCGAAGGGCTGATCCCTTTTATATCTGAAATAGTCCATCCTATTGCTGTCTTGTGCTCCTGAAGTACTCTCAGCAGTTGATCTTCCTCTGTTTCTGTAGGTGTATTCGAGATAATTACCGGAAGTGAATTCTTTTCCCCCAAGTATGCATATCGAAGGTGAGTGGGTAGTTGTTTGAGTTCAAGTGTTGGAGCTTGCTGTACAGATGGTAAAGGTTTTGTGGGTCCTTTACCGAGTTCCAAACATGGTTGCTTGAAACGTGGTGGCATGGCTTCCAAATAGCGCGCACATTCTTCCGCCTCCTCATTTTCTGCTGGTAAATCCTGAGAATGCACTAAACAAGCCTCAAGAGGTTCCTGAGGGTGATCAAGTCTGAATGTCTCTGATACTGCTTCCTTTATTATATCAATCTGCATGTAAGAATCTGGTTCGTTCTGAAATTTGAAGGCCTTAAACACATTGATTTTCAATTCATCATCATCTAATCTCAATATCAACTGACCCTTCTGCACATCAATCAGAGATCTTCCCGTAGCCAAAAATGGACGACCCAGAATGAGCGGGACGTCTTTATCTTCTTCCATATCTAGGATAATAAAGTCCGCTGGAAAAATGAATTTATCGACCTTCACCAAGATGTCTTCACAAATGCCTCTAGGATGCTTGATCGATATATCAGCCAAGTGCAATGAAACTGTAGTTGCTTTTGCTTCGCCCAAACCTAATTTCCTGAAAAGAGATAAAGGCATTAAATTAATACTAGCTCCTAAATCACACAATGCTTTATCTATATATAAGTTACCAATATTGCAAGGAATAGTAAAACTCCCTGGATCTTTTAATTTTGGTGGCAACTTATGTTGGAGAATTGCGCTGTATTCCTCGGTAAGCATGACCGTCTCATTGTCTTCCAGCTTCCTCTTGTTTGATAGAATATAATTCATGAACTTCGCGTAGCTAGGCATCTGGGCTAAAGTTTCGGCGAACGGTATGTTGATATGCAACTTCTTGAATACATCCAAAAATTTCTGAAATTGTTTGTCGAGCTTATGCTTTTGCAGCCTCTGTGGAAATGGGATTGGAGGTACATATGCTTTGACAGGCGCGGTTGCTCTCACCCGTGGACTATCTGGTGACTCAACTTGATTTTCCTCTGTAGCCTTGTTTGACTCATCTACATGCTCCTCGCCCGAGGTAGGTACCTTTTCTATAAATGGTGGTGGCCTCTTCACATATTTTTCTGGTAACTGGACCCCGCTACGAGTAGTGATTGCTTGGACTTGCTCCTTAGGATTTATATCTGTATTGCTAGGTAAAGTCCCTTGAGCTCTACCTGATAGTGCTGCTGCTATCTGTCCCACATGTTGTTCCAAGTTCTTGATCGAGGCCTGTTGATTCTGAAAGTTGGTCTCGGTTTTAGTAATGTACTGAGCTAGCAAATCTTCCAACGATGGCTTCCTTAATTGCTGTTGTTGCTGCTGTTGGAACCCCGGTGGTTTGTTCTGATTGTTTCCTCCCTGTCCTTGTCCCTGATTATTAGTCCATGAAAAGTTTGGATGGTTTCTCCAGCCCAGATTATAAGTGTTGTAGTAGGGATTATTTCGCTGTCTCTGAAAGTTCTGCGCGTAGCTCATCTCTGCAGGCTGACTAGCATGTGTAGAAGCCAAAGGGAAACTTGTAGTAGTATGATCTGCTCCACAACTTTCGCAAACAGGTGGTGATTGGTGTACCATGTTAACTGACTGGGATATATTGTCCATTTTCATTGTAAGAACTTCCATTTGTGCAGTCAGCGCTGTCATTGCATCCACGTTGTGTATCCCTGCTATTTTCTTTGGAACTTCCCTATCGGTTGTCCACATCGACTGATTTTCGGCTATTTTCTCATACAAATCATAAGCTTCATCGACGTCAAGTTTCATCATTGATCCTCTCACTAAGGCATCTACCATATTCCTGAACTCTTGTTGTAGACCGTAGTAAAAGAGATACTGTTGAGCTTGCTTAGGAATATCAAGGCTAGGGCATTTCCTAAACAAATTCTTGAACCTCTCCCATGCCTCAGGGTAACTCTCTAAATCTTTTTGCTTGAAAGTATGGACTTCATTCCTGATTTGATGGACTCGAGATGGTGGGAAGAATTTCATCGTGAATTTTTGAACCATATCAGTCCATGATTATATGCTCCCTGGTGGTAAACAAAGGAACCATTCTCTAGCAACATCTTTCAGAGTATGAGGGAATAACCGCATTCGAAAAGCGTCTGCTGATACCCCTTCGTGACTGATCACCTCACATAACATGAGAAAAGCAGAAATATGTTCATGAGGGTTTTCCATGGCTTTTCCAAAAAACCTGATGTCTTGGTGATTTTGGAACAAATTTATGACATCTGGTCTAAGGTGGAAATTAGGCTGTCCGAAAGGAGGGTATACCACGGCAGGTTGCACTAGTGCGGGAATTGGGTTTACATTATCCCCAACTAAAATAGGAGCTTCATTCGGGATGGCTCTCTGTTGATTTGGCTGTGGTATTTGCCCATGAAGATGAACCTGATTTTGTGGTTGATTATGATTTGCGGCCATTCTCCTTGCTTCACGTTGCACTCTCCTACGATTTCTGAATGTCTTTCGATTTCGTGATCTAACGGAAAGAGATTTGGCTCGTCAAAATTTTGCATATACCAACTTCACCTGAAAAAAAAAATAATAAAGACAGAAGAGAGCTCAGGAGTGCAATAATAGCCTAAAAACAACAAAAAAATTAAAAATTAAAGCGAGTCTAAAATATCAAATACCCTAAATTAACACCGTTATTCCCCGACAAAGGCGCCGAAAACTTGTTCGCGTGAAACCCGCAAGCGTACGAGGTCGTTGTACAAGTAATAATATTTATGAGTTAAGAGTATCGTTCCCACGAGGAATAAGGTCTAATTTGTAGTTCAATAACTACTATTAAATTCGAAGTGTGATGATATCAAAAAAGAGATAATTTGTATGTAATCTATATTAATCATAAACTAACAAAACAAATAAAGTGTTTATCTAATATGTAAATGTTTGTATTGGAATAGTGAATCCCCCTATTGCCAGTTATTTCAATTCTTAATTCGTAATCTAGTAAATTCATGCATTCAAGACAATCGATAATCCACTTTTATTCAATATTCTTTTCCAAAATATATTAAACATATATTTAACACGACCCGATCCTATTCCTAGTCCGAATTCATATGAAAAACATGCATTGAATCACAAGATTTATCACACATGATTGCACATGCCATAGATATTGTTCCTAATACCTATTGTCCATGTGTTGATTTTACAGCGTTCTAGACTTATTATGAGTATTCCTACACCACAACAAACAACTTACTATCTAATTGGTGATCAAGCAATCAAATAGTTCAATGGGAATACAAAACCAATCAAGAAAAATCAAGAAGTACTAAATTAATTGTCTCGAATTAAAACAAATAAGTAATAGGGTTCATCATTCATCCAATACAATGAAAAACTAGCCTAACATTCTTATAATTAAATTACACAAGAATAATTGGAAAAATATCACCCGAAAATAAGAAAGATGGAAGAGGTAGGAAAAATCCACGTTCTTGATGTGAATCTTGAATCTGGATGAAAAATCTTCAATATCCTATGCAATTCGCCTTGATTCCACGTTGTTAGTCATATTCTTCGCCTCCAAAATATGTATAATATAAAGATTTTTAGGTCTATGGAGGTTCTACATATGTATTCTGCTGTTATCTCTTTATAGGAGCCGAAAATTGGTTGAAAATCATATCCAAATTGGTTTCCAAAAGAGTTCTAATCGAATAAGAAAAGTTGCCTTCGCGCGCGGATTTTTTGTCTCTGAATAGCAGTCCGTATTTTAGTCATAACGTTCTCTTCTGATATCCGATTGATGCGATTCAAAGTGCGTTGGAAAGATAACTTAAAGGACTACAAGTTTGATTGAAATAGAGTTTTTCCAATTGGGACGTTTACTATTCCAAAATGGGGTCTCAATGTTCGCCTAAAAATCTGGAATATATCTTGAGCGATTGGAAATTGATTTTGATAATATTTTGATCATGTTCCATTCCTTTTTGAATTCTAATTTCAATCCAATTGTCTCCTAGCAATCTTCAAAGTATCTTCTTGAGTATTTGCAATTTGATCCTCGAAATTTAGATTTTACCATTTTTCGCTATTTTTGCATTCTTTTCTCCAATTCTTCATCAAACATTGAGTTTTACCTACATGATGCAATATAACATAATTTATGTCATATTTTGCCAAAAAAAAAAACAAAATTCTAGAGTTTCAAACCCCGAATAAGCGTAGAAAATACACTTATCATAATGATATTAATGTGTAGATAACAAGGACACCAAAAACAACTACAACATTTGCTACGTCGACGTGCACCTACTTCGAGAAATGATGACATCCCAAAATTACATTACGTTAGTAGCTAGTGGCGAATTCAAGAATCCGATTGAGCCAGGGGGTGGTTGACTATTGACCGTCAACCGTCGCAATAGCGAAATTGTTCATTGCGATGCTTATTTTAAATTGTGACTGTGATTAGCAATGTGTTCTACTTATATCCCATATGTTTATATTATCTCTTGTCCAGTACGAGATTGTCAAACAACCACAGGGGAATTCCTACAAAAACAAATATTTTCTTATCATTTACCATAACTCAGAAATGAATAAGTAGAATGATCCACAACAGACTTTCTATCCATAAAACATTCAATTTGAGAATCAATTTCAAATCAAAACTAAGGAGAATAAAATTAGATAGAAATTTCTACGCATACATGGAAGATGCATAACGGATCTCTGATTTGCCATTGACTGGGGAAATATTTGCCAAGGGAACTATTTACTATAATACTTTAACCATATTTGCCAAGACAAGAATGTCATAGCCACATAGGCAAATATCCATTAAATCGAGGGAAAAGAGGTAAATCTATAGCAAAACACTAAAAATTGCCAAAAAAATAAATAAAATAAAGAAAAAAAATGAAAATCAGCATACAGACGGGGAGAAAAGAACTCATATTTCTAGACCTAAGTCCCACTAAACCCAAAAGGCAAAAGTGATAATTTAATGTCAAAGGTTTAGTGAACCCAACTTGCTATGGTGCATTGGTGCTATATAATTAACAACTATTAACAACTTATTCATTATTTTAGGTCACTTCTTACAACATCATCTCAACATAGTATCATCCTCATCTTTCAGATTGTTCTCTATTTATTTTCCAATCATAACTCGTAAATGATAAATAAAAGAATGAACTAAAAGAACAAAAACCAAAAAAAAAATGAAAAAGAAGACAGCTAGGAGGCTCACGAGTCATGGCGGCGATGCAGTGGGCAATGGTGGAGACTGGAGAGACACAAAGTCAGGTGGTCGATTTGTTATTTGATTTGCAATTGAATTAAGATTTGTTTTACAAACCATTAAACCTGCATCCAGTGAATTAGGCCTAATTTTTATTTAAAAAAAAAAAGAAGTAGTTTTTAACCTTCTAATTCAAAAATAAGATTTCAAAATTTTTTGTTCAAAATTCAGATGATAATTCATCTTTTAAAATATTAATAATAATATCGTAAAACCCTAGAAATCACTTCCCAATCTCTCTTTCCCTCTCCCAGAGGCGGTTCTGAGGGTGCGCAAGTTGAGCGATCGCACAGGGCCTTATCAGTGTAGAGGCACCAAATTTTTTTTTTTTTTTTTTTTATTTGTGTGTATATATGTATAATTATATATTTAAAATATTTATTAATTTTGAAATTTAAAATTTTAATTATTATGTTATATTAAAGGGCACAATGAAAAGATAGACAAATGATAATTTTTATTTAACATTATTGTATTTCTTATTCCTAATTACAAATCATATCTAGATATTTTTATTAAAGTAAGGGGAATGATTCAAATGGTTTAGGCTCTTTCATAGCTAATTTCAGTGTGTCGTGTTTAACTATTTTCATTTGTGAATTATTTCTTTATGAATTGTATGCATTTGATTTGATATGATATGCAATTGCATAAGATACTAAAACTAAGAATAATGTAATTAACTAGTTATAATTTTCTTAAATAGTATCATACTTTAAATAATGTCAAGGAAAAAGAAAAAGAGGAAAAAGTATAATTCGTAGGAAAAAACATTTCGATGAAAATGCCACTGTAAACAATGCACAATCATTTGAAAATTATTTCATAACTAATTATTTCCTTTATATAGTAGATCAAGCAATTGGATCACTTGACCGAATGTTCGATCAATTTAATTCATATGAAAAAAAAAATTTGGATTTCTATTTTCTTTTGACAAGTTAAACACATTGGATGATGTTGATTGGAAAGAATGTTGTGATCATCTTGACATTTTTCTAAGACATGTAAATTTTTGTGATCTTGATGGCAAAGATTTACTTCAAAAGTTAAAAATTTTGTGAAATCTTTTACCAAAAGACACAAAAACAGTTTTTTGATATATTAACTTATTTGAAAACTAAAAGAAACAAAGACGGCTTTTGATATATTGACTAATTTGAAAAGATTGGATTGCTTTTCGAATACATTTATTGTTTATAGAGTATTACTGGTAATTAATGTTATTGTTGTATCTGCCGAAAGAAATTTTTCAAAATTGAAATTATTAAAATCTTATTTATTAACAATCATATTATAAGAACGATTGAATGACCTAGTTTTGATATCCATTGAACAAGATTTGTTAGAAACGAGTGTTTAATTAATTAGTTTGCTTCTAGAAATACGAAAATAAATATTTTTATGTGATTTGTTGTATTTCAAAGTTTACACTTGGTATTTGATGTTTCTTATTTCAAGGTTTTCTCATATGGAATTACATGAAAAGTTTAGGGGTTTAGATGGTTCTTTGTTGATGATATGAATTTTGATGAAATTTGGAAGTTATTTTTGAACTTTATTTGTACTTTTCTTATTCACGACATTTTAAAAAATAAACAGTATTTAAATATCATAATTTTGCGATCATATAATATTATTGAAATATTTATTTTTTAATTTCATGAAAGGGGCACCATTTTAAAATATCGCACAGGGCATCCAAAATTTCAGGGTCGGCCTGCTCTCCCTCTTTTTCTCTTTTCACTCTGTACCTACACCATCCCTCCGGCCCCGTACCATCCTTTTATTCGGTACCGGAACTAATGCCTCCCTCACTGTCGGAGCATCGTTGCTCGAGGTGCCACTGCTGTCGCTCGAAGCGGCCCAGCGCCGTTGCACCTGCTGCATGCAGGCGGCGCTGTTGCTCAAAGCGTCTTCATTCCACAGATGCTCTGGTTGATGATTCATTCCACTTTTCCGACGGATTCATTCCACAGGTGATGCCGGCTCTTCGCAGTGACAGCAATCTGTGGCCCCGCATTGGAAACTCATGCATCGATGAATTGTTGGGCTATGTTGATGGTGGTACGTCTGTTGTGGTAGGGTTGCATTTGTGGTGGTGGCAGTGTGCTTGTGTTGGGTTGTTAGAATGTGTTTGTGCGGGTGGCGGTGCATCTGTGTTATGTTGTTGGGCAGTGTTAGTGGTGGTGGCACTGTTAGGCTATGTTGGTGGTGGTCGTGGCGGTGGTGAGGGTAGTTTTTGTAGATGGTTTGTGGTGATGGTGGTTTTGGTGGTGGTCACGTGGTGCGTACTGCACTCGTGATTTGGTGCTAGGTGTTTGGTGATGTTGCGATATGGCGAGATGATGGTGCCAAAGTTTGTTGTGTAGTGGTGTTGTGATTAATTTGGTGGTGGTTTTGCGTAGTTGGTGGGTTTGCGCTGATGTGGGGTGTGGTGGTTGCGAAGGTGCGATGGTCGTGGGTGGATTGGAATGGGATAGGGGTGTTTGTGATCAATAAATTGGTTGATTGTGATAGATAAATTGATTAATTTGTGACCAATAAATCATGTGACCTAAAAAATGTAATCATGATTCGAGAAATTACTTGTAACCAATTAATTTGATAATTTGTGACCGATAAATTAGTTGACATATAAAGGATTTAATTTTGTGATCGGTAAATAAATTATGACCGATAAATTAGTTGACATATAAAGGATTTAATTTTGTGATCGAAAAATAATTTGTGACTTATAAAATTTTTGATTTGTGATCCTGAAATAATTTATAACCAATTAATTCAATAATTTGTGACTAAATTGTATAGATTTTTTATTTTATTATGTTTAATTAATAAAACATTTATTTAATTAATTATTTCATAAATAAATTTATTTTAATAATATCTGATTTTTGAAGTTTTAAACTTTATTTCTTAGGCCTTGTATGAGAGAGATTAAAATCGGATTAAAATTGAAAATATAGCCGTTATTGTTGACTTTTATTAGACGAGTGGGACCCAACAACGGTCATATTTTCAATTTTAATTGGCTTTTAATCCCTCCCGAACGGGGCCTTAGTTTTGAAATGGATTATAAGCAAACCCCAAGAGAAGAGAGATCCACAATTTTTTTTAAAAATAGCCCAATCCACCTACCTGTCATCTTCCAAAGTTTCCAAGTTCTATCCTGTGCGACACCCCTTCAATCTTCTAACTTCCTTCCTGGCTCCGACGGCCACTGTTAGTAGCAGATTAGTAGGCTCTAATTGGAGAATTCCAACATACAAATTTCAACCAACGACTTTGCACTTTCAAAATGAAATGGATCGACAAAAGCGATCAATTAAACCGTTTGGATACATGGTGCATATATATAACATCGAGTCCTTCAATATCTGATCATTAAATGAATAAATTAGTACAGTACATAAATTATGTCTATAAACTCTTATAATTACTTTTCTCAGTTTCTGGTTTGTAACTAGTTTATACAACTAATTTTACAAAACCAATCCATACAACCTACAACCAGTTCTTTCCTGTATCTACTCGTAAAAATTAAAAGATAGGAAATAAATAGCCTTGTCTAACAACAAGAACAAAAGACCATCTATTGATAAATAAACAGTCCCAGTTCAGGGATCATCATTGGCTGCAGGAACCCAGACTAATCAACAGGAACTTGTCAAATAATATTGAGATGGTGAAAAAGATCTTGTCGACAATAATCTAATCACCAGACGTCCCTGAGGTACCGACCATCCATTTGGAGTTTCTTCACAATAGCCTCTGTTTTTGATGAGTCCACATTTTCCTGTAAATAAGATCAAATTACAACGAAAAAGGAGTAAAGCACAAACACAAATGAAGAGATTGCAAAGTACTTGTTTCGTTATAATTGTTATATCTAAGTGGAACTGTCAACTTGACATGGAGTAAAGACGTGTAATTCCCCTGGTCTAGCTATGAGCTTTTATGTTTTAAGAAACTCCTAGTTTTTATATTTGGACGCCCACCAAAGTTCAACATCTCTACAACTATCATACTAGTTTACTGGATCAAGTCCTAGCCTTCAACAACCTGAGAATCGCTACTTCTTGCAACAATATCATGTCTCAACTATTGTTTGATACTCGACTTACCTATTAAACTGATATTTAGAAGCATAGGGGTGTCATATTAACCACAACAATTTCACATCTGGAAAAAGAAGACATAACAATTTGTCATCTTAGTTCCTATAGAAATCAAACTAGACATTTGTAACCATTTGAGAAGGCACAAATGCAAATTTATCAACACATCAGGGCTTCCCCTCGTACTGTAAGACATTTGCAACTACGACATTGCTAGAGCCTTGTATGATCAGAAATCCATTATTATTTATGGCCAAATAAACGTGTACTTTCATGTGTATGCACATGCACAAGAACAGGAGAGAGAATTTACCTGCTCTTGGACAATGGTATGCAGGGTGCGATGGACATCTCTGGCCATTCCTTTGGCATCTCCGCATACATAAAGATATCCCCCCTGGGAAATTAAACTCCATAGTTCGGCACCCTGCGTGTGAAACAATACTTCTGAAGCAGCTCAAAATAATTCACAAATTGCAGATAATTTGAAAAAGAATTCATATATTGAAAAGAAACGAAATAAAAAAGGCTAAGATGACTATATTTTCTGATATTCAATTCTTTTCTCAGGTTAAAGGAATAGAAGGGCTTTCCTCAAGTTTTCTGTTTTGTATTACAATCTGACGCCCCTTGTCGAAATAGAATATGCTAACAAATAATGCTTACAGACTTCATCTTAAATTTAATATGCTAAGAACAAACATAGAGCTTGTTTGGGAGGGATTAAAATCAAATTAAAATTGAAAATATAGTCGTTATTGTTGACTTTTATTAGACGGGTGGGACCCCATAACGGCCATATTTTCAATTTTAATTGGATTTTAAGCCCTCCCGAACGGGGCCATAATATAAAAGGTAAACTTTGAAGCTATAGAAAGTTGGAGCTTTTCTCCAGTTCTTTGTTCTCTATTGCCATCTGTCCCCTTTGTTGAAAACTGAATATGCCAAGAACAAAAATCTTTAACAATCTCAAATTTAACAAGCTAAGAACAAATAAATCTTATAGGTATATCCTCGTAATGGCTTTTGTAGTTATAACCAGTTTTTCAACACTTAAAACATAATTCTGAACACGCTTTGATTTTACAGTAGTTTCAAATTTCTCTTTCTGATAGAGTAAGCACATCTAAATAAAATCCTTTAGATATTTGGTTCACATTATGCAGGTTCCAAGAATTACCGTTACTTCATTTTATCACTTATGTAAAGGTGTCGAAGAGTGACGTGTGATGATACTGTATCACTACTATCCGTACATAATGACCATCTATGTTGCTCGGACTCTTCAAAAATGGAGAAGTATCCGTGTCGACACGACATGACACGGTATATGGGTTAGGTACTTGGTCTTGCACTCAGACACGGCAGCAAAAGGAGAAGACAGTGGACGACGTGAGAGTGTTGTTTCTGGCTTGCATTTATTTTTTTTTTGAAAGGTAATCAAAATTTTATATAAAAAGCATAATACACAGGAAGTGTACTATCACTTTAAATCAGAGAGAAACATCATGAAATTAGGCAACCCTACTATATGCCTAGTTGCCGCAGCATTAAACCAAGAATACAAAGTGAAATAAAACAACTCCCTAATCTGCTCTCTTGTCCGTGATTCGTCTTCAAAACAGCGACTGTTTCTTTCTCTCCACACACACCAAACGATGCATCCCGGAATAAGGCCCCAAACAAGTTTGCTATCCTTATCTCGAAACTTTCTCCTCCACGCCTTTAACGTGTCCTCCATATGCCTCGGCAACACCCAATCCATATGTTGCGATATCAAAATATCATTCCACAATAAACGCGCAGCGTCACAATGAAGGAATAAGTGGTCAACCGTCTCCCCATCCCTCTTACACATGTAACACCACTCTGTAACATAGAAACCTCTAGTACGAAGGTTATCTACCGTTAACACCTGTCCTCTGACCACTGTCCAAAGTAAGAATGCCACTCGAGGGGGCAGTTTACATTTCCAAACCATCTTCCAGGGGAAAGAGTTCTGCACGGGTCCCATCAAGGATCTAAAATAGGTACGAACAGAAAAAAACCCATCACGTGTCAACCTCCACCTACTACAATCATCCTCTCCTGCCCTGATATCAACCTCATATAAGGATGTCAAAAACAACGCAAAGTCATCAAGTTCCCAGTCCTGCAAACCCCGGCAGAAAACAATGTTCCAACTGGGACTTCCATCATGGAAATCAAAAACATCAACCACCTTGGCAGACGGCTCCATCGCAATGCGATACAACGAGGGAAATCCCAGTTTAAGCGGTTGATCTCCGCACCAGCAATCATCCCAAAAACTGATGGTATTACCAGTCCCCACAACAAAAGTCAATCTATCCCGAAATTCAATCCACCCTCGCCGAATATACCGCCATAAACTCACCCCATAAGAACCCCTCCCCTCACCTGAGCACCAACCCCCTTCCATAAAGCCGTATTTTGCCCCAATAATATCTCTCCAAAAGCTCCCCCTCTCCACTCCAAACCGCCATAACCACTTACCCAACAATGCCTTGTTAAACAGTACGAGACTTCTTATTCCAAGACCACCGGATCTAATAGGTGAACAAACCGCCCGCCAATTAACCAAATGTAATCTCCTCTCCTCCCCTAAACCTCCCCAAAGAAACTCCCTTTGGAGCCTCTCCAATCTTTTAGCCACAACAGCAGGAATAGGGAATAATGACATGAAATAAGTGGGGAGATTCGACAGAGTGGACTTAATGAGCGTAAGACGGCCCCCCTTAGAGAGGTACATGCGCTTCCAACCCGCTAGCCTTCTCTCCACCCTTTCCACGATACCATTCCAAATCTGAATGCTTTTAAAACGTGCTCCTAAAGGGAGCCCGAGATATGTCATAGGCAAATGCGCCACCCTGCAACCCAAAATATCAGCCAACTCCTCCACGTTATCAACCTCTCCAACTGTGATCGCCTCAGATTTTCCCAAATTAATTTTCAATCCAGAAATAGCTTCAAAGCACAGAAGTAAGCGGCGCAAATTCCTGAATTGCTCAACTTCCGCATCACAAAAAATCAACGTGTCATCTGCAAATAGCAAATGAGAAACCTGCATCTGCTCAACAACAAAACCATTTAATAATCTTTGCCCCACAGCCTTCTCAATCATCCTACTGAATGCTTCCATAACAATGACAAACAGCAATGGGGACAGAGGATCCCCTTGCCGCAATCCTCTACTACTACGAAAAAAACCTTCCGGGCTGCCATTCACCATGACAGAGAAAGAGACCGTAGAGATGCAAAACTGAATCCACCGGCACCACTTCTCCCCAAAGCCACATCGCCTGAGCATATACAAAAGAAAATCCCAATTAACGTGATCATAAGCCTTCTGAATGTCGAGCTTACATAGCATTCCTGGAACCTTTAGACGCAGTCTGGAATCAATGCACTCATTTGCTATAAGTACAGAATCCAAAATCTGGCGCCCTTTAACGAAGGCATTCTGAAATTTAGATACCACTTTACCCAGCACTTCCTTTAATCTATTTGCCAAGATCTTCGCAATAATTTTGTAAACCCCACTCACTAAGCTAATAGGACGGAAATCCTTAATATCCGTCGCACCCGGTTTCTTAGGAATGAGCACAATAAATGTGGCATTAGCGCTTCTTAAGAATCTACCACGCTCAAAGAAGTAAGGACATCTATAATGTCAGATCGCACCACCTCCCAACATGCTTTATAGAATGAGAAAGAAAAACCATCGGGTCCTGGGGCTTTATCGTCATTCATGCTGAACACCACCTTCCTTATTTCATCCTCCCCAAATGGTCTCTCTAACCAAATCACATCGTCCTCATTAATAGTAGAGAAGTCAATCCCATCCAACTTAGGCCTCCAGTCCGATTGCTCACGATAAAGAGTCTGTTAAAATCTTACCATATTAGTCCCGATATCCTGTGGATCCTCATACGTAACCCCATCAACCTCCAACATAGTAATGGAATTATTGCGTCTGTTGGAATTAGCCACCTTATGGAAAAATTGAGTGCACCTGTCCCCCTCTTTCAGCCACTTAACCCTGGATTTTTAACGCCAAGCAATCTCCTCCAACTCCACCAACTTTTCCAACTCATCCCTTAATTCTTCACGTCTCGCCCGGTCCTCCCCTGCTAATCCTCGACTTTCCTCCCTTCTATCCAACTCTTCTATATCTGATAGACATTGATTTTTGCGATAGCAAACATCTCCCACCGCCTCCTCACTCCATCTCTTAAGATCTTTTCTCAATGCCTTCAATTTCCGATCTAACACATAACTAGGAGAGCCCCTAAAGTCATATGATGCCCACCAATTTCGAACTCGTTCTCCAAAACCCTCAACTTTTAGCCACATCCTCTCGAACCTAAAAGGCCTTCTTCCACTTTGCCTTTCAACCCCAGATAACGAAATGGGAAAATGATCAGAATACAGCCTCCCCAATCTCCTCTGCGTGACATCTGGGTACTTGGCCTCCCACTCCCCGCATACCAAGAACCGATCTATCCGGGAAAGGACAGGTTGGACTCGGTTAGATGACCAAGTAAAATCTCCCCCGCTCAGAGGCAGGTCCACCAACATGTTCTCCCGAATGAAATCTGAAAAGTCCTCCATAGCCCCTGTAACTCTCCCCCCACTAGATCTCTCCGTAGGAAATCGAACCACATTGAAATCTCCTCCAATACACGTTGGGAGGTTCCACCAACTCATCATCCCAGCCAACTCATCCCACAATCCAACTCTACTCTCATCTACATTAGGCCCATAAACTCCTATAAACATCCATCGGAAGCTATCCCCAATGTTTCTAAATGAAAGCGATAGGGAAAATAGCCCTTCGCTAACCTCCTCCACATCAAAAACTCTAGTGTCCCACATCACTAACACTCCACCTGATGCCCCGGATGATCCTGTATACTGATACCCGACATGCTGTCCCCCCCACAGACTACTCACAACAGCCCTTGGAACAACCTCCAACTTAGTTTCTTGTAGACAAACAAGGTCAGCCCTCCATCCCTTTAAGAGATTCCGAACGCCCAATCTTTTCCCAGCTTCATTAAGCCCCCTCACATTCCAACTGATTATTTTTGGGATCATTTAAACAATGCCTCGCCCCTCCCCATGAGACCTCTTCTTGACTCGCCACCCCTGACAGCATAATTAACCGAACATTCAAGCCGCTTAAGCTCACGGTCACCCTTTCTTCTTGTCTTACCTCCCGATGTACTCATCTCATGTCCCCTCCTGGCCTCCAAATCCTCGAATAATTGCAAAAGTGTAAGTTCGTACCCATCACATGACACGCCTACCATCTTACTAAAATCCATAATGTTTTGAAGAACCCAGTTTGAAGGTTGCGATTTGATGTCAAGTGCACTAACTTCCGCCATCTCCCCCACATAGATGGGATCAATAAAATGTCCCTCTTCCTCCACCCGTACTACAGCACTCTCTGTGTCCTCCTTCTCGACTCCATCCACCCACACCACCAACGCATTATCATTCCGTGGCTCCCCCTCCTTCGGAGACTTAGCAGATCTCCTACAATAGGTATTCTTAACCAATGAAATTGAGCCTGTCCTGCCAAGTTGCTTCTCAATCACTGAATTTGACCTTTCGACCAACACGCCCTCACTCATTAAACAATTGGTCGCCTCCAAAACCTCTGAAACCTCTGAATCCAGAACCGTAGTCCCCGGCTCCCCTACTTTAGCCCCGAACTCCGTCTCGTGATGTACCTCGACCGTTGAAACCAATTCACCTCTATTTGTTACCTCCAACCCCGCCCTATCGCCATCACCAGATGAAATATCTACTTCAGTCCGCATCTGTGACTCGCCCTTAGATTCGTCCCCCACCTGGTCACCGTTGGTTTGGGTCCTTATAGGTGACAGCTCCTTAGAATCCAACTTCGCATCTAAGGCACCATTATCTAGAGACTCATCTAATCCCACCCCACACTTGCGGCAGTAAGTGTTTCTGGACCCCACCATATACCCACTATCCACAATCTTAACTAACTCATCTAACTCCCCTTTCAAAGCCTGGATGCGAGCCCTCAATACCGCATTAGGATCTCTTCTCTCATTATCCGCTCTTCCCTTATGCAACAACACCCGCTGATTGGCGTTCTGCGACCCCCCGACGTTCGCCGTAACATCGGCGTAGGTCCTCCCAAGTCGACACCTTTCTTCAGCTATACGACGCTTGATCTTATCATCGGCCACAAATGAATCCACAACTGCCTGAAACACACGTGAGACCGATATCCAACCCTCTCCATTCACTCCTTCTGGCACCATCACGGCTCCCTTTCGACGCCTCTCCCCATACTGTGCTATCATCAGAAATCTACCACGACTGTTGGCACAACGTTGAGCCAAGAAGGCTCGAGAAGACTCATCAAATTTGGCGACAAAATCCACATTCTTACTAGTCACTCGCAACTTATCCATCATATTTACCATCCAAACGGCGCCAAAACGGCCCATGCAAATAGCGTCCGCAAACTTCGATCCCCATTCTGAAAACTTAACAATACCTGAATCAGAGACAGACACCACAAACTCCTTCGCCTCAACTGTAAAACGTGAACTGAACAACTTATCTCCCACTACACCAGTCTGTCTCCCATAATTCCCTGCGAACGGGCCTGTTGTTGGGGAAACCAGTGGTTTAGGTGGTCTCCTCATGACACGAGGAATCTGTACACGCCCTGGAGGTGGCGCGTGGGGCCCACGCGCCGGCCGGTCGGCACGGGCAGCACGCGCTTGTCCCGCCGGCGTCGGAGCAGCCTGCACAGACCGTCGGGCAGGCGCGTAGGCCTGGGAAATGGCTGGATGTGGCCGAATCAGAAAATGAGACGGCTGTGTCAAACCTGTCGTCTCCGTCCCTGACTGCCTGATCGAGCTGTTCTCCACCGGAATAGCGTCGCCGTGAGACCCCAGATGTTCGCCTTCCAGTTCGCCGTCGATCGCATCGTCAGAAGAGCCGCCAGTAAAACGCGACAGTGTTTCGCCGCTAGGGTTTCCGGGAAGGAGGCTGAGATTTAGTGGCGTGAGGCCGCTAGGGTTTCCTCGTTTGAGAAGACAATAGGTTTAGTCCTTTTGGGTGGGTGTTAAATGGGCTTTTGTCAAGCCCAATGAATAAGTTAATAACAGAGGAAATTAGGTGGTTTCAAAAGTCAACAATTTATACTGCAAAAAATTGGGAATTGTCTCTAGTCTCTATCAAGTTTTATAATTTATTGTAAGTGGCGAGAGTTATGGCGCGCCTCACTACCGCCTTTTTAAACCATGGTCTCTACCAAGTTTTATAATTTATTGTAAGTGGCGAGAGTTATTGTTTTATTTAAGATAAGATTAATTTAATATTTAATTCTAAATTTGTTTGATTCAATAGTTCAAGTTACACTTATCCATTTTGAGTTATTTAATTATGTTAGAAAACATATGTTATTTAATTCTAAATTTGCTTTACTTGAATCATTTTTTAGAAAACAAAAATAATAATAATAATAAATTGTAAGACATGTCCCCGTACCCGTACCCGTATCCAAAATTCGGATCCTTTTTAATCGTATCCCCATGTCTTAGTTTTAAAAATGAGAAGGAACCGACTCCTGGATTTGTACACATATCCGACACCTGCACCCGAGTCCGAGAAACATAGATGACCATAAAGGAAATCAAAATTCAAGCATAACTTCTCAACTTTCAAACGATATTGCACCTAATGACTTGCAACAAGAAGAACAAACTCATACTCCGAATAAAAAGAGATCAGCTATGTTAATCCTTTTTCTCCAATTCATTCAAAGCATCTGTGCATGCATTAGAAGAACCAATGCAATCTAAAGGTTGGCAACCACAAGATTTTGGTCCACATCTCCCTAAACTGTTCTAGAGAAATTGCATAACTATTGCGAAAAGAGCTCCTTTAGGTCCATACAAGAAATGTCCAAACCACCTGTCACTTCTTCTAATTTATCCTCAATTGTTGACACCTCCGGTTATTTGACTTATTTTCTCATTTTTTGTCCATCTTAAAATTGGGCAACAGGTGGAAGTCTGGAGAAATATTATGGACGGCTAGAAAAGCAATAAATAATTTGATTTCAGTGCTTGGATAATGCAAATCAACTAACGCTAATTCAGCAATGTGGCAGTTAAACACTTAACCCAGTATTCTTCCATATATATCCCATGTTTGGTAGAGATTAAAATCAGATTTTTAGTATATTTTGATAAAAGTTGATGAAATGTGTGGTTGAAAAGTTGTGGGCATGAAATGTGTGGTTAAAATTAATTGTTGACTTTGACTTGAAATTTTAATTGGATTTTAATCCAGACCAAATAGGGGCATATATAGATAATGACAGCAGCATCTCATAGCTTAACCAATCTCTGAATTACTTGTAGCTGACCTTTTCCATCATTTTGTGTTGAACATACTCTTTTTGTGGTCCCTCCCTTGAGAATGCAATAATCAACTCGGATATTACACCTTGCTCCACAAAATCTTTTAGCTCGTCTTCATAAATGAAATCCTAAATAGTGTTCAAATTAAGAAGTGAGGGCAACAGTCTTAAATTTTATAGTGGTGTAGCTCCTTAGAGTGAGTAATAGATTCTCACCATACGACGATTCCTACAGCCGAAAAAGAATAAAGCAGCTCCAAGTTGAGCACCTTCTTCTTTCAAGGCCAGTCTTTCCTGTAAAATGCCTTCATTTTATATGTTTAATTTTCAAGGAAAAAAGAGAACCTATCAATTCAAATTCATCCTAATACCTGTAGGAATCCTCTAAAAGGTGCCAAGCCAGTACCAGGTCCCACCATAATGATTGGAATGGAAGGATCAGCTGGCAATTTAAAGTTAGATGGCCTGATAAAAATAGGAGCCCAGCTACAGTCACTGCTTCTCTCCAGAGGAACTGCATTCTGATTGAATTTCCACATGGCATTATGATGTTAGATGCCAATAATACATTTACAAGATGTTCAAATGGAAACATTTAAGTAAAATGAAAAAAGAAAAATAAAACACAAATACAGATATCTTTTAAACCTTGTTTCCTACCTTCATCCAGGTTGAACACACTCCTTTGTGAATTCGGCCGGTGGGGCTTGGACCTTGAACTACAGAACAAGTCACATGAACTCGACTTGGAGCAAATCTGCACCAGATAAAAATTCCATCATTTTCATTGATCCCCTGGATTAAACTTACACCCATTTCACATGTCAGATTGGCATCCTTTTTCAATTCATTACCATCCTCACTCCCTTTTGAACATTGGTAGATAACTTTTGCTGTGAGTTTTAATACTAGTTACCTGGGAGAGGAAGAAATAGAATAATATCTCGTCTGCAAGCGAGGGGCTACTGCAGCAAAAAATACACCAAGAGGAGGTTTTGCTGAAGGAAACTCAGACAGCACCTCAAGGAGACTTCTCTGACTTCCTACCACCCATTGTGAGTACTCATCCTAAAACACACAAAATATAGGATGTGTCGAAGAAAAGCATTAAAAAGGAAGAAAAAGCCATAACAAAAAAACTAGCATTTTCTGGTGACTGCATGAGAATACATGAAAATAAAAAGAAAAAATGAAAGAGCTAACGTGGAGGAAGAAAAGTATAAACTAGTTCACCTTCCCCTGAGGTGATGACAAGAATTTAAGCCTTTCTGCTTCAATAGGTTCAGATGCATGAGCAGCCAATGCAACCAAAGCAGCCTGAAATGAAGGGGAGGAAAAAAATATTTAGAAAATTGGAAGGGGAGCAAGACCGTTAAAGGTCTTAAAACTAATGTCAAAGCAACATATCTACACTATTGCACAAAATAAGCACCTTTCGAGGAGGATTCAAAAGATCTGCATAGCGTGCTAGAGCAGTACAAAGCGTGCATGGACCAGGAAAGGGAGGTGGTAATGAGCCTCCCAGGGGCGTACCATCTTCATTGTCACTGTGAACAGAAAACAGTAGATCTAAAGGCTGGCCCAACAATTTTGCTGCTGCTTCCACAGTTTCATCACAATTTTCAGCATAAACACCAACATGGTCTCCAGTTTCATATCTAAAAAGGAGCAACAAGACAGAGGAAAGACAATCAGTTTAAACACAGACAGCATCCATGGAAGTAAAACACAGGGAGTATACTCAAAAGATTGCCATAAATCATAACAAAGTACTGATAAAAACTCGTGGTAAAGCATAAGAAGCTCATCTCGTAGTTTTATCATGTAAAATAATATCCATTATTATATCCTAGTGTAATTTTGGATTTGTATACAATACTTTTGAATGTCTGATGCTGGGTAAGAGTTGCATCCCCCAAAGGCTGATTGCTAGTTGGTTCTGCAAATTAAGGATGATTTTGAGAAAGTATCCCATGATTGTAGAGTAGAATATTTAGGAAGTAAGTTTTTTCCTTTATTGTACATCGACGTGGCTCATTCGAAGAGTGGTATTTTTATATCACAACAGAAATATATTCTTGATCTACTAAATGAAACCGGGATGCTATAAGCTGATTGACACTCCAATAGAACAGAATCACAGACTTGGCAATGTTAATGAGGCAACTGTAGACCAAAGTATGTATCAAAGGCTAATTTGAAAGTTGATTTACTTATTCCATACTAGACAAGACATAGCATACTAAGAAGCACGGATTGCGTATTGAGTATGGATACGTATCCAAACTTGAATATGCTTGGACACCTCTAATATGTACTGGACATGTGTTTTTTTACTTATTTTACATTTTTTGTATTTTTTAAATTTTAGCTACATAGTGAACACGCTAAGACGTGTACAAGAAGAGTTTTATTGGTTTTAAACTTTTTAAAAACTCATTATTGAAGACAGTACATGATAAAGTTTGGAGCTTCTATTTACATCTACCACTATAAATCAAGAGAAGGTCACAGCAAGAAGGCTTGGTAGGAGTGCAGTATCGGTTGTAGCGTGCCAAGCCAATATAGTACCAATCCTTTCTTTTCCCCTATCTTTAATCTTAAGTGAAGTGAAGTCAAATCAATGAAGTAAACATCATTAAAATTAAATATATTATATCAATATATATAAAGAAAATTATATTACATTTTTAACCTTATTTAATTTACTTAAATAGACATATATAAAATTAAATAAAAATATATCACTCTAAATTCATCAACTAATATTTACTTTCATTAAAATTCTTTTGGACTTTTTTATATTCTTTTAGAATTAATGTTCAACTAAAACTCTAATATTCATAAAATATTCTTTTCAACTAAAGCCAAAATAATAATAGAAGACACCATTAGGGTAAATACATAAAGACATCAATATACAGAGAAGAATTTGAAAAAGCAAAGATTACCTTTTATAAAGGGTTTAATGAATTTAGTATGTGAATGATTCTTGATTTATGTTTGGGTTATTTGATAATGTACCTTTTGAATTCAAGTGGTATCAGTAAGAAATTCCATTCCGAATTATTTGAGTTTTCTGTTAAGATTATCTTTTTTTATTTCTTGATTTTCTTAAATATAAAACAATTGTGGCAATGATCGAAAAATATGAAATGGATTATTGAAAGGGTTATATAGAAATTATGATGGTATAGATATATAAAAATGATGGAATAGATATATGAAAATGGTTTGGATTATAGATATATAAAAATGGCATGGATTGATATATGAAGGATTGAAGGAATTATGATAGGATAGATATATAAAATGGCGTGGATGTATAGCATTTAAATGAAAGAATTTAATAAGGACAATATTGGAATGTGACATTGATGAAAATAGTATTTTTTTTTTTTTAAGTTTAATAGGGATAGATACAGAGTGAGATAGATATATAACAGTGGTGGATGTAAGTAGCAGCTCCCTGAAGTTTTTTACGTAATAGATAACTATTGTTATTATCAATAATAACTTACTGAAAATAGAAAATATTTATTAATTAACAATTTCAAAGAAAATAAACATTTTTAAGACTGTTCACACTTATTATTGGAAGTAGATATAGTATTAAATAATCCACATTTAGAATTTTAAATTAATTCATAACAAAAGATTCATACATGTAAAACCATGCTAATAGTCGACAACTATAGTTTGATTATTGAAAATGGATAATAATATTAAAAATATTTATATGTATACATGTATCCGCATATCCTAATTTTTTTAAAAAGCTTTTTCGACATACTCGTATCTTATCATATTCAAATTACGTATCCAAATTCATGATTCTTAGATAGTATATGGCGTGAGCATGGTAAGTCAATTTATGCATTCACCGAGAGAGTCATCTTGAGGCATGATTCAGAATTCTTCAATAATTGAATGCACATAAAGGGCATTCTTTTTAAAAGGAGTACAAAGTTAAATTTCGAAGCAACTTGCAGGGGAGTGTTGACAAATAAATCCATAATTAGCCGGTTATAAAATGGAAAGTCAAAGGCTGATTTGCTAATTGATTCCATAAATTAAGGCTGATTTTGAAAGAATATCCAAAGATTGTAGGATAGAAATTTTAGGAAGTCAAGTTTTCCATTGCTGTAGATTACAAACAGCTAAATAATTGTACATATTCATGATTTTATAATAAAACATTATAATCAGTTTACGAGTCTCTTCAGTATCCTTGATTAATCTGAAGGATTAAATCATATGTTAGACAATTGGAAGAGCACTCTGGAACTAAAAGTTTTTAGGTTGAGAAGACCCAAGACTGAATATGTTCAACACAATTTTAGCCCCTGTTTGGTCCCCATTTTCTAAAACTCATTTTTCGTCATACCTCATTTTCAACCACACATTTTATGGACCCACAACTTTTTTATCACTTTTCAACCACACATTTCATCAACTTTTATCAAAATCTACGAAAAATATGATTTTTAACTAAACCAAACAAGTGATTAGTAATACTAGGAATAATGATAATAATGAAGTTTGTGTAACATAGGATATCCCTTTAATATTAAGAGGCCCGTTCTACAAAATAGTAATTGGACCTAATATTTTAATGGAAGTGTGTTGAGCAGCTGTTAAAGGGCAAAATGTTCTAGGATAAACATAGTGGAAATGAGGATACTAAGATGGATATGTAGTCATGCTAAAATGCATTAGATATGATATGAAAATATACACCAAAAAGTGGGGGTGGTGCAAATTGAAAAATTAGATCAATGACAATATAAGTGGTTGGGCCTTTGTTTTGCACAGACCTAAAGGGAGCCCCATTCTTATGAATAATGGGAGTTCACTAGAACAAATTAGAATAGAGAGTGAACGAGTGATTGACCAAAACTAATATGGTATGTTGTCGTTACGAGGGATATAGTTACTTTATATCTTCCAATTGATTTTGTGATGACTTTAACTGCATAAAGAAAAAAGATGTCTTCTTCATTGTTGCTGTAATAAATCAGGATCTTAATAACTCATCCAAATAACTTGAAGTCAGTAATCAGTATATGAAAGTAGTCTTGACTGAACCTAAACTTCCAGACTGGTAAAACTTCTTACTGGCCCTCTCTCATTGAGTGAAAAGATTCATTTACTTTTCCATTTTAACCATCAACATCATCAGTGCACCACTCAAGATGATTATTAGATCTTCAGTCACGAAGGCTTGTCTGTACACCATATATGAATGATGATAAAAACATACAAAAGCAAAAAACTTACGTTATGCCAGTGCCTGATACATCAAACTCCAGGTGTATGCAAGAGCGATCAGACTCTGGTGTGTGAAGCTCTTTTACAACAGCAACATTGACTCTTCAACAAGTAACTCGTTCAACCAGCGAAGAGACCAAAAAAAAATGTGAAACAGAAAGAACACGCATAAGACAATATAGATACCTGCATGGATGGTGAATGTCATATGAAGCATTCCCATTAGGGATGCTTGAGTATTCATTATTATACGATGTTGCTGCAAGATCATAAGTTACTACTCTATATTCCGGAATTGCAGCAGAGTATGGGGTAGACGCAGAATGCTGGTCATCTTCACTCCTTAGAATTTGATCTAACTCAGGCCATAGTTGTTCCCGCCTAGAAAAACAAAAGTCTCCGACTTAGAGCAGCAGCTCCATATTTCAAAAGATCATTAGACAAAAAGAATAAAAGAGGACACTTTGCAGAAGCAACATAGTTAGTACAGAAAATTCAGCATAAAAAAATAAAAAAATATACAGCATACCAAGCAGAAAAATCATCTTCGATGCATTGATCATCATCACCAAGACCGACTTGTACTAGACGTTTTCCCCCTGAAATTTATAAAAAGTATAAACTTCAATAATATACGAATATGATGGGAATTATCAATAACTTCTCCAAATTATGAAATTCACATGGTATTCAACAAACAGAAGTAAAGAAGAGTATGGTGCTGAGTAACAGCCCAGCAGTAAAAAGTGTCCCTTATCTGGGCTTTACTCATCAAACTATTGCTACAGACATTTAATGATGCCAAGAATTTAAGTACTGTTGTTTTCCAATTGTCTACCAAAGTACTTCTAGAACTAAAATTGAGTGGCTATACCAAGTTGCATCACAATTGATAAAACTGCTGTAGTGAGTGTGAACAAAAGCGTGTAAAACCACATAAGGAATTATTTCTCCAACCCAATTACAATACGATTAAATTTTAAATGTTTTACATCTTTCTATGATATCAAAAGTTTCTTAATATGAGAAAGGAATGATTATTCAGCACTTTCATTTGGATATATAGAAAGCTCATTTGTATCACACATGATATCATAAAGACCTAAAATAAAGTGTGTACATTTAATAATAGCAGCAGAGACAGATCTCTGACAATCACTAAAGGATTTTGTTATTGCAAGCCAAAGAGAGCTATTCTAGCCCAACAAGAAAAAAGAAACGGCAAAGAAAATTGATATTTAAGCCCATCTGTTAATTGCCCTTTCAGATTCAAATTTTATCAAACAGATCATTATAGATGCTCATTTGTTTGCAGCAGCATTTTCTTGCAACGAGTTGGCTTGAAATTCATTAGCACGGGGCCATTGACACTAGACATCGAGCCAAATAAAAACCACTAATCTGAAAGAGAAAATAAAAGGAAATAAATTGTTGACGAGTAATATTAGTTTAAGTCAACAATTCTGAAAAAAGGAAATCAGAGGATAGCTGGGACAACATTCATCTATGTTTCCAAAAAAGACAAGTCAAATCACCCTCTATGCTTTATAAGAAATTATTACCAATAACATTAAGGTAGTTATTTGAGTTTAATAAAAATATGGTGAGGGATCAGGGAAACTAACAGCATAGGGAAAAAAAAAAGGAAGACCAAGAGGAAAATCATGTCACAAACAGCAATACTCTACCTACCTTGTTCGCTAAGCTGTTCATCAACTACCTTCGCTATCTGTCTCAAAAAGGAATCTGTTAGATAATCAACAAAGATGATATTGACAAATAAGCTGCAAACATGCTATTTGAGCTCCATATCCCACAAACATGGAGCTCAAGAATCAAAATATGGAGTCCATCTATCACTTCCCAAAAACATATGTAATCAACCTAAATACCTTGTTGAAATGTTCATATTGTCGGTTACCCAAACCAAATACACCATATGTAAGATGCTGAAGCCAGGGCTCTCTTTCTTTCTCCTAATAAATTCCAATGCATTAGAAAAGGCTCAAGGAAGGAGCACAATCAAATAAATCTACTCTTCATACCAACCTCAGTGAACCATTTGTAAAATCTAGCAGCATTATCGGTTGGCTCTCCATCTCCGTACCTGTAGTAGTAGTCCCATGTTTTCATTATCAGTTACATGGAAATCAAGGCCACACTTAACCACAAACAATTCTGCTACATAAAATGCAGGTAACTTGTAAAGTCAAAGTAAGAAATTTGATCTTACGTAGCCAGCATGAAAAATGATAATGTCTCTTTCTTGAGTTTTTTCTCGTACTGATCATCATCTGCAGCATAATCATCCTACTCCAACCAAAAAAAAAAAAAAAGTGAATTCAGACAGTAAACAATAACATTCAGGAGATGTGACTCGTGAAAAACAACACAATTGCGTCGAGTTAACATACCAAGTCAACAACTTTCACGAATGCCTTCTCATATCTAGCTTTAATTTCCTCTGCTAAAGCCTAGAAAAGGGCATCATAAAAAGTTTATAACACCATGATTTACCAACTTAAACCGGAATGCATATAATTTTTAAAGCCAAGAAAAAGGCATCATAAAAATGTTAGAATACCATGATTTACCATCTTATGCCGGAATGCATAATTTTTTTCATGTATTAACCATTATAGATAGAGAGAAACCATTATACCAAGAATAAAAAAACTAACTCGTCTTGCATTTACTTGCACTTTCAAAGAACGGGTATTGATAAGTGTCAAATATGACAAGCATCCGACAAAAGACTCCCCTTTTTAGTTTCCCTGCTAAAGGCTTCCATCCATAAACAAACAAATAAATGGAAAAAAAATAATATCATCATTGGATCCACAACTGAGAGCTCGTAGCGGACACATACAATTACGCCATCCTAACTCATCTTCCATTTACTTGCATTTTCAAAAAACGGCTATTGATACTTGTCAATTGTAACAAGCATCCGACAAAATACTCCCATTTTTCAGTTTCCCCATCTTCAAGATGTCTGTCCGTATAAAATTTTAAAAAAAAAGGACAAAATACCATCATTGGATCAACAACTGACATCATGCTCGTAGTGGACACACACAGAGGCGCCATCCCACTTTAACGACAAAATTCTCAACTTCTATATGCTTCCACACCAGCAACAAAAACACACACACAAATGTATATAGAAAGTTCAACTAATACAAGATGCGCTTTTTATGTTACTATGTTTCAAACAGAAGGATTCCATCTAAGGGCTGTAAAAGAGAGACAGATCAACGAATTGATTCCACTCTGTAAAGTTTTAGTGAACAACTTTTCCTGAAGTTGAGTCTCAAACCAATTCGAAGGGAACCATAATCTCAGAACATTCATAACAGAATTCAACAATCAAAACAACAATAAAAAATTTCGAGATTGTTTCTTATACCTTTGCGAAACCCTCAGCAGTACCAGTCTGGGTACCAAAAAACACCGTGACTTTATCCTTGTCCGGGTCAACATCAAGGTCCTCGTCCTCATCCTTAAGCCGCACCGGCTTGAGAACCACGACCGCACTCGCCTCGTTACTCCGATCACTCGATCTCTTCCACATAAAAACCAAAAACCCTACGATCACCGCCACCGACGTCGTCAGCACCACCAGCACCAAATCTTCGCTCAGCTTCAGTCCCAGCATTTTCTCCATGGATCTCGCCAACTCCAGCTTCCACTGCACCATAGCTTATACGTATATGAATAGAGAGTATAGGTAGAGTAGACGTATAGGCGCCGCTGGCCGGAATGGAAAGTGTAGAGAGCGGATGGAAGAGAAGTGTGAATTATGCGGGCCGACTGCGGTGCGAGGTGGTGTGGAGCTTTAGATGTAATGACATCAGCTTTTGACCAATAGGGGCTTGTTTTTGTGTGGGCCTTAAAATGTCATTTTTTTAAGACAAAAAGACTAGAAAAAGAAAAAGGAAAACGAAAAGGGCCTTTTTCTCTTATTTTTGATTTCGGTTTTTGTAGGAAAATGTTGTCTGAGAGAGTGAAAAGTGCATTTTTGAGTTGAAAATGTGTAGCTTCAAAAATTGATTTGATTTTCAAGTAACTTAAAATAAGTAGCTTTTTTTTAATTTTTGGTAATTGAGATTATAAGATATATGGGTGTAACTTTTTTAACATCTTTTTAATTTGGACTATTAAAAATTTTCAGTTTTAAGAATTGATTTATTTGATCGTAATATTTGTAATGTTGAAAAGAGTAACGCTTTTAGAGACTGTTTGAGCCCCTTTTCTATTTTATTTTATTTTATTTTTGTCGAAAATATATTTTGAAATAGTGATTTGATAGAGAATATAAAATTAAAAAAAGAAGAAAAAGTTTTAAATTTACGTGCAATATAATTCTATTGAAAAATATGTGGTTGAAAATAAGCAAAAAAATATATTTTTTGAAAATTATTAGGGCCAATCATGGCCTTAATTTTTGTAATTGAGAAGTTAAGAAATTTGCAGCTTTAAAAATTTGATTAATTTGACTGTGACTTTTTGACTTTTAAAATAGATAGCTGATTTTCATAATTGATTGAGATTATAAGAAATTTGCAGTCTTGACCGTAACTTTTTTATTTTAATAAAAAATGAGTAACTCCTTTAAATTTTGTAATTTTGAGAGAGTTCTGCAGCTTTAAGAATTAGGGCGTGTTCGGTAGAGATTAAAATTGAAAAATTAGTCGTTATTGTTGATTTTTATTAGACGAGTTGGACTCAATAACAGCTATATTTTCAATTTTTATTGAATTTTAAGTTCTACCAAACAAACTCTTAATTTATTTGATTGTAACTTGTTTAATGTTAAAAATAAGTAACTTCTGAATTTTTATAATGGAAATGATAAGAAATCTGCAGCTTTCAGAATTAAATTTTAATTGACTAACTTGTTTAATGTTAAATTAAGTGAGACTTTTAAATTTTAATATTGAGATGATAAGAAATGTGCATCTTTCAGAATTAAGCCATGTTTGGTACCCATTAAAATTTTCATTTTCATTCTTCTACTCATTTTCAACCGCACATTCTTTAATAAAATAATATTTTCCATCACATCAGTAACTTTTCCTTCTTTTTTAACCACAAATTCTCCATCAATTTACTATTCCAGAATACATTCTTCCAAAATAATGTGGCTCAAACAAACCATAAATTTAGCCCCTGTTTGCCACCCATTCTCTTTCTCTTTCTCATTCTTTTTTTTCATTTCAACCACACAATCTCCAAATAAAATAATATTACACACAAATCTAAAACTTTTCATCATTTTTCCACTACACACATTCTCTCATCAATCACTATTCCAAAAATTTTCAACCCATTAAAATGGGTGTCAAACACTTTAATTTCTAACTTGTTTAAATTTAAAATAACTCTTTAATTTCTGTAACTAACTTTCTTCATGTCAAAATGAGTAGTACTCTTCTAAATTCTGTAATGTAGATTATAAGAAATCTGCAGCATTAGAAATTAATTTATTTGACGATAATTTCTTTAACGTCAAAATAAGTAACTTATTTAATTTATTTGATCTTGATTCTCAATAAAATACACATTTGAGTTTTAACTATTATATTTTCTTCTCTTCTTGTTATATTATTTTTATTTTATAACACGTTATCAGTACGGAAGCTTAATTTTTTAAAAGTTTAGTGAATGTAGTATTTTTTTTTTTTAATCATTTATCACGTGTACCAAAATCAATTTTGTAACATTTGAGTTTTTTTCATATAATTCTGCCATAATTTGCCTAAAGAATTCGGTCCTACCACAATCAATTCATGCTACAGTCATACTTCCTTAATCCACGTAAATTTGCTTCATTAAATTCTCCTTTTCTTTTTAATTTGATTTTGATTCATGCATAATCAAATCATCATTTTGCCGGCGGCATACATGATTGTTAATTGGTTTAAATTAATGAATTGGTTTGAATGTATTTGTCTGCGTGCCTGTCCCTTAATAATAATTATTTATGCATCCAATTCACGATTGTCTGTGCTTGCGTTAATGAATTAGCGTCATTAATTTTTTTTTTTTTTTTAACTTTTCTATTCCACTCAATTCATGTTAATGAATTCAAGTTAATTTACGTGTATTTATAGATTAATATTATTATTGTAGTGTGCAATTGAACATTTCATCTTTTTTTTTTTTAATGTTTAGCAATAAAATATCAATTATTGAATTTATTTTTAATTGTTGTTGTTCCTGAAGTAGCACAACATTATAACTATCTGAAGAGTTAATGTTTATAAATAATAATTTGTTGTTGCTCATATAGTACAACATTATAATTAATATTTCTAAAGAATATTACTTGCTCTTGAGCATGAATTATAGTTTTTAATATTCCAAAAGAATATTGACATATTACTCTTGAAGAAATAAGGCCATGTTTGATAGGACATTATTTTTCATGGAAAATGGAAAATAAATTTCAACTTCCACTTTTGCTTTATTTAATACACTTTATTTTCCATGGAAAAAATTTTCTACGTTTGGCTCACATGCTCACAAATTCCTTGGTTTTGTGGAAAACCAATCCCACTATTTTGGTGGGAATTGATTTTTCATCTTTTTTTTAAGCAATTGGAAAATTTTTTAGATACAATGTTAAAAAAATTTATCACTTTTATTGACAATTTTCATACAAAATAAAGCCAAACGAATGGTATTCGATATGGTAATTTTTTAAAAAAAAATTTAATTTTTAATTTTTTTTTTGGCAAGTGAAACAAATTCTAAATCCAATGGTAAAAGAAATTATCACTTTAATGGACAATTTTTATGAAAAAGAAAGTCAAACGGATATCAAACTTTCAACATTTTTCAGGTGGAAAATTATATCAACCAAATACAATTAATTACAATTCCCAATAAAACAATTTTTAAGCAATTCAATTCTCTAAAATTCATTTTCTTTCCACTCATTTTCCACATTTGCAATCAAACGGACCCTAATAGTAAAATACAACGTGCTTCCGAAGTAGCACAGGTTTCAAAAAATATATTATTTTAAATTAATGTTTATTCCTAAAAGAAAACGCATAATTTATATTATGTTGATATTGACTACTTGATATTTAATCGTATTTTTCGAAACTAATTGTATTTCCTTTTGCTTTATTGTGGAGTTAATCAAATGGTAAACATCACAAAACTTGAGTTTGCTGCACTTGATATATCTGGCAAAAACTATTTTTTACAAGTACTCGATGATGATATCCATCTTGTTTCAAAAAGTTTGAGAAAGACAATAATGTTAGCCCAAGAATAACTAACCAAGAGGGGGGTGAATTGGTTTTTGAAACTTTTTCGAAAAATTAATCTAAATTCAACCAAGTAAAAGCTAAATAGATTAATTCAAATAATAAGCACAAATATAAAAGCGATAAATAAAAGGGATAGAGAGTGCAAACGATATGTTATGGAGGTTCGATCCAATGCAATGATCTCCGTCTCCCGTTACCAAGCTCTTCGTCACGAGCAATGCCAATTTTACTATAATGGTAACTTACAATAAGGAGTACCGATCCTTTACAATGTTGAGCTTTCCGGGACCTCAACACGACCCACACTATTGAGCTTTACGGGACCTCAATATGACCCACACTGTGACTTACAACAAGGCGCACCAATCCTTTACAATGTTGATCTTTAAGGGACTTCAACACGACCCACAATTCAAATGAATTTTACAATTGAAATCTTCTCTTCTTAATGAATGATAAATTCAAAGTTGTGAACAATAAGAGAAGACGGCAAACACTTCAATAGATAGCAAATGATAAAACTCGAGTGTTATGTTGGAAAACTTTGATGAATGAATGATAATGAAATAGTTTGGCTCAATATATCAAAGTTTTCAACCAATTAGTCTCTCTTAACAAATAATAACAAGTTAAGTATAAAGAGAGATTTACACTTCAATAAGTGTTGACAAAGAAAACTTTTATCAAGATAGAAAATAGATGAGTTCTAAAGTTTTCTTGCAAAGTTGATTTCTTGATGAAATGGATAAATCAAGTTTTGGATCAATCAAGAAATTCTTGTAATAGATGAAGTGAAAGATAAATCAATGTAAGCTCAATAGATTTTCAACAAAAAACTCTCTCAAAATATCTCTAATAAGTGTTAAAATTGAATGGAAGAGGGTTGGGTATTTATAGATGAAAATCTGTCAAAACTCTGCCGTACCAGACGTCCGGTAAAATATCGGACGGTCAGATAGCCGTTATTTTTTGTCAGGAAATTGGACCGTTTAAAATATGACCGTTGGCCAAAAATCGATTTTACCGGACGTCCGGTACGACAGTCTCGCCGGACAGCTTTCAGTATTTTGCTCATATCTTTTTCTCCCGATGTCCGATTAAGGTGATTCAAAATGGGTTAGAAAGCTAATTCAAAGGGATACAACTTTTCTTCAGATATCATCTTCAAATTAGATCATCTTCCATGTCAAAAATCTGTCCCAATATGAGATTGAAAATCGGAGTATAACCTTTTGATTGAAAGTTGAAGTGTGATCTTTTGAGGGACATTTGAAAATGATTTTTCAAGGTTTTTGATAATGAATTTATGAGAAATATTTGAGATTATGCGCTTGCTAAACATTGACGAGTTATACCTTTACATATATAAACGAGCTTCGATAAATAACTCTATCTTCAATGTTCTTGATCTCTTCGAGCCTCTCTTTGACTTATATCTTGATTTGCAATTCTGTTAAGTTCCAATTTGATTGTGGCATGCAAATCACTATTGTCTCGAATGAATTATCTTGAATGTTCGTTTAACCTTTACTTGTACTTCATTTGAGTATGAATAATAATCTTTATAACTTTGAAGGCTTAAACACTCAATTCAATTTGTTAGTAAATAAGATGGACTTGTTTGTTATAATCAAAACATTAAGGTCATGATCAACCATAGGTCAACAATTTCCCCCTTTTTGATTATGACAAACAAGATAATTTGCAATATAGATAGTGAACAAATTGATATAAAGTTTAAGCAAAAGTTCCCCCTAACAACATGCATATATCAAGTTTGAGCATGAATTTCCTTGTTTACAATTAGCAAGCATAATTATCCACATCTCTTCCCCCTTTTGACATAAGCAAAAAGGTAGCACATAGAGGAGCAAGGGTATGGTATTTAGGATCACAATTTTTCAAATCAACCATAGGCACATGTATTTCAATTGAATTCCCCCTTTCGTTTATACATGTATTCCCCCTTTCAATAATTAAATTAAGCATATATCGAAAGTATAAATTGCTCTTTTTATATTCTCCCTTTCAAATATAATCATTTAATTGATTTTCCTTCTTTTGGCATAGGTTAAAACGAATAGCATTTAAGATCAATCATAGCATGCATTTCCATATTAGAATTCATAATCATATTTCATAACATAATTCATGGAAATAATGGAATTGATCTAGTTATACTTCGTAATTCAATTCATAATTCATAGAAATGTTTCACAATTCAAATTGATTTGATCATGCATTTTTAAACAAATTTAGCCATAAATTTTGAATTCATCATATCATTATATTTTCCCGAGCTTTTATAAATTGATAATCAAATTTTAAATCAAAGCGTGCATAATTTAAAATACGAAAGCATAAACATAAAAGCATATAATAGAGAAATTGATATTAATTAAAATTCAATCATATGAGTATTTTTCGATACGATTTACCTTATTTTTGATAGCCATGAAGCACATGTTCGCAGTCTTTTCTTGATCATCATTTCCATCTTCATCATCATCACTATCATCCCAAGTCGCCTTAAGAGCTTTCTTTTTGATGAACTTTCTCTTGTTGGGACATTCGGTACTTATGTGACCGGGTTTGTCACACTCGTAGCATATGATTTTCTTCCCTCTTTCTTCACTTCTTTCCTCTGTCCTTTGCCACTTTCGATTGTTTCGAAAGGCTCTCCATTTTTTGACAAGGCGGACTAGATCATCGAGCTCTTCATCACTTTCATTGTCACAAGTGGTTCCTTCTTCAATTTTTGATTTGAGAGCAATTTGACGTCTTTCCTCTTCTTTGCTTTTCAATGTTTTCTCCTTTGTCTCGGCGCGATTTAGCTCATATGTCATAAGTGTTCCATATAGCTCTTCCAACGGAAAATCATTGATATCTTTGATATTTTCCACCAACATTCTTATAGGGCTCCAATCTTCCGAGAGAGACCGAAGCATTTTACTCACAAGTTCACCGTTAGTAAATTTTTGATCAAAGCCTTTAAGGCTATTAACAATATCGGTAAAATGAGTGATCATATCAACAATATGCTCATTCTTTTTCATGAAAAAATTTTCAAAATCCTTAACTAAGATATTTATCTTAGTTTCTTTTACTTTGCTAGTTCCAACATGAGTAATCTCTAAAGCATGCCAAATATCATAAGCGGAATCACATGTACTAATACGATTAAATTCATTTCTATCTAAAGCACAATATAGTAGATTTTTGGCTCTAGTGTTTAAAGATAATTTCTTTCTATCCTCTTCGCTATATTCCTCTCTAGGTTTAGAGATAATTTGGTCCGGTTTTCCATCAATTTTGATAACCTTAGTAAGCTTATGTGGACCAAATTCAATAACCTCCCAAACATTATAATCTATTGATTGAATAAATATAGTCATTCTAATCTTCCAATAGTTATAATTAGTGCCATCATAAGGGAGGACGATTAGTAGAATACCCCTCAAGATTTTGAAAACAATGGTTAGCCATTACTCAAGATTGTTAAATCTTTTCAAATATGAGCGCCTTGCTCTGATACCAATTGTTAGCCTAAGAATAACTAACCAAGAGGGGGGTGAATTGGTTTTTGAAACTTTTTCGAAGAATTAATTTAAATTCAACCAATTAGTCTCTCTTAACAAATAATAACAAGTTAAGTATAAAGAGAGATTTACACTTCAATAAGTGTTGGCAAAGAAAACCTTTATCAAGATAGAAAATAGATGAGTTCTAAAGTTTTCTTGCAAAGTTGATTTCTTGATGAAATGGATAAATCAAGTTTTGGATCAATCAAGAAATTCTTGTAATAGATGAAGTGAAAGATAAATCAATGTAAGCTCAATAGATTTTCAACAAAAAACTCTCTCAAAATATCTCTAATAAGTGTTAAAATTGAATGGAAGAGAGTTGGGTATTTATAGATGAAAATCTGTCAAAACTCTGCCGTACTGGACGTCCGGTAAAATATCGGACGGTCAGATAGCCGTTATTTTTTGTCAGGAAATTGGACCGTTTAAAATATGACCGTTGGCCAAAAATCGATTTTACCGGACGTCCGGTACGACAGTCTCGCCGGACAGCTTTCAGTATTTTGCTCATATCTTTTTCTCCCGATGTCCGATTAAGGTGATTCAAAATGGGTTGGAAAGCTAACTCAAAGGGCTACAACTTTACTTCAGATATAATTTTCAAATTAGATCATCTTCCATGTCAAAAATCTGTCCCAATATGAGATTGAAAATCGGAGTATAACCTTTTGATTGAAAGTTGAAGTGTGATCTTTTGAGGGACATTTGAAAATGATTTTTCAAGGTTTTTGATAATGAATTTATGAGAAATATTTGAGATTATGCTCTTGCTAAACATTGACGAGTTATACCTTTACATATATAAACGAGTTTCGATAAATAACTCTATCTTCAATGTTCTTGATCTCTTCGAGCCTCTCTTTGACTTATATCTTGATTTGCAATTCTGTTAAGTTCCAATTTGATTGTGGCATGCAAATCACTATTGTCTCAAATGAATTATCTTGAATGCTCGTTTAACCTTCACTTGTACTTCATTTGAGTGTGAATAATAATTTTTATAACTTTGAAGGCTTAAACACTCAATTCAATTTGTTAGTAAATAAGATGGACTTGTTTGTTATAATCAAAACATTAAGGTCATGATCAACCATTGGTCAACAAATAAAATACGGAAAATAAAATTTATTAATATTCAAGAAGAATATTAATTTATCGCTCTAGAGGAGCATACAATTCGATGTTTCAATATTCTCAAAGAATATCATGCTAATGTTTCTGAAAAAACATAGATCTTTAAATACTAGTAATATTTAAGATAGATTATCAAGATATTTGTTTAGTAGATAGTGCAAATATGCACCCAGTTTTTCAAAATAAAAGTATTTCTCAAATAATGTTAATACGATATCAGATGCATCGAATATCGTTGAAAGCTCCGGAAGAGGTTGTATTATTTTACCAAATAATACAAAATTATACATTGACGATGCAATTTATTCAAGCAAATACAGAAGAAATTCGCTTAGTTTTAAAGATATCCGCTGCAATGGATATCATATTGAGACGATGTAAGAAAATAATGTTGAATATATTTGCATAACTTCTTTTGTATCGGTCAGAAGCAAATAAAAGAAAATGTCCATGCATTCTCATCTGGCATGTATTATACATTTATAAAAATGGTTGAATCAAATATTATCACAAATTAGAAGTTCATTGATCCAAAAAGTTTTATAATTTGGCATAATCGACTTAGACATCCAAAAGCTATAATGATGCGTCGAATAATAAACAATACCCATGGACATCCTTTAAAGAACATAGAAGATTTTTGTTCCTATTGATTATCCATGTGTAACTTGTTCGCAAGGCAAATCATTAGACTTTCTGCTACAAAGGTCAATATTGAATCTCCAACTTTCTTGGAAAGTATTAATGGAGATATATGTGGGCCAATACACCCACCATAGACCATTTCGATATTTTATGGTATCAATTGATTATTCTGCTAAATGGTCACACATTTGCCTACTTTCCATTAGGAATGTGGCTTTTACTAGACTATTTGCTCAAATCATAAAATTACGAGCGCAATTCCCCGATTACTCAATCAAGACTATTCATTTTGACAATGCTGGTGAATTTAGATCACAAGTATTTAATGATTATTGCATGTCAATTGAGATTATTGTTGATCATTAAGTTGCGTGGACATACACAAAATGGTTTAGCGAAATCATTTATTAAACGTCTACAACTTATGACTAGATCATGACTTATGAAAACAAAACTCCCAACTTGTGTTTAGGGTTATGCTATTACATGCTGCATCATTGGTTCGTATCAGATCAACAGCATATTATCAATATTCACATTTACAACCAAGAATTTTTGGTTGTACTATTCAAGTCCTTATTTCACCTCCACAACGGACTAAAATTGGTCTCCAACGAATACTTGGGATTTATGTGGGTTTTTATTCACCATCTATTATTATGTATCTTGAACCTTTAACAGTTGATTTATTTACTGCACGTTTTGCAGATTGTAATTTTGATGAAATGAATTTCCCAACTTTAGGAGGGAAAAAGCTACATCCTGATAAATAAGGTAAAATTTCTTGTAATGAAACAAATCTATCTAACTTTGATTCCCGCAGCAATCAATGTGAGTAAGAGGTTGAAAAAATCATTCGCAAGGAGTTATAAATCAATTACCAGATGTATTTGTTGACACAAGAAAAGAAACAAAATCATATATACCAGCAGAAAATATTCCAGCAAAAATTGATGTCCTTGCAGGACAATTTGCTGTAACAAATGAATCTCGAATACGCTAGAAGCATGGTCGACTAGTTAGTTCAAAAGTCTCTATACCTCGAAAAAAAAAGTACAAAAGGAAAATCAACCAAAAATTTCAGAAAAAATAACATTATAAAAATCGATCAATCAAATATTGAAAATATGGTTCCTGAAGAACCACAAGTGCCCGAAAGTAATGAGATTTCAATAAATTATATGATATCTCATAAATTATGGGAACTAAATAATATTTTCTTCTTTAACGTGGTTCTTGATATTATGCAAAATAAGGATCATGAACCACAGTCCGTTAAAGACTGTAAACATATAAATGATTGGTCAAAGTGGAAAGAAGTCATACAGGCGAAATTAATTCCTTAGAGAAATGAAAAATGTTTGGACATGTAATTCGAACACCCGAAAATGTAATTCCTGTTGGATATAAATGGATTTCTGTACCAAAGAGAAATGAAAAAAATGAAATTACAAGATACAAAGTTCGACTCGTAAATCAATTCAAAGACCAAGAATTGATTATTAGGAAGCATATTATCTCGTAATGGACACATCACTTTTAGATTTTTAATTAGTTTGACCGTATCACAAATGCTCAATATGCGCCTTATTGATGTAGTTACTACCTATTTGAATGGTTCATTTGATAGTGACGTATATATGAAAGTTCATGAAGGACTTAAAATGTGAGAAACAAATTATGCATGCCCGAGAATCGTGTTCTCAATTAAATTGTAAAGATCATTATATGGATTGAAACAATTCGAACGCATGTTGTAGAACCGCTTCAACGAATATTTGTTGATGGAAGGCTATAAAAATAACAATGTCTGCCCACGTGTTTTCATAAAGAAAACAAATATTGGATTTGCAAATTATTTATGTTGATGATTTAAATTTAATTGAAATTTCTGAAGAACTCAACAAAACTGCAAATTATTTGAAAAATGAATTTGAAATGAAAGATTTGGGAAAATCAAATTCTATTTTTGCAGATTGAACATTTCTCAAAAGGATAATTTGTTCATCAAATCCTATGTCTTTTAACTTTCATAAACGCATGATTTTGAATACAATATCCTCTATTTTGAATCTAAATTGATTAGGCATCATGTGTTAACTCAAGAGGGAATTTTTTTCTATAGTTGGTGTTTTGATCTTAAATGCTATATTTTTTCTTATACCAAAAGGGGAAAATATATGAAATGATTTGTTTATGCTTGATGAGAATGTAATAGATGGATATGTTTGATTTAATTGTGATCAAAATGCTAGACATCTTGACATCTTGCTTTGAATAAATGGCTTTTGATTTGTAAAACATAGGGAAAATATATGGATCACATGCTAAATTTAAAATTTATAGTCCTTATCAATTGTTCAATCTTACTTTGCAATCATCTCGTTAGCCAAATTAAAAAGGGAGAAATTGTTGACGTATGATTGACCATATCCTCAATCATAACAAACATGTTACTTTTGTTTCTAACAATGGAATTTAAGTCTTCAAAGTATTCAATGTAATATTGATGAGCATGGACAAAAACATTGCTATCAAGACTTTCACATGACAAATCAGACTCACAATGAAGGCCGAGATGAAAGTTGAGCATTCAAATCAAATCATTCGAGACAAGAGCTACAAAGTCAAACATTAAATGAAGTTCATTAGACTAGACATTTCTATTCATTTGTGAAGGTATAATAACTTCAATCTTTAGCAATAAATGATAAAAGTTCAAAAATTATTTTTATACACAAAAAGCTATTTCGATCTTCACTTGCATAAAATGTTTTTATCAAAAGTAAAATTAATTTCAAAATTATAGTTGAACTTAGATCATAATTAGAAAACACTATTCAAAAACTTGCATTTTTTCAAGACATTCACGTCGGATCAAATAAATTCGAAACGGATAGAACTTATGAAAGGCAAATGTCTGGTTCAAGAAATAGACATCCGGTACATGTGGACATTCGGTTCGTATAACGGTCACTTTTTTGACCATTCTGATTTCTGGCATATAATGGCTAGTTTCGTATGCCCGGACACGAAAGCAGATTATTTTGCTCCTTGAACTTTATAAATACATTCATTTTTTGCATTCATTGTAACATTCTTTAAGAGTATTAAAGTGAGAAATTTTTTAGCAAAACTCTTTGAGTTTACATTTTATTTATTTCATCAAGTATTTACTTTGAAAACCTTTGATTGGTTGAATTAACTTTTGAAAATCATCTTTTTCATTTAAGGTTTCTTATCTAACAGTTGAGCTTCATTTGTTACAAATTCATTAAAGTGTTAGCCTTTCTTAAAACTTAATTCATTTTGTATCATTTATTAAGAGAGATGTTCAAATAGTAAAATCATTCTTCAAATTTGTGGGTCGTATTGAGGTCCCTTGAAAGCTCAATAGGTTGGATTGTATTGAGGTCCTGTAAATCTCAATATTATATAAGAATCGGTGTTTCTTATTTGTAAGTCATTGAAAGCATTGTAAGGGCTTGGATTGCGCCATAAGTCAATCAATATAGTGAAAAGACTTTACTCATGACAGAAAGCATGGTAAAGGAGGACGTAAATCATTATTTTGGATCGAACCTCCACAGTTATGTTGTTTGTACATTTTTTTTATTGATTTATCCATTCTTAATGTGCTTGAATTTAAGTTAATTTTTCGAAAAAAAAATTCAACCAATTCATCCCCTTCTTGGTTAGTTATTATTGGGATATCACATACCTAGAAAGCTATTCGAACTTCCTTTTATAATCGTCAAGTATCATCTTTCCCTATTTTAGTTGGAAAAACTCTACCACTCTTCGATCCCTTAAGGAACGGTGAAAGTACTTTTTCATTATATCTCTTTGAACTATCCCGAATCTATAGTACATTGTTGTGCTTCTTTTCTAGTGTGTGAAGCAGGCTCTCACCACCGTTGGCATGCGACATCAATCAACATAAATTTGGCACATGATACTTTTTGGGTATCAATTCATTCCATGTGCTTGAACATCCGTGCCAATCCTCTTAACCACTCATTGACTGCCAAGGGTCAGCTTAACTGTCAAAAGAAGGAGGCTTGAAATGGCGAAACTTTTCTACAATTGAACCCATGTTGTTGACACTAGCTAGTGCATTTCGATGAGGTGTTGGTGCTTGTCGTCTACCAAGGTCTTGCATTGTCCTCGTAAGATCCCTGAACATAGTTGTTTGGTCTTGTTGTCATGCCATTTCCTTTAAATTAACAAAAAATTAAATTTCATCTTTGAAATATTGGATGACACAGCCCAAAATATTCAAAAGGAAGATGAAATCTCATCAATATAAATCCGTGAAACTAGGATGTACAATTGATTTAATAAATAAATCTCAAATAACATAAAATGTTTTCTTTTCTTAACAAGAATGAAAAGGAAACATCATATAACAAAGGAAATAGAATCCAAGTTTCTAATCCCTATGAATAATGTGAATCTTCTTTGGTGGAGCCTCGTGTTATGAAGAGTCTTCTGCCTTGGTCTTGACTCTATTTCCATTTCGACATGTGGCTCAAGATTATCCTCTAACTCTAACCTAAAGTCATCCTCATGCTTCGATTTGGGCTTCTCTAGTTTTGGCTCATATTGTAGTTCAGGCTCAACCCCATTTTCTACATCATTTTGTGGCTCCGGTTGTGGTTGTAGGCTCTCACTCCACCTATCTAAAAGGGTTTGACAATACGAACTCAATCATGCTTGGGTGTTCTAGAGGGTTTCTTTCTAGCATCTTGTTCCTACACACAACTTTCATGTCTTCCCATTTAAGGTAGAAGTGAATGTATAAGGTTATGCACAACCTCAATATGTGTGATCTCCAGTCCTTCATCCATAGCTGCAGTCTATGTCTCATAGATGTCTTGAACATGCACGACAAGTGAACAAGTCGAATATGTCACACAATTCTCATAGGACCAAATGATGGGCCTTGTGTTCAATGATGCTTTACATGATGTTGTCTGATAAATTCTAGTCATGTTTGTCACATAAGTGTCCAATTATGTTTGATTTCTTTTGTTATTGATATCACATTATACTATATGCTCTTGGATTTTCATAAAAAGTTTAATCGTCATACCTCAGAGAATATTATAACAAGATACTAACATGCATAACATATTTCATTCTAATATTTTATCATAATCATTTCATGAATTTAAATTCAAATGATTAATAAATCATGCTCGAAAATAAAATGGAACATAACATTTTATTCTGTACCTTGGGTTCGCCGGATGGAGTTGATTGGCGAGTGTTATGTGCCATTGGTCTTATTTTAATACTAGTTTAATATTTAGATAAAATGTCATCACATACAGAACCATTAAGCAACATGTAGAAACTTGTTGTCTTGTATCCATTTCTATAAATAATAGTACAATTCATAGCCTAAAGGGGAAAAAAAAAATAGCCCTTGTTTGAGCCCCATTTTGGGGAAAATGTATTTTGGAATAATGTTTTTTTTTGAAGAATGTATGGTTAAAAAATATGAAAAAAGTTTTCGATGTACGTGTAAAATTATTTTATTGGAGAATGTGTTGTTGAAAATGAATTTTAAAAAAATGAATTTTTGATAAAATGGGACTCAAGCAATTGCTTATTTTTGAATATATAGCAAAAGTGGCAACTTCGTAAATAGACTTCAGAAAGCTAAAAAGTTAAGGGGTTGTTCTCTTTGCCGTTTTCATCCCATTTTCAATTTTTAATTTTTCAAAACAGTGAAAACACGTTTATTTACCTATTTTCGAAAACGAATTTCTGAAAACGAGTTTAAAATTTAGAAAGAAAACAGAAAACGAGAAATATGTCATTTTGGGTGTTTTCTATTAAAAAAAAGCTAAAATTTTCAAAACGCGTTTTGGGTGTTTTCAGTTACGCCACCGACAAAAACCATCGCCATTGCCTCCTACACCACTCTACCCGCACAACAACACCGTTACCGTCACCGCCGCACCGCCCAACCACCGCCGTGACCCATCGCTACAGCAGCAGAAGAAAAACCACTGCCAAAGTCACCGCCACACCACAGCCACAACCGTCGCACACCCAAAAACAACCGCCACAGTCACCGTCATACCACTCATACCACCGCCACAACCACAACCGTCGCACACCACCGCCACAGCCACAACTGCGACCTAAAACTGTCGCACACCACAGACCCAAAACCACCGCATAAAAAAAGAGACGAAGTCGCTGGCGATCGCAGCGATTGCCGCTCGCTGCTTGTCGGCGCCGGCGACCTTGGGAGGGAAACAACAGAGAGGAAGGGAAGAAGAGAGAGAGAGACGGGAAGAAGGGAAGAAGAGAGATGGAGGGAGAGACGGGAATAACACATTTTCCAATTTTGGGTTTTTGAAAATAATTTTTCAAAATGACAAAAAGAACACATTTTCAACCATCTCAAAATGAACATTTAAAGCACAAAACTCAAAACTCAAAAGTAAAACACGAAGAGAACAACCCAATATCCCAATGTTATGCAATGTATCGTCTATATCCATGTGGATTTGGAGTTCAATACAATCTTAGAGACCTAAAAGTAGAATAACAGCATATCTTGCTCAATTCAGAAAGTTACCCAAGATTTGAACATCTGATGATTGTGTTTGAAATAAAAATCACTACATAATAGCTAAAAATTTAAGTTAACCAATCAATTTTTTAAGAATTAAAAGGAAATGACAAATTATTGTTAGTTAATTATACAACGATTCCCACATACCACTCGTAGGTCGCAAATCAACATTTAATAGGCTATTAAAATAAAGGGCAACTTACAAAAATACCCTTAAATTTTGAGGTATTTTGAAAAATCATATGAAAAGTATTTTTGAAGTAAAAAATACTTTGTAAAATTATAAAAAAGTGACACAATCTTATTTTTTAAAGTTAAGTGTCACTTTTTTACCTACAATGTCACTTTTATTAAAAAGTAATATTTTTCACTAAAAGAAATTTTAAGAATGTGACATAAAGTAAAAATAAAAAATAAAAAATAGTGATAAACACTAAAAAAAAGTGATAGAAATTCAAAAATAGTGACAAACATTAGAAAAAATGACAGAAGTTTAAATAATGTGAAAAACACAAAAAAGGTGACAACAATTAAAAAAAGTGACAAAACACCAATTAAAACATTGAAATCAGTTCAATAAAGTAACTAAACTTTTCATTTAAGTCAATTAAACCAATATTGTTGAGAGATTCTTAAATCTCGATTCTACAAAAAGAGTCACTAAAAAAAGTAACAAAAAAGTGACAAAAAAAAGTTACAAGTACTAAAAAAAGTGACAAACACCAATCAAAATTCTAAAAAAGCAACAACACTTAAAAAAGTGAGAAACACCGATCAAAATTTAAAATTAAATTCAGAGATGGTTGTTTTTCTCCTACATGTTATCTCTTTATGATGATGTTTCATTTCTATTACTTAAACATGGAACATAACTTTATTTTAGGAACGCAACACTCTATAAGTTGAGTGCCAGTTAAGAAGTGACAAATTCAAAAGGTGACAACTTAAAAAAAGTGGCAAATTACGTTGGCATCAATAATTCAAAATCACCCTATAATATAATTAATATAATCATGAAATTAGTATTAACCAGCATCTCAAAGTAACGCTCTTACAATACTATACTATAAAAAAACTCTTGAAAAATAACGTACAAGGCACATTCACCATAACTAGTTCTTGAGAAAAAATATAAACAATTCCAAAACATATGGTTTTGTCACAGTCGCAATCTTCTAACCATTAAAGCTCATCTTTCACTAGTTGTCTCTGGCATTCATCCCAAAAAATAGGGAACTTCAATTTGGCTGCAGTATATGGCATAAGCCGATCATCATATATAAACCTGAATGCAATGAGCAAGTACATTCAATGCCAAATACCCCGAAAAGTGACATAAACTTTAAAAAAAGTAACATGTGAAATTTATATGTTGTGCTTGTTCGTCACATGCATCTTCCATCTTTGCCTCATCAACCATCTGTGAGCTGAAAATCCAATAGTACCTATGCTTCTATGATCTCTCTCTTCCTCTCTACCGACATAACTTCCTCTGCGGGTTCTTCAATTTCAGTCTCAAATTCATCCTACAACAATTAAACGTAGAACATCTCCATTAACATAAAAGTAAATGACCAAAATTATCAAATAACGTCTCTAATAAGGAAACTGAATTTGAGAATGAGAATGATTGCTTCATGAGCACAATGACACACAATAATCCCAACAAAACCCAGAATCATAAATTGAATAACATAATAGAACAAAAAATCATATCTGCCAATTCAAATTAGATTTAAATCTTTAAAAATTAAGCCGGCAATTTAAGCATTTTAATTATAGACATAAGATGCAAATTCTACACTCAAGATGTAAATAAATACCAGTGCAACAATGGTTGTCTTCACCTAAGAATTCAAAACAAATGCAGAAAAGTTACAAGGTCCATATCTATTTTGTTTTTCAGGTTAAACTATGAATTTATACCAAGAAAAGGAAAAAGAAAAACCGGAACTCAATCTTTTTCTCGTTCAAAACTCCTTAACCGATCCTCTAATTCACGATTTCACAATGGATTGTAGTATTTTTCATTAAATAAATATTACCCAAAAAAGTAGAAAATATACGTGAGCTAGAGAGGTGAACAACGTACTTTAAATCGGAATCAAAAACACCACCTACCATGATGAAGAGGAATGCGGTGATGATGGGGAATATTTGGCCAAAATTAGGAACCAATGAGTGTCGAGCCGTATCGAGCTTGGTTACAGCTTCACGACGAATCGGACATATAAAGGCCTCGTCGACTTGAGAGTGAGAGCGGGAATCGAGGAAGCCGATAAGCCCGAGGGCTTGCACTTGCGCCGAGCTGAAATCCCCATTTTCCAAAGCCAAATCAGCTCCAAATAGAGAGAATGGAGTCCTAGGGATAAGAGGAATGAGTTTCTATCAGGTTACTTTATGGGGGGTTGGAGCTTTAGTTAACAATTTAGATTAGGACGTAATTATTACTTGATTAAAATGTTTAATTATTTTAAAAGGTATTAATCAAAATACTTATTTTTATAGGGTACACAACCTAATTTCCTCTAAAATAAATACACTTAAAAAATGTACATTAAAGAGGCCATTTCACAATTGCTGGCCCAATTAATAATTCTCATTCACATTTATTGACACGAAGAAAGAAAAGTAATTAGGCTTAAACATCGGTTAATTGAGATGCTAAATAGAAAATGAGTTTGAAGTGTGGACATTTATCTTATATATAAATTGTTCTAGCAGGTGGGACTAGGGGTGTCAAAGAGTCTAGCCGCAAGCCGAACCTCGAAGCTTGGGCTCAAGTAAAAATGGTTCAGGTTTTTTTGGCTCGAGCCGAGCAAAAGCTTGACCAAAAAATTTAGGCTAAACCCGAGCTTTCGGCTCGGGCCTTAGCAAGCCGAGCCAGCTCATTTTTTTAAATATAAACAGTAAAAAACGGCAGTTTTTTTTTTTTTTTTTTTTATGGTTTTGCAAATTACTTTTTTTTTATTTAGGTTCGGCTCGTCATGGGTCGAAAATAGCCCGTTTGGCTCGAGCTCGAGACGACACCCCACTGAGCCAGGAGTGGCCCGACTTGGGCTTTTCCCGGACCGAGCCACGAGCCGCCCGAGCCGGCGAGTCACATTGACATCCCTAGGTGGGACTACCAAATTTTACCCAATTTACTTAGCGAAAATTCATATTACACACAATGGTGAAAGAGTACAAGTTTTACCCAACTTGCAGATTGGTAGATTTGGTTCGAATACCAACTTGTAACGCCCCAAGTTTTAATTTTAAAACTCGGAGTGTTACCTAATTATTTCTTTATTTATTATTACTTTTTTCTTAAAACTCGGAGTGTTATCTAATTATTTATTTATTTATTATTACTTTTTTTTTCTAAGCGGAATATAATATGATCGTATGAATCCTTGTTTTTGAGAAAAAAAGATGATCTTTGTAAGGGAAATCAATTATTCAACTCAACAAATTTAAAAGAGTAGTCACATTTAAATTTAAATAACGTAATTCAAACGTCAATTTAAACGAAATATCTGCAATATATGAATGTCAAGGCTACTAATTAATGTGCAAATACTCCAAACTCTCTTGATTTGGTGAATAGAACAACTATATAATTGAAATTTTAGTATAAACAATGACTCCAAAAATGACCATACATTATTAGTATATTTATAAGATGAATGTGGCTAAGAAGTGGGTGAACCAATGTAGCATAGAGGTTGAGAAAAATAATTCCATGTTCTCATAACTTATACACCATGTGCACGTATCAAATAACAAAATTTCTTTAACAAGTCAATTCTCTACATCTATTTATCCACCAATTAATGCAAAAGGATTTGTAAAATAATATAATATTAGATAAAAAGATAAGTTTTATATCAAGCACAATAACTTGGTATATCTCTTTCAAAATAAATTTTTCTTGAGCAAAATTTACGTAATTTAATGCAAGTTACAAAATGAGACCAATATTGATATATTTTTATCAACTTCTATATACTTAATATTTTGGCCCATGTAATACTTATGAAAAAAAAAAATTTTGTAAAGAGAAATAAGTAGATTGTACTAAGACTCTGACATACGGATTTTAGTGTCTCTAACAATGCTAGATGTTGACTACTCCATTTGCTAAATGAACAAAATTAAATTAACAAAAAGTTAGGCCTTACGCAAATAGTAAATAAAATTCGGGATGCTACAAGCAAGTTTCCATCGTGTGTCAGATAGCTTTGTTCATATTGCTTCAGCTGCCTCAATGAATATACTATCACATTCCCATTCTGCATCAACACACATCCTAATCCCAACTCGAATGTTTCATTATATCCGTCTGAACATTCTGGTACAACAAACACTAGAGCAGAAACTAATACGTCATTTAACTCCTGAAAGCTTTTCCCACACTTCTTAGAACGAAATGAACTTAACTTCCTTCTGATTCAATTGTGTCAAATGAACTACAATTTTAGAGAAACCTTTTATGAACCGCTGATAATAAACGGCTAAACCTAGAAAGTTCTTTACATATCCAACATTAACATGTATTGACTAGTTATTCAAAGTTTCAACCTTGGCTGGTTCCATTTGAACCCTACGGATGGTCACTACATGACCTAGGAACCATACGATCTAGCCAAAATTCACACTTTTGGAATTTTTGGCGTAAAGGTTTTTCTTGCGTAAAGTCTCTAACATTGTCCTCAGATGTTCTTCGTGTTGTTGAGCATCCCTCAAGTATACCAATATATCATCGATAAACAAGATGACAAATCGATCTAGATACTATTGAAACACTTGATTCATCAAGTTCATAGACACTATAGGGCTAGTAGGTAGGCCGAAAGGTATAACTATAAACTCACAATCCTGTAGGAAGTTTAATACCTCGTCTTTGGTATATCACTCTATTTAATATTCAACTGATGGTATCCTGACATCAAGTCGATCTTCAAAAATATCGTGGCTCCCTTCAATTGATCAAATAAATCTTCAATCCTCGGGAGCGAATACTTATTCTTATTAGTCAATTTATTCAACTCTTTATAATCTGTACATATCCTCATTGACACATCCTTCTTTTTAACACATAGTACTGGAGCTCCCCATGGGGACATTCTTGGCTTGATAAAAACCTTACTAAAGAGTTCCTCCAACCGTATCTTCAACTCTTGAAGCTTTTTAAGAGCCAAAGGTGCTTTAGACACAGGTCGCTCCAAGGATAAACTCAATTGTAAATTTTACCTACCTATGGGTAAGGTACCTAGTAGGTCGTCGAGAAATACATTTGGATACTCTCATACTATTGGTATGTTATCTACAATTGTCTCGCTTTCTAATGTACCAGTAAGGTTAATGAGACAGAAAATGCTTAGTGTTAGGCCTAGGGGTAGACGCAAAAGTTTAAAGTTAGAGCGGGCACAATCAAACTTGCAAAGAAATTGAGAGAAATTTTAGAATCGAAAATTTACGTCGAAAAAAAATCATACCTCATATAATTTTGCATCCGAAAATTTACATGGGATATGACTTTTTCAGATGTAAAATTTCGAAATTTTTTTATGTCATATTCCTTATAGAATTTCCTAATAAAAGGATGAAAATTACATTGAGAAATTTGTATTGCAAAAATAATAAATGTTAATAAAATAAATGAATGTTTTTAAAGAAAATGCGAGTTAAACGTCTTTCTTTAAAACTCACGTTTAACGCATTTTTAACTATTTTCGATATCTGTTTGGATTATTTGATATGTCTGTAATGTAGTTCTCGAAATAAGTTTTGAGATGACATAAGCAATTTGTAGATTCGATTAGCAATTTTCGAAATACTAATTTTGAACGGCTTACTTTGACAAGTTGTAACATTTGCTACAATTGATCGTTTTGTACACCATTAACGACGTAGAAAACTAGACCGTGAACACTTCGAAATGGTATTAAGAATGCATTATTTCGTCCTTGTTTGATGGAGAGTTATAAAATGCGAGAGAAAAAGAGAAAAAATAAAATTTATTGTGATTTTGCCCATATTTGATGGAGATTAAAATCAAATTTTTAGTAAATTTTGATAAAAGTTAAATAGTTATGGATTCCATGAAATATGTTATTTAAATTAATTGTTAACTTTGATTTATATTAAAATTTATATTTCAATCGATACCAAACATGACTTTGGGCACATGCCCCCTGGTCCACCCCTTGTTAGACCCATAAAATGTAAATTCTTCTTTATCAAGGCTTCAAAACACTACATCTTTCTCAAAACATATTATGGTTATTCAATTTCTACCCAACCATCCATGCCTAAAATGACAATGAAGTTCGTAATCTCGATTCCATGTAGTTCTGCTTTTAAGACTAACCCATTAAAGTCTATCTCCATTGCTTTAGCTATCGTATTCGTATTTACGGTTCCTCCTAGTCGTATACTAACTTCTATTACACTATCATTCTTTTCACATACCACATCAATTCTAGCTAAGCATGTAATGGATATGAATAAATGCGTCGCACCTAAATCAATAAGGACATACACAGGGTTACCAGATACATATATGACGTTATAATTACGTTCAAATCCTGGGCGATTGGGCGTAAAGCATCTATAGGTGGCTTTTTAAGTATGTCGTCAAATCCTATGGCTCAACCCTAGATAAACATTTAGTGGCTTAGGATAAGGTGTGTAAAGAAAAAGGAAAAGGAGCCCAGACCTAAGGAGCATGATCAAGGTAAAAAAGGCGAGGTTTTAATTCCCGAAGAAGAAAAAAATGACTTATTTAAAGGATTGATAAAGCTAAACTCGGCTTCATCTTGGGTAATGGCAGACATTGGGCTTTTTCTACTTTAATTTGCCTAGTCATTCTCCTTACCTAGCATTGTCCGACATCGTTTAGCATATTGACTTGATTGACCACATCTGTAGCAGACATTTTCCCCAGCATAAGATTCTCCTTTGTCGTTCTTCTTGCATTTAGGGCATGAAGGTATGGCGTTGCCAGCCTTAGCTGTATTGGGTCCATTATTCAACTTCTTACGTGGACATAATTTTTTGCTATATTCTGATCAACCCATTGTCTTTCTCTGGACTCATTCCGTTGACCCTAAATTTTCTAATTAACCCAAGTATATGTCACAGTCTGGGCCTTCTTCATAATTTCTATGAACTTAGTCAGCACATGAGAACTCACAACCTGTCTTATTTGCAGACGTAGGCCCCACTTGGGGACAAAAGGCCTCAAATCCTATCTTCTCCTATTCCAGCATCCCTTCCCAATGCCTGGGCAATCAAAACCAACATTATGAATTTTAATGTTGAGCCTTCGGAAAGGGAAGAGCTTCAGCCTGGATGGCATGGGTAGTCCTCATCGTACCTGTTGAAGACTTCCGACTTGGATTACCAGTTTCTTATTAACCTGTGAACAACTATGGACAGATAGAGGTGGGATACTAGAGAGAGATCCTATGTAAAGCTCATTATAGGGGTCATTTAAAAAGTTTAATGAAAAAAAGTCTCCACATAAAAGAGAATAATTATATATGCTCACAGATAGAGGAAGGAAGAAAAATTAATACAATGAAAAATTAAATATGAAATTTTAATTTAAAAGTTCCTAGTACCATTGAGTTTTACTTAATACTTTGATGAATAATTTCATTCACTAGTGATTCTTTGCATGTTTTTTCTTGTTAATATAAGGTTTTAAGACTTGTGTACAGGAGATTAATGACACTTTTTGACCCATGAATAGCTTATACAATTTACTCCATGAAAATTTAAAATGTGTTATGTGGGAAAAGTTTAATGTTTATGAATTATCCATGTATAGATAAGCAAATAACTGTTCATGATGCTATATTTAAAAATCCATGAAAAATAGTTGTCTCAAAAGAAATTTTTTATCTTTCCATAACACATGTTGCATAATTTTAAACATCCATGTGCATATTTGATGCAGGAGGGTCCGAGTCAGATGCTGAGTTGTCAGATAACACGTTAATGGCTCTAAGGTATCACGAGTTGGCAGATCGGGGCAAGGATGGCAAGTGAGCGCGTAACTTTGGCAATTAAGTCGTGTTTCGGTAATTTGGCCATAACTTTGGCTACAGTTATCAGAATCGCGATCATGACCACAATTCGGAAAGCTCGTTTCGGCGCGCACGTCGTGGCCACCGAGCTATGCTCGGTGTGTGCCGGTTTCATCCTCAAATTCAGCTGTTTTCCCTTCCGAATTGCTATTTTAAGTTATTTTTTGCTATTTTTGGTAATATTTCGATTGCACGTTAGGAGATGATTTTTAACCCGATTTGGGCTAGATTTTTTGCAGAATACTTATTTTATTCCATATTTTCGTTTGGCGTGATTTTTGGAATTTTGCCATTTTTGGTAAAATTCGGATTTCGGCTATAAAGTCCGGCTTGTGGACTTATTTTCATCATTGCGTAATATAATAAAATTCTCTAAACTTCAGAGACGTTTTCTCTGTGTTTTTTGGCGTTAATCTTGTGTTCTTCTCTGTGAATTTCTTTGGTAGAACTAGCTGCGAGAATAATCACTATTACGCCTTGGCGTCGGATTGGTATCAGAGCTTCAATCTTCTTCCTGGGTGAGATTTCATCAGTTCCAATGGCTGGAGGACGTGGTCATGGTCGACGTGGGCAGGTTCCGATTGAGGAAGTCCAACACCGTGATCGTAATATTCAGGATGCCACGATTGAAGATTTGCAGAGGCAAGTTGCAGAGTTAACCCAGCGCCTCGCGGCGCGCGATTTGGAGGACCATGAGATCTCCGAGCCCGAGTCTGATTCTGCTGTTTTTGAAAATCCCTACCACCAACGTGATCTATTTCGGGAGCACCGTGGTCGGGAGGAGCGTTATAGGGATCTCGGTTTTCGCGTGGATCTGCCCGAATTTTCTGGTACGTTACAGGCTGAGGGATTTATCGACTGGATAAATGAAGTGGAACGTATCTTTGATTACAAGGAAGTGCCGGATCGTGTGAAGGTAAAATTGGTTGCCATCAAACTCAAGGGCAGGGCGTCTGCCTGGTGGGAACAGTTGAGGCGTTCGCGGGATAGGCAGGGGAAATCCAAGATCGCTGATTGGGAGAAGATGAAGAAAAAGATGAAGGGTCACTTTCTTCCCTTCGGTTATACTCAAACCTTATTTCAACGACTTCATATGTTGAGGCAGGGTTTGAGATCAGTTGATGATTACACAGAGGAGTTTTACCAATTGGTAGCTCGGAATGACTTATCTGAGACGGAGGAACAGATGGTAGCACGGTACTTGGGAGGGTTGCGCCAACCCCTGCAGGATGTCCTCAGCATTCACTCACTGTGGGATCGTGTCGAAGCATATCAGCGTGCACTTACTGTTGAAAAACAGCAGAACAAGAGGCCAGTTCTTAGGAACGATCAGAACAATCGACCAGTTCACCCCCAGGATTCCCGTCCCGTCCAACAGATACCGCAGGGTAATTCTAATTCTTCTATTAAGTGTTTTCGTTGTGGTAAACAAGGGCATAGGGCTACTGATTGTTATTGATTGAGGAGGACGTGGTAGATGAGACTGAGGAGATTGGAGAGGCTATATATGACGATGATGATATTGATGATGTGCTGTATGGAGATGGCCATGAGACTTTGGTGGTTCGTAAGAGTTTACTGACTCCCAGGGGCGATTCAGCAGACGATTGGTTGAGGACCAATATTTTCCACACGACACACGATTCTTGATAAAGTCTGCACAATGATCATTGACAGTGTCAGTTGTGAGAATGTAGTGTCCGATGAGGCTGTCCAGAAATTGCAGTTAAAAACTGATCGTCATCCCAAACCATACAAGTTGTCGTGGCTGAATAAGGGCAGTGAGGTAATCGTAGATAGGCGATGTCTCGTCTCCTTTTCAATTGGTAGCAAATATTTTGATAATGCTTGGTGTGATGTTGTGTCAATGGATGCATGTCATGTATTGTTGGGTCGGCCTTGGCAGTATGATCGTAGTGTTATCCATGATGGACGGAAAAATACATACTCCCTTAGCATCAAGGGGAAAAAGATTGTGTTGGCACCCCGGCGTGAAGGGCCCTCTCCTACTCCGGTAGTGAACAACACTAATCTACTTTCTATGTCCAGATTTTTAGAAGAGGTTGAGCATGGGGATGTGGTATATGCTCTACTGCCTTACGGGGATAGTGCAGTGATGTTAGTGGAATCTGAGTTACCAGCAGAGGTGCAGCAACTACTAGCGGAATTCGCTGACCTTATGCCAGAGGACCTTCCTCCTGGACTACCGCCTATGAGGGACATTCAGCATCAGATTGATCTTGTTCCAGGATCGAGCTTACCTAATCGACCTGCATATCGCCTTAGTCCCAAGGAGGCTGAAGAGTTACAGTGGTAAGTGGTGGAGTTATTGGAGAGGGGTTATATTCGCGAAAGCATGAGCCCTGCAGTCCCTGCGTTGCTTGTGTCGAAGAAAGACGGTTCATAGCGTATGTGTGTTGACAGTCCAGCAATAAATAAAATTACTGTAAAGTACAGGTTTTCAATTCTCCGTCTGGATGATATGTTGGATCAACTATCTGGCTCTACGATCTTCTCAAAGATTGACCTGAAGAGTGGATACCATCAGATCAGAATAAAGCCTGGAGATGAATGGAAGACAGCCTTTAAAACGCAACACGGTTTATATGAGTGGATGGTTATGCCTTTTGGGCTATCCAATGCTCCCAGTACGTTCATGCGGTTTATGCACCAGGTCTTGCGACCTTTTATGGGAAAATTCGTCGTGGTTTATTTCGACGATATCCTTATTTATAGTCCGACGCGGGCCTCACACTTTGATCATCTTCGCGCTGTTTTTGAGATGCTGAGAAGGGAATGCTTATTTTTTAATCAGAAGAAGTGTTCATTTTTCACTACTTCTGTAACTTTCCTTGGTTTTGTTGTGCTACTGATGGTGTTCATGCAGATCAGTCAAAGATAAATGCAATCTTGGAATGGCCTAAACCCAGAAACTTGCACGATGTCAGAAGCTTCCATGGGTTAGCATCATTCTATTGGCGGTTCATCAGAAACTTTAGTACTTTGATTGCTCCTATTACAGAATGTCTTAAGGGTCGTGATTTCACATGGTCTGAGGAAGCAGAAGCCAGCTTTCAGTTAGTCAAACAGAAGATGACCGAAGCACCTGTCTTGGCACTCCCTGATTTTGACAAGGTGTTCGAGGTCAATTGTGATGCATCAGGCATTGGCATTGGAGGTGTTCTGAGTCAGTCAGGGCGGCCGATTGCTTTCTTGTGGGTGAAGCTCTCGGGATCCAAGAAAAACTATTCCACCTATGACCTAGAGTTCTATGCCATAGTTCAGTCCCTAAAACATTGGCGTCACTATCTGGTACAGAGGGAGTTTATTCTATTTACTGATCATGAGGCCCTGAAGTACATTAATGGTCAACATAAGCTGAGTAGGCGACATGCCAAGTGGGTGGCGTACTTGCAGGAGTTCACCTTTACACTCAGGCACTAAGCAGGGAGCCTAAATCGCGTCGCAGATGCATTGAGTCGTCGTACTATGCTCCTCACCACTACTAGTACCAGAGTTACAGGCTTTGAGACTTTTCCAGATATGTATGTAGATGATCCTTCCTTCGGCAGTATATTTCAAGAGGTAACTAACGGTCATCGTCATGATTTTGTTTTGCATAATGGCTATCTGTTTCGTGGATTACAATTGTGCATTCCAGATTGTTCATTGAGGCAGCAAATTATCAGTGAACTTCACAATGAGGGGCACTTTGGCCGAGATAAGACATTGGCCCTTATCTCTTCTGACTTTTATTGGCCCAAGTTGACCAGTGATGTTGCGCATTATGTGAACCGTTGTTATATTTGTCAACGGTCTAAAGGAGTTCTCACCAATGCCGGCTTTGTACACTCCCTTACCTGTTCCTGAAGCTCCTTGGTTTGATGTCAGCATGGATTTTGTGTTGGGCTTACCCCGTACCCAACGAGCCGCGGATTCTATCCTTGTTGTGGTGGACAGATTTTCGAAGATGGCCCATTTTGTAGCTTGCAGGAAGACTATGGATGCTACTCGGATTGCCCACCTTTATTTTCGGGAGATTGTGCGTTTACATGGTATTCCTAGATCTATTACTTCAGATCGTGATACCAAATTCATCAGTCACTTCTGGAAGAGTTTGTGGGGACGGCTGGGGACACAACTGAATTTTAGTAGCGCCTATCACCCCCAAACCGATGGTCAGACTGAAGTAGTGAATCGGAGCTTGGGCAATCTTTTGCGCTGTTTGGCAGGAACTAAGCCGAAGCAGTGGGATTTAGTGTTACCTCAAGCAGAATTTGCCTATAACAGGACGACAAACAGAACCACCGGCTTGGTCCATTTCGTATTATCGTGGTCGAACCCATCTCGGGGTCTTTGGATTTGGCCCCTATCCCGCGCGTAGGACGTTTCAGTCTTAAGGCAGATGAGATGGCAGAGCATCTTTGGGGTATCCATGAGCAAGTGAAGTTGGCAATTCATGAGAACAATACCAAGTACAAAGCTCGGGTTGACAGTCATCGTCGTCAGGTTCTTTTTGATGTTGGTGATTTTGTTTGGGCTGTTTTAACGCGTGATCGTTTCCCTGTTGGTGAGTATAATAAGCTTAAGGATCGGAAGATTGGGCCTTGTGAGGTACTACAGAAGATCAACGATAATGCTTACAGGTTGCGTCTTCCAAGTCACTTGAGGACCTCTGATGTCTTTAATGTGAAACACCTCAGTCCTTGTTTTATGGATTCTGATGACACTACCCCGAACTCGAGGACGAGTTCTTTCCAACCTGGAGAGACTGATGCAGGAGGGTCCGAGTCAGATGCTGAGTTGTCAGATAACACGTTAATGGCTCTAAGGTATCACGAGTTGGCAGATCGGGGCAAGGATGGCAAGTGAGCGCGTAACTTTGGCAATTAAGTCGTGTTTCGGTAATTTGGCCATAACTTTGGCTACGGTTATCAGAATCGCGATCATGACCACAATCCGGAAAGCTCGTTTCGGCGCGCACGTCGTGGCCACCGAGCTATGCTCGGTGTGTGCCGGTTTCATCCTCAAATTCAGCTGTTTTCCCTTCCGAATTGCTATTTTAAGTTATTTTTTGCTATTTTTGGTAATATTTCGATTGCACGTTAGGAGATGATTTTTAACCCGATTTGGGCTAGATTTTTTGCAGAATACTTATTTTATTCCATATTTTCGTTTGGCGTGATTTTTGGAATTTTGCCATTTTTGGTAAAATTCGGATTTCGGCTATAAAGTCCGGCTTGTGGACTTATTTTCATCATTGCGTAATATAATAAAATTCTCTAAATTTCAGAGACGTTTTCTCTGTGTTTTTTGGCGTTAATCTTGTGTTCTTCCCTGTGAATTTGCTGGTAGAACTAGCCTGCAGAATAATCACTATTCTGCCCGGCGTCAATATTTTTAATACATTCCTCTCCATGTTATTCATGATTATATTACTTGTTTTCCATTGTTATTTGTGACAAAAAGAAGGAGGGAGTATTTATTTTAGGATTGTCGAGCATATGAGTTAGGGGGAGAAATTGATATTTGATGATGATTTGTATAGATATTTGATGTAGGGAAGTCGAAAGTATTTGTGAATGGTTTTTGAATTCTTCTTGGAATTTTAACATTGATATAACGTTTACTGTTTTGTTAATATTGATATTAAAATTCTATTTATATTTTTAAGTTATTTATGCATGCAATAATACATGCTTTGGTGTTATACAAGTTTTACTTGCATTATTTTATATGACTTAGTTATATTTTTTAATTGTTAGTTTCCTCTCGTTTTTCACACGGTATTGTTGTTTTCATGTGTTTCAGGAAACAAGTTGACAAGATGTTGAAGTAAATTTTGGGAACTAAGTCTTTGGGTAGATTGTTGATAGGTTGTTTTAATTATAACTTTGAAATAAATGATTTTGTCATAGAATGCCAATGAGGGAGATTATTAGGACCATTGCAATTTCTAAGTTTGTAATTGGCAATTTTCTTAATCAAAATCATGGGTTAATTGAGTTTTAATTAAAGTTAAAATAGAATTCATTGAGTTGTAATTATAGTGAAAAATAGTTTGGAGTTGGTAGAGTCCAAAAAGGAGTCCAAGAGGATCAAGAAACGGACTTCAGGAAGTAGATCAAGATTTAGACTCTCGATCGAGTTGGTACTCGAGTGCTGAAAACAAGAGCGTCACCGCTCGACCTACGCAACCCTGGAACTCAAGCAACATGTTGGCCGCTCGCTTGGTGCGAAGTTTTTCACTCGAGCGGTGGTTCAAACTCCAGCAGACCTAGTTCACATAAAACACCGATTTTTAAATCCCATTTATACCCCCAAACACTTCCATTATAAATATACAGTCATATGAACATCCCAACGGAATGTTGAATCATTATTTCATTATAGAGATAACATCATTCATGATCTAAAACACCTTTCAGTAATCTCTTGATTCAACCACATTATCAATTTTTCATATATTCATCCCAAACATTGTTCCAACATTGGTTGAGCCTTGAATTAAGTAAAGAGAACATAATTTGAAGAACCAAAACATATTCAAGTATTTCTTACCTTATCCGCAAATCAAAACACAGAAAGATCTTTGATCAAGCACCAAACAAAACCCTACCTTCTCGAATAAGCCATTAGAGTTTTGAAATTTTGGAAAAGGGGCTTAGAGTTCTAGTGTTGTGGAACGAAGTTTGTTCTTGGTGATCAAACGGAGAGAAAAGTGGCCCAAAGTTCTGAAAAGTACAGGCACACAACCAAATGAGTTCCTTGTTGATTTATAAGTTAGGTGGTCAAAGTCGGTTAAGGTTTAGCAGTGTCAAACTAATTGTAATGTTAACTTTTCTAGTGGATCATTTTAGTAAGATTTGCCCGGAGGTTTTTTATTCCTGTGAAAAGTTCTTCAAGAGGTTTACTCTGTCATCAATTCTTGGTATTCTTTACTTCATTTTTATTGCTTTTGATATGATTGTTTAAATTGCTTGATTAACACATAGGTTTAATTGGATTCATTGAACTTAATCATCTAGAGAAATTAATAAGTGACTTGTTGCTTGTTATTATTTTAATTCCGCATTTAGGTCTAAACTATTCGTCTATTTAACTTTCACTATGGATATTATAGAAAAAATTGAGAATGGAAGAAGGATCATATCAATTTTCATTCTATATGGAATTGAGAAAAATCAAAATTTTTTTATAAGCTCTACAAATGGAGATTTAATTTCACCTATTAAAATGTTATTTATGACCATATTAACATAGGCTCTTAACCACAGCAATTTCAGGCATCGATGATGTTGCACAAGATTGAAGAATTGGAAATAAGTAAATATATAAAAAAATAACAAAAAATGGGCCCTACTAAGGAGCCAATTTTGGTCTCAACATTTGTGTTTGTAGGTCGGCTTGCAAATGAGCTCAATGGCACGAGGTGCTAATTTGCTTTGTAATTTATACCCTTTGTGTGCGTGTGCAATAGAGAGAGTGTGTGTTAAGTTGCGAAGCCTAATTATAGTAGTTATATGAAGTTCGTATTTGGATCAATCTTCAAATGGAAGCCCCCTCCCCAACGGCTTCGGACAAAAAAATCATTAGAAAGTTTAGGAGTTTCAAACTGGAAATTTTGATTTTACCTTAATTTTTCTTTTATATATATTTTTTCTTAAAAATAAAAAGCTTTCATCAAGGTTTTGTGTCATCATAAAAAAGAAAGAGGTTAGAGAAAATATAGTTTGTGATTTTTCTCTAAAAACTTCTTTTCATCACACTGAATTATTATAATAGAGGACGAGGACATAGTATCACATTGAAGCAAACTTCTATAAATCTTGCATTTTAAAGTGTTTTTATTTCTAGACTGAAATTTTATGGCTCTCATGGTATAGATTTAGGGTTTCGGTTTTGGTTGAGAGTAATGACCACGAAAAGAAATGAGAAGGGTTATCTGCACAGCAAAAAATTTCACCATCTCCTTTTGATTATCAGAGCTCTAGGTTTTGGTTGAGAGGAATGAATGACGATGAGTGGAAACTTCGTGATCTTCAGATGTTGGGTGTTACCGGTTATTACCACAAAAAATTTTGGTCACAATATGACTGCGAGAAATTTATGTATGAGAAGCTCTTTGCGTGTAACCATGTACATCTGATCAAAAATGTATTTAATTTGAAGATTGACAAAGGTTCTCCAATAGTAAAACATCTCAATAAATTAAGTATAATTATCAATCAATTGGTCTTGATTAAGATTAAATAAGATACTAAACTGAATATTTAAGAGCCTATGAGAGCAACAGTCAGTAACTCTATAGGTAATGTAAAATTGAAAATCGGTAATTTTTGGGACATTATTCTTGCTGAGAAAGTCTATAGGAGTGCATATGGAGAAGTCTCAATATTGAATTATGTCTTAAATATCAAGACTAGGGAACGAGGGTTCAAGAAGAATTCTAATAAAGGCAATGATGGGAAGTTGAGTAATGATTGAAGCAAGTCCAGGTTTGGAAAGAATTTGAAATGCTCAAACTGCGGCTAGACTAACCATAGAAGATGAATTACAAAGTATAAAGAAGAAGGAAGAAAAGAATAATGACAGTGTAAATGCAGTGACTAAAGATGTACATGGTGCTTCACTCTTATCGATTCACATTCCTATATATTTCTAGATAATGGATTCAAGAACATCTTTTCACGCCACTGTATAACATAAATATTAGGAAAAACTATATTACTGAATTTAAAGATGAAGAGAATTGTGAATTGATAAATGAGAGAACAAGAAGAAAAGGCGGGAAAGATATTATGAAATTAATTTCATTCAACTGAAAATTACAGTAAGTATCTATATATACAGCTCTACAAATGGGTTCACGTTTTGGAGATGAAAGCTATGTACAATTACATAAATATCCTTATCTAAAATATGCTCAACACTCCTCCTCAAGATGATGAGTATATATTCAATATTCCCATCTTGCATAATAGAAACTTGAACTTAGTTCCACCTAGAGCTTTAGTCAGTAAGTCTGCCACTTGATTTTGTGATGTGGTATAGACCATCTTCACTTCACCTGACTGAACTTTGTCTCTTACCAAGTGATAATCTATCTCAATATTCTTCGTCCTTTCATGAAATACCGGGTTACTTGCTATGTGGATTGCAGATTGGTTGTCACAAAATAACAAGGCTGGTTTGGATTGTTTGACACTTAGATCGCTCAGCAAGTTTTTTAGCCAACTTAATTCACATACAGCAGTTGCCATTGATCTGTACTCTGCTTCAGCAGATGACCTCGATAACGTATGCTGCTTTTTGGATTTCCAAGATATCAAAGAGTTTCTAAAGAAAACACAATATCCGGTAATGGACCTCTAGTAATAGAGCAGGCTGCCCAGTCTGCGTCACAATACCCTTTCAATTGCAAGTCCAGTTTGCTTTCAAAGAACAAACCTTGTCCTGGTGTGCCTTTTAGATACCTTAGAACATGATGTGCAGCTTCCATATGAGGCTGCTTTGGTGACTGTAAGAACTAGCTTAGCATTTGCACTGCAAAGGATAAGTCTGGCCTTGTAATGGTTAAATAAAGTAGTCTCCCCACCAGCCTCCTATACTCACTAACATCCTGTACATTATCTCCTTCATCCCTACTTAGTTTTAGATTATGTAGTAGAGGATTAGCTGCAGATTTGGCCCCTAAATCGTCTGTATCAGATAGGACCTCCAAGGCATATTTTCTTTGGCATATGGAGATGCCTTTCTCTGTTCTAGCAACTTCAAGGCCAAGAAAATATTTAAGAATTCCTAGATCTCTCAACTTGAACTGATTATTTAGTTCATCTTTGAACTGATCAATGTACATCAAATCATTTACACCAATGATTACATCATTTACATATACCAATAAAATCGTAAATGAGCAGCCATTGTGTTTGCAAAACAAAGAATAATCAGCCTTTGATTGTACAAATCCCTATGACAGAATGTACGGAGTGAGTTTGGCATTCCATTGTCTTGATGCCTGTTTAAGTCCATAGATGGACTTATTGAGCTTGCAAACCCGTTGTTTCCCACTTTTCCCCTACTGCTCATAACTAGGAGGCATCAACATGTACACCTCTTCATCCAAATCGCCATAGAGAAAGGCATTGCTAATATCCAATTGATACAAGTGCCACTTCAACTAGGCTGCAACAGCCAACAGAGTCTTAACTGTTACTAATTTAGCAACTGGGGAGAAAGTCTCCTCATAATCGAATCCTGCTTGTTGGGTAAAACCTTTGGCAACTAAGCGAGCCTTCTTGCTTTCCTCAGTCCCATCTGATCGAAGTTTAACTTTGAAAACCCATTTACATGCCACATGTTTCTTGTTGTCTGGAAGCTGAACCACATCCCAAGTATGATTTGAAACTAGTGCTTGATATTCTAAATCCATTGCTTGACACCATTCAGGGAATTTAGAAGCTTCACTATATGACTGAGGCTCAAAAACAGTAGATAGAGCCAATGAATATTGCTTATGTGCATGAGACAGTCGATCATAATTCAAATCATCAGACAAAGGATATTTCTTACATGATGCAGAACCTTTATCCATACAATCTGATTGAGGAGTATGAACTTGAGAGGCCAGATTACAATGATAATCAAGGAGATAAGAAGGTAATTTAGTGGTTCTTTTTGATTTTCGAATAGGTAATGGAGGTGTAGGAGTTGAAATTATATGAGCATGTATATCAGTGGAAGGATTAGAATCAGATATTGGAGGTATATCAGTAAGATGATCAGAAGCATTATGAGATGATGGAGAATTTCCAGTGGAAATGGATTCTAAAGGTGAAAAAGAAGGATCAATATTGGAAAATGGCTGAGTTGGAAAGAGAGTATAGGTTGGCTGTGAAAAGCACCCAAGGCTGGATAATGAATGAAGGAAAGAAGGATGTCTGAATGGAAAGATGTTCTCATGGAAAATAACATCTCTAGAGTTAAAAATGGTATTGGTATGAATTATAAAGTCTATAGGCTTTCATATCGTAAGGATAGCCAATGAGAATACAAAGTGAGGCTCGAGGATTAAATTTTGTTATATTTCGTTTCAGAGTAGCTGTATAGCAGAGGCAGCCAAAGACCCTCAGATGTGTATAGGAAGGAGCAGCCTGGTAAAGTATTTCATAGGGTGATTTGTCATTTAGAATGGATGTAGGAGTTCTGTTTATGAGATGAGTGGTAGTTAGAATACACTCACCCCAGAATTTATGTAGTAGGTTAGCTTGGAATTCGATAGCTCTAACAACGTTCAAAATGTGTTGGTGTTTTTTCTCAACTATACCGTTTTGCTGTGGAGTTTCTACACAGCTGAATTTATGTATAATACCTCTGGAATTAAAGAATTCTGTCATGAGAAACTCAATCTCATTGTCAGATCTCAACGTTTTGATATTGCTATGGAAATGTGTTTGAATCAAGGAGTAAAATGACTGAATTATAGGTCTAGTTTGAGATTTGTTTTTCATGAGATAAGTCCATGTCACCCTACTGTAATCATCTACAATAGTGAGGAAATATTGACATCCATCTAAAGAGGGAATGGAATAGGGCCCCCATATATCACAATGAATAATATCAAAGGCTTTGGAGGCTCTTGTTTCACTGTGAGGAAAGGGAAGCCTGTGTTGTTTGGCCAAAGGACAAATAGAACAATGCAAAAATTTATTGAATTTTATAGTAGGAACAAATTTATGTAAGATAGACAATTTTGAAACAGGTACATGACCCAAACGGTAGTGCCACAGATCAAACTGACTACTGATATTGCTATTGTTTGATGAATTACAAGAAGTGCTGAGAGCTTTATTGCAATGAAAATCAGAAATGGGATTGCAACTAGAAAATTAAGGGAGATAATAGGTTTGATGGAAGGTGAAATGATCTTGAAAGTTTTGGTTGAATGATTTTCCACTGGATTGATGATCAGGTAACTGGAAATAATATAGGTCATTCTCAAATCTGCCTTCCCCAATCGTTTTCCATGTCAAAAGATCATGTATAAGACAATAATTGTTCATGAAAATTAGGAAGCAATTATGTCTGCAAACTAAGTTACTGACAGATATGAGATTGAATGTAACGGATGGCACCACAAGAACGTTTGTCGACATCAATTCATCAGACAATCTTACTGTGCCAACACTTGTTACAACAACCTGATCTCTATTTGGAAGTCTAACAGAGGCATTAGATTTAGCTGTGACACATGTTAGATACTTAATGGAGAAACCATATGTTCAGACGCTCCAGTATCTAAGATCCACTTAATTCCAGTGATAACACCATTGTGATTCATATGTTTACCTGAAAAAGTAGAGTTTTCAGGAATAGCTGATGAGACTAGTGGTAGGTCTTGTGGTTTAGAGGTGTTAGTAGATAATTGTGCTCTCAATTATGGAACTAGCATGGCCAAAAGTTGCTGACATTGGTCTGAAGTGATAGTCACGTTTGGCTGAGAGTTAACACTCTCAATTTTGTTACCAACAGAAGCTTGAGTAACAGCATTAACCATAGGCATCTTCCCTCTGGCAAAACGATGACCTGGAGGATAGCCTATGATCTTGAAACATTTGCTTTTGAGATGTCCAGGCATGCCACAATGACTATATATAGGTCTATCTCTTCTCTAAGATTGAATGAATGAGTTGGTCCTCTGACTTCCAAATGGTGCACTTATCATTTTACCAGCAAATGCAGAACAGCAAATGCTGCTGCCTTATAATGTTGTTGCCTCTTAGCAACCACGCCTTTCTGTTTTTCATCCTGGAGAATAAGAACAAATACCTTGTTTAATGAAGGTAATGGATCCATTAATAACACTTGACTTCTAACAGCAGAAAACTGATCATCAAGTCCCATCAGAAACTGCATGACTTGATCCTCATGTTTGTGGCAAGTGCTGTTAACTTCTGGTCTATAATTGTCCAGTTCCTCCCAAAGGCCTTTAAACCTATTGAAATATGAACTGACCGAACCATTCTCTTGTGAAATTGAAGCAATCTATTTCTTCAATTCATAGATCCGTGTGAAATTACCTTTACTATATCTGTCTCACAGCTCAATCCAAATTTCTCTAGCAGAATCCTTATGAACTACACTTGGATAAAGCTCTTTTGGAATTGAGTTAATAATCCATGAGGATACAACATGATTGCATCTCCTCCAAATACCGAATATAGGATCATCCTTATCCGGTTTGCCAATAGTTCCATCAATGAAACCTTCTTGTTCTTAACACTAAGCGCCATAGTAATAGCTCTACTCGACGTCGAGTAGTTCTCATCTGAACGAACAACAGAAATGATTTGCATTCCTTTATTATCGCCATAGTGAATATAATACGGACTTGTAGGATCAGTAACCAATCGAGTAAGGAGAGAATTTGCATCTTCTCCAGCCATATCTCCAACTGAAGAATCACCAGATGAGTTATCTTGTTCTCACTGATTTTGAATGTTCACTGCAACACTAGAATTATCATTCATCGCATCGAAGCATCAATCACTTGCTCTGATACCTTGTAAAGATGAAGATAATTGTGAATTGATAAATGAGAGAACAAGAAGAAAAGGCGGGAAAGATATTATGAAATTAATTTCATTCAATTCAACTGAAAATTACAGCAAGTATCTATATATATACAACTCTACAAATGGGTTCACGTTTTGGAGATGAAAGCTATGTACAATTACATAAATATCCTTATCTAAAATATGCTCAACACTGAAAACTATGGAAAGGTTTATTTTGTTAATGGAGAACCAATGGATACTATAGGTATGTAATGTGACTTTGAAGATGTCAAACAGGTCTGTGTGAAAAATTTACAAGGTAAAGCATATACCTAAACTGATGTGTATTCTAGTCTCAATAGAACAACTTGATGATGAAGGTCATAGTGTGACTTTTGGAGATGTTTGGAATGTTACTAAGGGATCTAAGGTTGTTGGTCGAGGAAGTGAAACTGGAATTCTTTACATCACTTCCAATTGTAGAGACGTGGTTCCAGTTGTTGATTCAACTGTTAATTTTGATTTGTTGTACCATAGGCTTGGATACATGAGTTAGAAGGGAATAAAAGTATTTGATTCTAAAGAGAAGCTACCGAAGTTGAAATTTGTTGAACATAATTTCTATCAAGGCTGCAATTTTGGAAACTAGAAAAGAGTCAGCTCCTCTAAAATCAGAAGGTAGCCAAAAGATACAAAATTAGAGTTCATTCTTAAGGATATATAAGGACCATCAACTGATACTTTCCTAAGAGGTTTCAACTATTATGTGAGATTAATTGATGAATCAAGCAAAAAAATAAAATATATAGTTTTATTTCTTTAAGAATAAATCTGATGTCATTGATGTCTTCCAGAGATGGAAATGGTTGAAAATGAGACATGTTTTAAGGTTAAGTATTTGCAGTCAGGTAATGGGTAAAATATGTATATGATGATTTCAAGAAGTATTACAATAGAATAAAGCTGAAGAATACAATTCCAAGAATACCTCAATAAAATGGTATAGCTGAAAGAATGAGTAGGACTTTAAAAGAGTGTGCTAGAAGTATAAGATTATATGTTGGATTATAAATATTTTGAGACTAAGGTTGTCACCAATGTAGCTTATTTGATCAATGGAGGTCCTTCAAGACCATTGAAATTCAGAATACCAGATGAGGTTTAGAGTGATTTAGACGTAAACCTTTCATACTTGAAATTATTTGTTGTATTTTTGTACGTCAAATCGATTCTTCTGTGAGAAGCATGTTTGGAGCTAAATAAAAAGGTACTTCTTTATTGGCTATGCAGATACTGAGTTTTGTTGCTGCTTCTGGGATGATCAAACTCAGAAGGTTATTAAAAATGAGGATGTGATTTTCAATGGAAGTATCTTATATAAGGATAGGTTGGGAACATACTATAAAAGCACAAGTCATGAAGTTAAGAAGCCTAAAGTAATCCCATTGAAAGTTAAAACATAGCCCAGAAGAAAATTGAATCATCCATCTGACTCAGATCAGTAGTTCTAAGAGAACAACTAGATCTCTAGAGAGACATTCCTAGCGTACTTTACAATATGTTGACTGATAAAGGTGAACCAGAAAGTTAAAATAAAGTTGTGCAAATTGATTAATCAATCAGGTGGGAGTTAGGCATAAGGGATAAGACAGACCTATTATTGTCCAATAAGACATGGAAATTGACAAATTTACCAAAAGGAAATAAGTCTTTACAAAATAAATAGATTTATTGGTTAAAATAAGAACATGATGGTAGCAAGTGATATGAAGCAAGACGGATCGTAAAGGGATTTCAAACTATAATGAGACTTTCCCTCCTATAGTGTAATTAACCACAATTAGAGCATTACTTGGACTAGTTACAAAGGCACCTAGAGTAGTTGGATGAAGATAACCTTTTTTTCTTTTTGATTTGGAGAAAGAAATTTACATGATGCAGCCACAAGATTTCGAACTATGTAGAATGAGAAAATGGTGTGCATACTTAAAAATAGTTGTACAACCTTAAATAGCTTTGAGATACAGATAGTGGTATAAGAGGTTTTGTGGTTTTATGGATAGTAAGGGCTTCATAAAGTGTCAGGTGTATCATTGTTTTTACGTAAAGAACGATGGTGACTTTTATATTATCTTGTTATGTATGTTGATGACATTTGATTGAAGGTGCTTGCAAAAAAGAAAATCGATAATTTGAAAAATAAGTTATTTAAGGGATTTGTAAAGATTGGGGAGTTGCAAAAAAAATATTTGGGATAAGATTTACTAGTGATAGTTATATCTTGAAACTGCCACAGTAAGAGTATGTAAAGAATGTGCTAAGTCGGTTCATGATAGATGATGAAAACTAGTCAGTACTCAGTTTGGTTAGTCACTTTAGGATATACAATGATAAGTCACTCTCTATAGAGTAGGGGTGGACCTACATGGTCTAGGTACCTTATACCTCTACTATTGGTTGTCTTATATATGTCATGGTGTGTATGAGACTAGATATAGCACATGCAACGGGAGTTGTGAGTAGATATATGAGCAATCGAAATAGACAGCATTGGGAAGTAGTAAATTGTATTATCAGGTACTTGAGAGGTATTGCAAATTTAGCCTTGTGTTTCAGAAAACAAGGCTTAGGATTACATCTAACATTCCAATTTTTTTTTTTTTGAAAATAGAGTGGCTTAATTTTATTATGTTATTTTTTATCGTTTAGAAAACAAAAACCAAATTAAGTTTTAGCCTTGTTAATTACATTAAAGTCCATAAGATATTATTATCGCCCATTCCATTTATTTTATTTTATTTCGGCTAAAAATATTGTAGTAGTAGGAAAAAATATATCAATATTGGGTTCATTCTGTAGTTTGCTTTAACTAACTTTGGTTGAGCTCAAGAAAATGTAAGTTCGTATAAATTAAGCCCCAGTTATTATAATTGAAAGAAATTTATTTAACGGTTATTATTTTAATTCTTAATAATTTAGTTTTTAAAATAATTAGGAAAAGAAAATAATATTTTTTTATATAATCATGTTTATCTTTAATTAGAAAAGGGATTTAACCATATCTAATTCCGTTATTCCATTGAAATCCACAGTAACAAATTATGATTTCTCCTTTTGGCATGTGCACGCGTATTGGATCTTTTTGCAAAGTCACTGTGTATATGGATAGAATGGAAAATGATTTGAAATTTAAATGTTACGTGTATGATAGAAATTGACGGATATTTGAAATTTAAAATCCAAACAAATTCTCTTATATGATAATCTTGTTTGGTTTTCTTTTTCATTCATTTATTTTGGGTCAAAAGAAAACATAAATCACACACACTCATTTTCAAAGCCCTGTTCAGAATTTGTATGTGTAAGGAGTGCAATCGCAATTTTAAACCTACAACAAATACCTTGATCCACTAAAGATAAGACACTATGTGCAAGTTGAACTATTCTTGCAATATTATATGGTTTACATAACTTTATGAATAAAATGCTCATTGACCTACGGGTCATTAATGAAAAAACCACGAGTTTTAAAAGGAATTCACATTTTAAGACATTTCTAGTTTCCGCTCATGGTTTGAGTTTTCTTGATTTGCGTATTTGCAAGAGTGAAAGATTTTGTCAAAAAGATTTAAACTGTCTAAGAAGAGTTTGGAATTTAAATGGTCCGCTGATGATCCCCCTCCTCAATTGGAAGACTTTTTTAATTGTGCGTTATTCAAATCAAAAAGATGAAAAGCAACTAAAAAAATGGGCTATTTAACTATATAATAAGATAATGTTGCAAACATTTTATTTAACAAATATGAATTAGAACTAGGTGCCAATGAATTAGAACAAGGTTCTTGGCACCTAGGATTCAACAATCAATTACCATCTAACGGATTGAAGGTATTACATGAAATGTTAAATTTCGAGCATGGCATATATATTCTTTATATTTAATTCGAGAAATGTTTGAAATGAAATATTATATTCTAGTATAAATTGTAAACATGATATTCCATTTAGCTTCATTTTATGAAATGTTTCTCCCGTACTTTTAATCAGGTTAATCATTTTTCACTAGAAGTATAATATTTTATTTTATCCTTATAACGATTTATGCAAGAATAATGTGAAATGTGTTGTCACTGATAAAAGAATAAACATAATTGGACTTGGCTTGCATGTGACAGACATGGCTAGAACTAGAAAGACCACTAGGAAGACGGGGGCTTGTAGGGCAGTTCTAAATCGTATGTCAGCAGTTATCCAAACTTAAGAATTATGGGACAAACCTAACTCACACACTTATTGAGCACGTGGATGAAGTTTTCTCTAGGTGGGCTATGGCAAGGGGCATAGGACATGAGGTTGTATCCATTCAGGCTATTAACAACTTTATTCATACACTACCACCTCAATGAAAAGACATGGGTATTGTGGCTAGGGACGAGATGCTAGAGGGTAACCCTCCAGAGTACCTAGAAAGGATCGAGTTTGAATAATATTGTGAAACTTATATGGATAAGTGGATTGTTGACCTATGGTTGATTTCGATTTTTGATTATGACAAACAAATTATTTTTATCTCTAACATTTATAATCAAGTCTTCATTGTTACATGTTACAAACCTAATGGAAATCGAGCATTCACAAATCAAGCTTGAAAATTAAGCACTTGTGTCAAGACAATCGGAGACAAATCAAGCACTTGCGCCAAATTCAAAATCAAGCAACAAATCGTGCAGTCGCACCAAATCAATCGAAGATATTAGATTTAGATGATTTGAATCCATATGTAAAGGTAAAATGCTTTAATTCTTAGTAATGAATCACTTCAAGCTCATAAATTAAATTTTTATGCACGAGATAAACTTTTCACAAAAATGCTCGCATAAAAATTACTTTTGATGTGACAAAAATCTTCACTTGACTTTTAAATTATTTACCAATGACACTTATTTTGAAAAGTTAAGTGGATATATTCCTAAAGTATTTACACTTGCTTAAATAATCAAGAAAAGAGAAAATTAGAAATTTCTAGCCTGGCTAACATCCGATGGCTTCAACGATCAAAATTCTTACCGTTCTGATTTCTGACGTACAACGGCTAGTTTCAGTCATCCGGTCAGTAGCGGACGTTCGGTTGGGCAGAACTTTTTGACATTTTGACTGCTATAAATACCATGTAACTTTACATTCAATTCTACACATTCAACAGCATTCAAGTGAGATTCTTTTGAGCAAAATTGCATTGATTTCTCATATCATTTATCATCAAATCATTTTAGTCTTGAAAAGCTTTTGATCAAATTAACTTTTGAAAACCATTCTACACATCAAAGTTTTTCTTACATAACACTTGAGTTTTATTCATTGCTATTTATTAAAGTGTTAGTCTATTTCTCTCTTGGTACTAAATTGTGATCATATCATTTATTAAGAGAGAAGTTTCAATTTGTATAATCAATTTTCTTTAAACTTGTGGATCCTGTTGAGGTCATGTAAAGCTCAACGTTGTATAAGAATCGGTGTTCCTTGTTTGTAAGTCACCGAAAGCTTTGAAAGGTTGGATTGCACCACATGTCAATCAACATAGTGAAATTGGCCTCGCTCGTGCCGGAGACCTTGGTAACGGAGGATGTAGATCATTGTGTTGGATCGAACCTCCATAATTATATCGTTTACATTCTATATCCCTATTTACTTATTGCTTTCATATTCGTGCTTATTATTTGAATTAATCTATCTAGTTATTATGTGTTTGATTTTAGATTAATTTTTCAAAAAAGTTTTAAAATCCAATTCACCCACCTCTTGGTTAGCTATTCTTGGGCTATTAATTGGTATCAGAGCAAGGTGCTCATTTTAAAATTAAGACTTTACAATCTCGAGCAATGGCTAACCTCAACAACCTTCAAAATCTCGAGGGGGTATTCCACGAATCAACCTCCCTTTTTTTTATAAAACATATTATAATTATTGGAAAACTAGAATGATGATTTACATTCTATCAATAGATTATAATATTTGAGAAGTCATTGAATTTGGTCCTTATGTGCCCATTAAAATTATTAAAATTGGTGGAAAATCCAATCAATCTATTCTTAAGCCTGAGAGGAATATGATGAAGATGATAAAAGAAAATTGTCAATGCTATAGCCAGAAACCTATTCTATTGTGCCTTAGATAAAAAAGGAGTTTAATCGTATTAGTACATGTGACTCCGCATATGATAAATGGCATGCTTTAGAAGTCAGTCATGTCGGCACAAGTAAAGTAAAAGAAATCAAGATTAATCTTTTAGTCAAAGAATTTGAAAATTTCTTCATAAAACAAGATGAACATATTGTTGACATGATTACTTGCTTCACCGATATTGTTAATGACCTCAAGTACATTGATCGTAAATTTACTAACGGTGAACTTGTAAGTAAAATGCTTAGATCTCTTTCGGAAGATTGGAGTTCATTAAGGATGTTGATAGGGAGCACCAAAGACATCAACTCTTATCCCTTAGAGGAACTCTATGGAACTTTGATGACATACGAGCTCAACAATGCCGAAACCAAGGAAAAGACGAGGAAAAGTAAGGAAGAATCAAAAGAGCCTCCTAGGCGTCAAATTGCTCTGAAATCGGCAGTTGAAGAAAGAACTTAAAGTGAACATATGAGCGATGAAGAGTTTGATGATCTTGTGCTTCTTGTCAAAAAAATGGAGAGGCTTTCGAAATAATTGAAAGTTTCGAAAGAAAGATGAAAAGAGCGAAAAAAGAAGCAAGAAAATTGTTTGTTACGATTGTGACAAACCCGGTCACAAGAGAAACGAGTGTCCAAACAAAAAGAGAAATTTCAAGAAAAAGACATTTCAAGCAGCATGGCATGAAAGCGATGATGATGATCGCGATGAAAATGAAAGTCAAGAAAAGATTGCCAACATTTGCTTCATGACAATCAACGATGAGGTAATTCTATTGAAAAATTCTCATATGATGATTTATCTTCTTCTTATGATGAAATTTTAGAAAAAAATTGAAGAACTCAGTCTTAATCATTCTATTCTTAAAAAAAACACAAGTTATTAAAAAATGAAATTGAGAAAATTTTAGAAACTAAAAAGGAAAATGATTATGATTCATTGTATAAAGAAAATTATTCTTTGAAAGAAAATGTTGAAAACTAGACAAATGTTGTTTTTAAATTCACTCAAGGGAAGAAGAATTTTGATTTAATGCTCGGTAATCAAAAATGTGTTTTTGATAAATGAGACATTAGTTATAAACCATTTTTGAAACAAAAATCTCTCAAAAATTTATTTGTCAAAGCCTCAAATACAATTCCCTCAAAAACTACTTGTAACTTTTGCAACAAGGATGGACATATTGCATACAATTGTCTAACCAAAAAGAAGCTACAGTTTTAAAGTAAAAACAAGTGGACTCGAGGATCCACTAAAACTAACTACCAAGGACCCAAGCTTGTGTGGGTACCAAAAATAAAAAAAATTGAACTAGTTTTGTAGGTACCAAAGAAGATGACAAGCAAATGGTTCTTGGATAGCGGGTGTTCAAAGCACATGACCGGAGAGAGAACTTTACTATCGAACTTCACAAAGAATGATGCATGTCATGTCACATTTGGAGATAATGCGAATGGAAAAATCATCGGAATTGGAAATATCGGCAATCATTTTCCCCCTCCATTGAGAATGTACTACTGGTAGATAATCTCAAACATAATTTACTTAATATTAGTCAATTATGTGCTAAAGGTTATAATATTAAATTCGATTATTCTAAATGTCTCATGAAGGATGCTACATTTAAAGAGGTATTGTTTATAGGAAGCCAAAGCAAAGATTTTTATATCATAAACATCGATTTTGAAAATTATGAAAAATGTTTAGTGAGTTTGAAAGAGGATACTTGACTATGGCATAGAAGATTAGGTCATGTTTAGAAGGATCTTTTTTCAATAATCTCCAAAAAGGGTTTTGTTAAAGGTTTACCAAATTTGAAGTTTTGAAAAAGTCAAAATTTGCGATGCATGTCAATTTGGTAAACAAGTGAAAAGTTCATTCAAACCCAAATTGTACCCATCCACTACAAAACTACTTCAATTACTCCATATTGATCTTTTTGGACCATTGAAAATCGCTAGTTTAGGTGAAAAACACTATGCTTTCGCCATCGTTGATGTTCTCTCTAGATTCACTTGGGTTCTTTTCTCATGTCTCAACGATGAAGCCTCAAAAACCTTTAAACATTTTTGCAAAAATGTCCAAAATGAAAAGGGGTACTCCATTACAACCATTATAAGTGATCACAGTGGAGAATTTGATAATCTCGCCTTTGATAAGTTTAGTAATGAAAATGGATATGAACATAATTTCTCGGCTCCTAGAACTCCTCAACAAAATAGTGTAGTTAAAATGAAGAATCACACTTTGCAAGAAATGGCTAGGACCATGCTAAATGAAAATAGCATTCCTAAATATTTTTGGGCCAAAACCGTTAACACTGCTTGCTATATTGTTAATAGAGTTTTAATTAGTCGAAAAAAAACCAAAATTCCATATGAACTTTGGAAAAATAGAAATCCCAATATCGAATATTTCAAAGTCTTTGGGTGTAAATGATTTATCTTGAATACAAAAGAAAACTTGGGAAATTTGATTCAAAATCTAATATTGGAATTTTTCTAGGATAATCATCGTCTAGTAAAACTTATAGAGTTTTCAACAAAAGAACTCTAGTCGTTGAAGAATCTATGCATGTCACTTTCGATGAAACTAACTCTCTTGATTTGTGAAAAAGGTTTTGATATTGATGTAGGATTGGAAACTATATTCGAACAAATATCTATTCAAGATCAACATAAGAAAAATCCACAAGATAAATGTCAAGAAAGAGAAAATGTTGGACAAAGCAAAAAAAATCCAACCGAAATCCAAAATGATTTGCCTACACCAAAAGAATGGAGGTTTGTTCCTTCTCATCCTAAAGAACTAATCATTGATGATCCATCAAAATGTATTACTACTAGAGCCTCTACTAAAAATCATTTAAGTAATTGTGCGTTCATTTCACAAATTGAACCCAAGAACTTCAAAGAGGTTGAGTTTGATGAATTTTAGGTTCTAGTTATGCGAGAATAACTTAATCAATTTGAATGAAACCATGTTTGAGATTTAGCTCCCGTTTGGGCCACTTTATTTTCTCATTAAAATGAAAAATATGACTGTTATCCATCACATCAACATTTAAATTCAAAATTTTTATCTCTTGTGTGAGCCCCAATAACGGCTATATTTTTCATTCTCATTCTATAAAAAGGTGGCTCAAACAAGGACTTAGTCGCTAGACCAAATGATCAAACCGTTATTGGTACTAAATGGGTCTTTAGGAATAAACGTGAAGAGAGCGGAATAATTGTGCGTAACAATGCTAGATTAGTGGCCCAAGATTACAATCAAGAAGAATGCATCGATTTTGAAGAAAAATTTGCACCTGTGGTTAGATTAGAATTCATTCACATGCTTCTTGCATTTGCTTGTCATAAAAAATTCACTTTCTATCAAATGGATGTCAAAAGTGCTTTTCTTAACGGCTTTATTCAAGAAGAAGTGTTGTCGAACAACCACCCGATTTTAAAAATCACAAACATCCGGACTATATTTTCAAACTACGAAAAACTCTCTATGGTCTAAAACAAGCTCCTAGGGTTTGGTACGAACGATTGAGCAAATTTTTAATTTCAAATGGTTTATCAATTGGAAAAGCAGATACCACTCTTTTTGTTAAAACTTAAAAGAACGATATGATCATTGTTCAAATTTATGTTGATGATATTATATTTGGTGCCACTAATATTTATCTTTGTGAAGAGTTCTCTAAGTGCATGAGTATGAAATTTGAAATGAACATGATGGGAGAATTTAAATTCTTTCTCGGTTTCCAAATTAAGCAAACATGTGATGGAATTTTCATCAATCAAAGTGAGTACATATTGGATATGCTCAAGATATTTGACATGCATGACTTGAAGCCAATGAATACCCCTATGAGCACATCCATAAAATTAGACAAAGATGATCAAGGTACGTCCGTTGTTATAACAAAATATCGAGATATGATCGGATCCCTTCTTTACTTAACCGCAAGTAGACCCGATATTATGTTTAGTCTGTGTCTATATGCTAGATTTCAATCAAATCCTAAAGAATTACATCTTAAGGCCGTGAAACGAATCTTTAGAATTCTTAGTGGCACTAGAACTTTAGGGCTTTGGTATCCCAAGGGCACCCACATTGATCTTCTTAGCTATTCGGATGTCGATTGGGCCGGGTACACAATCGATCATAAAAGCACTAGCGGAACGTGTCATTTTCTAGGCTTTGCACTTGTATCATGGTTTAGTAAGAAACAAAATTTCGTTGCATTGTCTACCGACGAAGCCGAATATATCTTGGTTGCTAGTTGTTGTGCACAAATTCTATGGATGAAACAAACTCTTAGTGATTATCACCTATCATTTGATGATACACCTATCATGTGTGATAACACTAGTGCAATAAACTTGTCTAAAAATCCCATCTTGCACTCTCAAATGAAACACATTGAAATTAGACATCACTTCTTAAGAGACACACAAAAGAAAGATATCGTGTTAGAATTTATAAATACGGAAAATCAATTGACCGATATCTTCACTAAACCTCTAGCTCTTGATCGTTTTTCACATATTAGAAGGGGTTTAGGCATTATTGATGAATTTGAAATACGTGATTAAGTACATGCGATTACATGTTTTCATTACTTCATGTGCACCATATTTAGTATGTTTTATTTAAAAAAAAAAAAATTAAGGTGAACGGACGAGCAAACCGGACGTCCGGTTGACCCGTCCGGTTTGACATAGTTTTTTTAGCTCTATCAACCAGATGTCCGGTACACAGCGGATAAAATATGTGATTTGGCGAACCAGACCAAATTTCCTCATTGTTTCTTCACTTTTCTCTGAATTCTCTCGCTAAAAACACTCTAAATCTCTAAATCCTCAATTGCACTCTTCAATTTTCCATCGACCTGCTGAAACACACTACTTCTACATCATCAAATCTCCAAAAATTTCAATTCTTCATCCACCAAATCCCATTTTTAAAAAAAATCCAAACCCGTCCATTTCTTATCATATTTCTACAATGTCGGGGTCTAGAAGGACGGGCAAAAAACTCAAGAGCATGGTGAGGCGATCTCCTCAACCATCATCCGACGAAGAATTCGATATGGAGCCTGAGGTGCCAGCCAACCCGTTTGAAAAATCTCCCATTTTAATAGGTAAAAATGTCGATTTTGCCGACTTTACTATTGAAGCACCCGCTTTTCATATTGAAGAATATTTTGAAAACGTGGGGTGGGTGTCGATAGCTACTCTAGAAGAACATACATATCCTCGCATTATAAAAGAATTTTATAAAAATATGGTTATTACTCCTCGTTCGAATGAGATTTCATGTTTACTCAAAAATGTTCATATTATCATCAACAAAGCTTTCATTCTTGAGCTAAAGCCGTGTGATATTCAAATTTTTCTTCATAAAACTCAACCTACTTTTGAAGGGTATAACCATTTTGAGGATGTCGTTGTGTTACCGAAAAGAATTTTGAAAACATCACAAAACTTAGTGCAAATCAAACACTTCCATGCAAAGTTTTACAAAACATCATTGCACATGTGATTCTTCCTCGAAAGTTTCATCAAGACGAAGTAAACTTTTTTTATCTTTTTATCCTCGATTCCTTTATTGCTAGGCGAAAACTAGATTTTCCAACTATTGCATTAGGTCTCATGAAACTTGTGCATTGCACGCGTTATCTTAAAGCTTTGCCTTATGGAATGCCTCTTACAAATTTTTTTAAACATTTTGACATTCCACTACACAATGAGACGTTTGTTAAATTTCACCCTACCGACACTATCAACATTCAAACCCTTAAACGAATGAAAATAGTAAAAGAATATGGTCAATGAGTGACACACACAAAAGGGTTCGACCCCACCTCAGGTCCACCGACTCTACCTTTTGAAGGTGATGGGATGACGATGCTGATGATATACCACAAGTTCCGCACCCTCCTCATGATGTTCCTGCCTCTAGTGCTCCTCGCTCTTTGTCTAGTGGTTTCACATTTACCGAGGATCACTACAATCTTCTCAATGACCATATTGATTCTCTTACATCTTCAGTTGATGGACTTGACGGGATGCTTCGGGAGTTGCAGGTCCAGCAGGACGCCATTCGAGCTCAATAGGATGCCATCCAAGCACAACAGGCGGACATGCAGTCTCAGCAGAACGCCTTCTACGCTTAATTCTATGCACTTTTTCCTCCATCACCTCATCCGGCGCTGTAGATCTAGATTTTGTTGCTATTTTAGATTGTCTTCACGTTTTTTATGACTTATCTACAATCTTTATATTTAGGTTCTTTTGTTTTGGAAATCATTATCTATGGTTATTTTCTTTTATGATCAATGCTATGGTTATTATGATCCATGTTTTGCTTCATGCTTTTTGTTTATGCTAAAAGGGGAATGCAAAGTGAGATAATTATGCATCATTCGTTTTTACAATAATATGCTTAGAGTATATGAAAAAGGGGGAAAGAGGGAAACTCATACTTTGAATGCATGGTTATCAATTTGTAAAAGTAGGGGGGATGCGAATTGTATGATAAATTTATATCAAATTGCTTAATCATATTCTGCAAATCATCTTGTTTGACATAATATAAAAGTGGAAAATTGTTGACCTATGGTTGATTTCGAGTTTTAATTATAGCAAACAAATTATTCTTATATCTAACATTTATATTCGAGTCTTCATTGTTACATGTTACGAATCTGATTGAAATCGAGCATTCACAAATCAAGCTTGGAAATCGAGCACCAAATCGGAGACAAATCAAGCACTTGCGCCAAATTCAAAATCAAGCAACAAATTGTGCATTCGCGCCAAATCAATCGAAGATATTAGACTTAAATGATTTGAATCCATATGTAAATGTAAAATTCTTTAATTCTTAGTAATGAATCACTTCAAGCTCATAAGTTAAATTTTTATGCACGAGATAAACTTTTCACAAAAACGCTCGCATAAAATTTTTTTTCGATGTGACAAAAATCTTCACTTGACTTTTAAATTCTCTACCAATGACACTTACTTTGAAAATTTAAGTAAATATACCCCTAAAGTATTTATACATGCTTTAATAATCAAGAAAAGAGAAAATCAGAAATTTCTGGTCTAGCCGATGTCCGGTGGCTTCAACGATCAAAATTCTTACCGTTCTGATTTCTGACTTACAACGGCTAGTTTCAGTCGTCCGGTCAGTAGCGTACGTCCGGTTGGGTAGAAAGTTTTAATGTTTTGACTCCTATAAATACCACATAACTTTACATTCAATTCTACACATTCAAGAGCATTCAAGTGAGATTCTATTGAGCAAACTTGCATTGATTTTTCATATCATTTATTATCAAATCATTTTAGTCTTGAACAACTTTTGAAAATAATTCTACACATGAAAGTTTTTCATACCTAACACTTGAGTTTCATTCATTTCTATTTATTAGAGTGTTAGCCTATTTCTCTATTAGTACTAAATTGTGATCATATCATTTATTAAAAGAGAAGTTTCAATTTTTATAATCAATTTTCTTTGAACTTGTGGGTCGTGTTGAGGTACCGTAAAACTCAACGTTGTATAAGGATCGGTTCTTCTTGTTTGTAAGTCATTGAAAGCTTTATAAAGGGTTGGATTGTACCACAAATCAATCAACGTAGTGAAATTGGCCTTGCTCATGCCAGAGAGCTCGGTAACGGAGGACGTAGATCATTGTGTTGGATCGAACCTCCATAATTATATCGTTTGCATTCTCTATCCATCTTTACTTAGTGCTTTCATATTCGTGCTTATTATTTGAATTAATCTATCTAGTTATTACGTGTTTGATTTTAGATTAATTTTTTGAAAAAGTTTTAAATACCAATTCACCCCCTCTTCGTTAGCTATTCTTGGGCTATCGTGGATTGCTAATCTCCAGCCTAAACCCGATCCAAGTTTTAATGGAGATTTAGATGCTTTCTAACGATATGGACTGATTATACTTGTGGCGCCCAAAAAATTGAAATGAGGCATGTTTTTATGTGCTTGTATTCGGTTTAATGGAGATTCAGATGCTTTCTAACGATATGGACTGATTATACTTGTGGCACCCAAAAAATTGAAATGAGGCATGTTTTAGGCTGAATCTCATTTTTGGGGCTATGCACACTGGGAAGGAAGATTTTGTAAAGTGATTTAGAGTCCTGCATATTATCCAACCAAACCGGCTTCTGACTCGAAAGGTTGGCTATGATGTAACTAGAACATGTTAAGGAATAGACTAATACCAGCTAGTTACAGCTAATACCTTTTGCTTGGTTTTGTGACATAATCCCTTTTGTGTAATCCTGTACTCTTGTGAAAGCCAACCAGTTCTTCGTTCATTGGGGGCTTCACCTTCAAAAACTCCAGGGTAGTTTTCCAACCACTTAATTCAGAATTCAAATATATCTCATGAGTTTCTCCTTTGACTATCCAAATTCCAAAGGCCAACTCTTTTTTCTCATTTGAATGTATGAGATACCAAATTCTAGCTGCATATACCCAGTTTTTTTCAAGTATTAAACGATCCATGTTAGAATAAGTAGTAAGTCCATAACTAGGTGGCCTCAAAGTTCATGTGAAAATAGAACCTAAGAAGGTTATCTGATTCATCAGAAGAAAAGTAACATTTTTACCTTACTATGTACGTGGAATCCATTTCTGAGTTAACAAATAGGATAATATTAATATGATCTATGATTGTTAAGGTGAATCAAGAATTATCCTGATTCAAACAATGAAATTTACAGTTCAGCTGAGTTTAATATATGCTGATTTTCACGTTTCAACTTCTTCTAGAGAAGTACTATGCTAAAAGGCATAAAAATGAAGTTCTCATTAAAACCCGAAGGAAGTAATTTTGATTGGTATCATAAAATCATTTTTTCCAAAACTTAGATTCTCACTCTCTTGGAATGTGAGAGGGTTGTGAAGTTCATTGTATCCAGGAATTCACAAACAGGCATAAGGAATCACTTCCAAGTAGTTATGACCAACTAGTTACAAATTGACAATGAAGAAACAAATAGATATATATAATTATTTATAGTAGTTTGTGGTTAAAGGATATCTACGAAATCATTCAAAACCTGAGGGCTGCATAGCAGAGCATTATTTAGCTTATGAATGTATGCATTTTTGTAGTGATTACATGAAACAAGCTACTGAAGTAGGTGTTCGACATACTCGAAATGAGGATTTCGAGAACGAAACAATTATTGATGGACGTCCGATTTCTAAAGGAAAGTCAAAGACTTTGAGTCAAAAAATGTTAGAGGTCGCTCATCGTTATGTGCAATATAACAGTGTTGATGTTGAGCCATATATAACGTAATGAAGTTAGTTAATTTATTAGTTTAATATTGAATAATGTTCTCCCATAAACTTCTCTTATTATTTGTTTTTTTTTTTATTTTCATTTAGGATGCATAAAGAGGAGATTGGGAATTCAGATAGCCGCATTGCCAAGAATGAAACCTTATTACAAATGAGACATATGGAGACTTTCACTTCTTGGTTTGCGGAGAAAGGCAAACAACACAATTGTAACATGTTTAATACATTGAAATGGCTTGCACGTCGGCCTAGATATGATGTGATGTCACATTTTGGCTATGTTATCAATGGACATCGGTTTCATACAATCGATATTAGTAGAAGTACACAAAATAGTGGTGCTTCTATTGAAACACAAACTATTTGTCGGTTTAGTGTGAAGGATACAAGCCATGTAGTTGGTAAAATATCTTATTATGAGGTTATAAGAGACATAATTTTACTAGATTATCATAGTTTTAAAGTTCCCATGTTTCATTGTCATTGGGAAAATATAGATAGCGGAGTCAAGATTGAAGAAGGATTTACATTGGTAAATCTTCATAGTGAACAACATCAATTTGAAAGAGATCCATTTATTTTAGCATCACAAGCAAAACAAGTTTTTTATTTTAGAGATAGCGATACATCTAGTTGGTATATTGTATTAAAGGCACCTCCCAGAGGATTTCATGAGTTAGAAAATTTTGATGAAGAGGCTTATTGTAACACCCCGAAATTTTAGAATTAAAATTTTTTTTTATTCCATCTACTATATTTCGTAAGTTGGTGAACTTAAGTGACATATATTAAATTATAATTGGGTAAAATATCTAGACATTGATAGAGTAATGATAAATATATCAAAATTGTACTCGTTAGATAGCTCGTAATTAATTATGCATATTGGACTCGAGAAAATGTTAATTCGGATAAACGATGGTCAAGTTATTGAGGTTGAAAGATATTGTTTTAGATTGTATTTAATTAAGTTGTTAATTAAGGTGGAATAAGAACTAACACCGGTCATTAGTAAATTATTGATAAATTTTTGATTGTGTTTCTTTAGAATTCACGTATACTAAGATGGAATTGTCAATTCCATTTATTTAATGTCTTGAATTTGGGAAATGACAAGATGTGATTGTTGAATAGAAAAGGAAGCAATCTTTATGCTTTGATTTTGGGAATTGATGGGATTGCTTACCATGTGTCATTTGGTTATGAAAGGAAGATATATATTTTATTGAATGAATTTCGAGATTTGGGATCTTTTGGGGGAGGGAAAACACGGTATTCCATATATTTTTCCCCTTTCAACCTTATATATACACTGTGTAAAAGAAATAATTTTCTACCAATAGTGAGAAAGAAAACCAGAAACGTATTACGGGCAGCGAGCAGAAAATTCAGTCTTAGAACGTGAAAATTCTGCCATTCTTTCAAGAAAACTCATTTCATCAACTAAGGTAGGATACTATGTTCTTGCAATATTAAAATTTCTTTTACGTAAATTATTTCATGAAATGCTAATTGACCTATGGGTCCCAATGAAATGAAATGAAATGTGAGATCTCCTTCGGGTTTTCTCAAATGTTAGAGCTTTCGATTGATCTCCGATTGCTTTTGATGAAATGATGGTATGAAATGTTATAAGTTTATGTTTAAAGAATTTTCGTATTGTTTTGGACGCACGTATCCTACTGAGTCAAATTACTCATTCCTTCAAAATTTAATGTTTTCAGGTAGATCGGTCTATGTGGATGGTGGCTGAGCGGTGTGCGGGTTGCCAAATAATAAACTTTCAAGAAAGACATTTGACAATAAAATATGTAACGGCATTTTGTGATTTTCTTTATTTCCATTAAATGTTTAGATTTTATTGACATTATGTTTAAATTGATGTTTGAATGCTTTAAATAAATTAAGGATTTCAAAGTTTTACATGAATGATTCCGCATTAAGAAACGATATCGATAACACCCCAAAGTTTTAGCTGATGAAAATTTGGGGCGTTACAGTATGGTATCAGAGCATGGTTTACTTTTTCTGTAGACTTTTCTTTTAAAAAGATTTTTTTTTTGTTTGTCACTGTTCAAAGATTAACAGTGACTAAAAAAAAAAAAAAAAAAACCCTACTTTCAAGTAATAGTTATCTCATTAGTCCTTAATTTTAATTACATGATATATCAAATAAGTTTGTTCTCGACATAAGATGTATATACCGATTGATTAAATATAATTAGAAATGATACATAAGGGGAGTATATAGCATGCTAAGATTAGTTATAATGTGTATGCCTTCTGTGTCTATATTAGATTGGTTACTCCATTAACGTACATTTTGAGTAAAAAGGATTGAATGTTTAACTTAGTCCCTTAAAGTTTAAACCTCATTTTCAATTAAAAGATATGGTTACCACGTATGATTTGTATTATTCGTTACTCGTAAACATGATATGTGATAAACTGCACCTTGTACATGTAAGCTTTCTGCCAAACTATTTTGAAAGATAGTATAGAACAAATTATTTTCTCCAACATAGGAGTTGACTTTTATTTATTTATTATTTTTGGGTAGTAAGTTATCAATTTCAAATTTATATTTTCAAATAACATGTTATTAAATATCAGAAGCTTTACAATTTATGATTTTCTTAACTAGGACTTAAATATTATAGATATGGTTTTATTTCAACCAAAGATTTATTTGTCCTATAATTTGAATTATGCAGTGAGCTTTTATTTAATAAATTTATGTACTTATATGAATTTTTAATTGTGCTACATCAAACTGGAAAAAAAATAAAATGTTTTCAAAAAATTTATTCCAAAAGACAATTTTAGTTTTTACTCATTGCTAGAGTTTTCTTGATTTGCATATTCGTAAAATTGAAAGGCTTTGTCAACAAGACCTAAACTGTCTAAGGAAAGCTTGGGACTTAAGTGGTCCAAGTGACCCCCCTCCTCTCCTGGAAGCTTTTTAGTTGCGCGTTATTCAAATCATCGAGACGAAGGCCAATGAGGAAAAAAAAAAAGATGATTATTAAACCACATGATAAGTTATTATATACATTTTAGATAATAAACATGAATTTGAACCATGTTCTTGGCACCTAGCATTCACCAATCACCTACCATCCGACGGACCAAAGGTATGTAAAACGCTTATTTAAATTTCGAGCGTATACATTCTCATATTTTATTCAAGAAATGTTTGAAATGAAATGAAATGAAATGAAATGTTATATTCTAGCATAAATTATGAGCATGATGATAGATATATTGCTTCCATTCATGAATTTGTCCTCGCACACTTTTAGTCAACTTTGATAGAAACATTTTACTTTATCATGAGTTATGCGAGCATAAAAGACAGTGTTATCATTAATGAGATATTAAGCATAGTTGGACTTTACTTGTATGTGACAGACATGGTTAGAATTGTAGAGACCGCTAGGAAGACAATGGCTAGTAGGGTTGTTCTAAACTATAGGGCAACGGTTATCCAAGCCTACGAGAACTACGAGAGAAACCCGACTCATACGCTTATCGAACATGTGGAGGAAGTCTTCGCTAGGTGGGCTGCGGCAAGGAGTGTAGGACATGAGGTTTTCCCCCTTCAAGCTGTTAACAATCTTATCCACACACTACCACCCCAATGGGGAGACATGGGCATTGTAGTTAGAGACGAAATACTAGAAGGAAACCCCCCAGAACACCCAGAAGTGATTGAGTTCGAACAGTACTGTGGAACCTTCCTAAATAGGTGGATTGATACCCTCGAACCTGAACTTGAAGAAGAGGACCCAGAGGAAGACCTAGAGGGGGAGCATTATTATGAATCTGATTCGGAGCTAGGAGACGAGCCAGAGTATGTACCAGGGCTAGAAGCAGAGCCAGCGCCAATGTTTGGGCTAGAAGTTGGCCAGGAGTCTGAGCCAGAGTCGTGTATATCGACAGATGATGAAGCCCATCCATCTAAGCTACATAGGATTCAAGATGTTTGGGCTAGTGAAGATGAAGACTAGCAACCTAGAGGGGGCTTAGTAGAATAAAAATATGATCCGTGGTTTCTTTCTTTTTTTTTTCCACACCGCATACGATTTAATCATTCCTCATGTATTTTGGGTTCAAAGTTTTATGAAATTGAGTTCTTCATTCAAATACATTGCAATGTCAACTATTTCTAAAATAAAATTTATTTGGATGGATTTAAAGGAAATGGCGCGTCAACCAACACAAGCTGCTATGTTCAAGGATTTGCTACAAGCTGTGCAAGACCTTGGTAGGCAGCAAACACAAGCACCTCCCCATAATGCACAGAACAACTCCAACTCCACGAGTTCAATAGTAGAACAATTTCTTCGTTACAAGCCCCCTACCTTTAACGGGGTGGCTGACCCTTTGGCAGCCGAGGAATGGATAAGGGGTTTAGAACGTATCTTCAAACACCTTTCCTGCAATGATGCCCAAAAAGTTTTATGTGCGGAGTTCATGCTAATCGATGCAGCGGGCCACTGGTGGGAGTCCGTTTTACGCACTAAGACCGAGGCACAACAAAGCAACCTCACTTGGACAAGTTTCAAAGAGGAGGTAATGGGGAAATATTTTCCGCAAGCCTTGAGGGATCGTAAGGAGACAGAATTTCTGCAACTTAAGCAAGGAAGGATGTCATTGATCGATTATGAGAGGAAATTTGAACAACTATCTAGGTATGCGACACATCTGGTGGATACAGAGCAGAAGAAAGCTAGGAGGTTTGAACTCGGACTATGCCCCGAGATTAGAGGAATCATAGCATCACATGAATTTAGCATCACATGAATTTACGACGTACAGTCAGGTTCTACAGCGAGCTCAGGCAATATCAAATCGACTGGAAATTGATCAGATAGTCCAAGAAAGTACTGAATTTCCAGGAAAAAGGAAATGGAATGGACTGAACGAAAGTAAAGAGAACGAACAAAACAAGAGGGCTAGTTTTGAAAAGTGGTCAGGGTCAAACAAGTCGAATAATGTTCTTACTCCGTGTCCTAAGTGCAATAAGACCCATAGAGGTGAGTGTTGGTATGGAAAGAATGGGTCAGGCAAGCCGAATGATGTTCTTACTCCATGTCCTAAGTGCGATAAGACTCATAGAGGCGAGTGTCGATATGGAAAGAATGTGTGCTATCGATGTGGGAAGCATGGTCATATTGCTACCAATTGCCATGAACCCCCACCCAAGCGGGACAACGAACAAGGCAAAAAGGGGACAGCCAGGGTGTTTGCCTTAACCCAACATGAGGCAATCGAGGATTAAGACATGATGGTAAGTATTTTATCAGTATCTAAAATACTTGCTTACGTTCTTATATATTCATGGGATGCTCGTTCCTTGTTATTACTGGTACTAGGTATCGTACTGGTTGTGAATGAGCCGTTAGAGTTCTAAAAGTTACTACCCCATTAGACAATACGCTTAACACCAATCGTTGACTAGGACTTTTCACCTAGATAAGATAATTTCGAGGACGAAATTATTTTAAGGGGGTGAGATTGTAACACCCCGAAATTTTAGAATTTAAATTTTTTTTTATTCCATCTATTATATTTCGTAAGTTGGTGGACTTAAGTGACATATATTAAATTATAATTGGGTAAAATATCTAGACATTGATAGAGTAATGATAAATATATCAAAATTGTACTCGTTAGATAGCTCGTAATTAATTATGCATATTGGACTCGAGAAAATGTTAATTCGGATAAACGATGGTCAAGTTATTGAGGTTGAAAGATATTGTTTTAGATTGTATTTAATTAAGTTGTTAATTAAGGTGGAATAAGAACTAACACCGGTCATTAGTAAATTATTGATAAATTTTTGATTGTGTTTCTTTAGAATTCACGTATACTAAGATGGAATTGTCAATTCCATTTATTTAATGTCTTGAATTTGGGAAATGACAAGATGTGATTGTTGAATAGAAAAGGAAGCAATCTTTATGCTTTGATTTTGGGAATTGATGGGATTGCTTACCATGTGTCATTTGGTTATGAAAGGAAGATATATATTTTATTGAATGAATTTCGAGATTTGGGATCTTTTGGGGGAGGGAAAACACGATATTCCATATATTTTTCCCCCTTTCAACCTTATATATACACTGTGTAAAAGAAATAATTTTCTACCAATAGTGAGAAAGAAAACCAGAAACGTATTACGGGCAGCGAGCAGAAAATTCAGTCTTAGAACGTGAAAATTCTGCCATTCTTTCAAGAAAACTCATTTCATCAACTAAGGTAGGATACTATGTTCTTGCAATATTAAAATTTCTTTTACGTAAATTATTTCATGAAATACTAATTGACCTACGGGTCCCAATGAAATGAAATGAAATGTGAGATCTCCTTCGGGTTTTCTCAAATGTTAGAGCTTTCGATTGATCTTCGATTGCTTTTGATGAAATGATGGTATGAAATATTATAAGTTTATGTTTAAAGAATTTTCATATTGTTTTGGACGCACGTATCCTACTGAGTCAAATTACTCATTCCTTCAAAATTTAATGTTTTCAGGTAGATCGGTCTATGTGGATGGTGGCTGAGCGGTGTGCGGGTTGCCAAGTAATAAACTTTCAAGAAAGACATTTGACAATAAAATATGTAACGGCATTTTGTGCTTTTCTTTATTTCCATTAAATGTTTAGATTTTATTGACATTATGTTTAAATTGATGTTTGAATGCTTTAAATAAATTAAGGATTTCAAAGTTTTACATGAATGATTCCGCATTAAGAAACGATATCGATAACACCCCAAAGTTTTAGCCGATGAAAATTTGGGGCGTTACACTTATACTCCATCCACATTAGATGCATTAATATTTGATATGACTGTTGAAGATTAAGGTTATGTAAGACATGATTGTGAGGGCATTGATATTGAATATTTTAATTGTATATCTTTAAGATTCTTTCTTGCTTTGTTTTAATTTTCTATTTATGTGATATTATATTGATGTTAATGTCTTTAATGTCTCTAATTCTATTATTTCTTACTTTATTTTTGTAGATGCAAAGGATGAAATTTGACTATTGTGGATGTTGATATTCACTCACACAAGTGGAAATAAGATGACACATCTTGGTGAAGTAAGTTCCCAAATTATATATATAATAAATTTTAATGATTCTATGTTAACTTTAAGTAAAACATTTCTTGTTTTTCTTATTCATTTAATACAGTCGTCTAATCAAGGCTATAAGAAATCAAAACAAGCTAAAAAAGCTTCAGTTGTTGTTGCCACAAGAAAAGGGAATGAAGGGATACGAATATCAAAAGGAGGTTCTAATTCTGTTCCAGACATACAAGAAAATGATGTGCAACATGATGTAAAAGAATTGCCTAATAGTGCTAGACTACTGAAAAAGGAAAGAAGGGAAGGGGTCGAGCAAAATTAAATTATCTCAACAAGGAAAAATGCGCGAAATTACTAGTAGAGTTTAATGAAAGAGGGCAGCCACTTTGTAAATGTTCAAATAAGTTATCATCATTTCTTGGGACCACAACTAGAGAACTTATACCAATTACATGGAAAAATTGGAAAGATATTAGCGAAAATTTTATTGATGACATATTGGAACATGTGCAGGTAATATAAACTCCTCATCTCTTATATAATTTCAATTAAATTACTATTAATATTGTGAACTTTGATGCAACAAAAGTTTGATGTTCATACTTGTTATAGAAAATACATCATGCAAAAAATGGGAAAGAATTGGCGAGATCATCGATCTAATGTACTTAAAGCGATGAATAACTGCCACGCGTTTTATACACCGTGAATTATACCGCATGTGTACGGTGTCAAGTTTTGTAATATAATATGAAATTTAGGATGTCGAACCCACGAGGATTGTAATTTAATTTCTACCAAGTACTATAATTATGCAACTTCTATTTTATCGAGAGAATTGATGAATGGTTGAATGATTGTTTTAAACTAATCAAAGGTAAAATGCGACGACAAAATTTGAGAATATAAATTATCAAAATGAGAAAGCCCAGGGAATGATTTCACCAACTTTCAATTATGATTCAATGACATCAAATTATTCCAATTAATTTTCCAATATTTAAAAGCTAGAATCCAATTGTATTTATCTCCCCTCTCTCGAGTGCCGGCTAGAAATTAATCCTAAAATTCAATCCCAATATCTCTATTCCGAATTAAAGCCTAGAATTTATCAAAGTCCCGATTCTTTTGTGGAGTAAGCTTCATAGATTTTACATTTTCTCTCGAAACCCATAAAACCTACGTTGTGTCAATCTTATGATCACGCCTAAATTCCCATCTCTCGAGTGCCAGAATTAACTAGCATCTATTCATTCAATTATTGATCAGGTAATTGAAAGCATTATAATCATAAAACAATTAAATATAAGTGGGAAATTCTAAAAGAAATAATTCATGTATTCATCAAACTATAATCTCAAGTTGACTACATCAAACCCTAGCTAAATTATTTAGCTCATGAAGAAATTCATAAAATCTAAACAATCTACAATGGAAAACATAAAGGAAAAGGTAAGAAAAACTCTTTTTGGAGTGTTGCTCGAAGTCCCCTTTGATATTTTCATGCTTTCTTCAATTGATTTCTTCCATTCTTTGTGTTGCCTCCTAAGCCATCTTATCCCCTTTGAATTAGGTCTTCAAACTTGTATTTATAGTCTCAATAGATAATAACGCAAATTGGAGTAGGGCCGGGCCGAAAAAAATATAAAAATTGCATTTTTTCCTTTTCTCGATATCCCGTCCCGCGTATTCTGCTGATTTTCAGCATTGTGGGCGCCAAGGCGCTCACCTTGGGCGCCGCGGCGCCCGGGTCGCTGAGAATGGCATCTGCACCTTCTTTCAGTATTTTTATCGTAACGTTTTATTTCGATATCCGATTGAGACGATTCAAGATGCGTTGGAAAGATAACTCATCGTGCTACAACTTTGATTCAGACATCATTCTCCAATTCGATCAGTTTTTGTGCCAAAAATGGGTCTCAATATGAGACTAAAACTTCGGAGCATAACTTTTTTGTTGGAAATTGATTTGTGATCATCTTTTGACTAAATCTGATCCCTTTGACGTCTTCCTTTATCCAATTGACTCCGACCACTCTCAAATCTTCATCGTGAGGTTCGACACAACTTTTGAGTATTTTCACTTTAGTCCCTGAACTTTGGATATCTTACAAATTAGCCATTTTCCCAAATTTGTCAACTTTTGCTTATTTTATTCAATTTCACCAACCTACATCACAATATCAAAACACACATAAAAACACTCTAAAACTTTCTCAAGGGTAACAAAATAATGCATTAACAGGCATAAATATCATGAGTGTGGAGCACTCATCAAATACCCCCAAACTTAATATTTTGTTTGTCCTCGAGCAAACACCAAACTAAGGAAAATCACTAACAAACACACAAACAAATAAATACGAACAAAATTACTTAAAATAAATTGTGTTAGATATCTGCCTTCATAGCTCAGGATTGAAAACATAGCATCAATTTCATGAATCACTTCAAAATTATAATACATAAGCTAAATTCTCACATATTCAATGCAAAACGGGTGTGTGTGTGGAGAATCAAGTGCAACAATGTACAATTATAAGTTGATTCAATTTCCGACCTTAAAAGTCAAATATTTCCTTACTTCGCTCGTGGGATTCACACACCCCCAAACTTATTTCCTTTTCTCTTCCCAATGGTGTATTCTAAGTTGAATTTCAATACTAATTTCTTACACCACTCAAATTTGGTTCATTTTAACCGATAATATCAACAATTTAAGCATGTGATAATTCTCCCAATTTATGAATGCTTCGATAATCAAGCTTATACTAAGCAATTCAAACCTACTAGATATCTAAGCCCTCAACATTTTTCACAATTGCACAATTTTTTTTTTAGCTCAAGATTAATCTCACCATTTTTTTCTCTTCTTGATCCCTGTAACGAGCTTTTAGTCGGCAACTCCCCGATTTTGAAATACCAAAGGGTACCAGGTTTCAAGAAACCCCTAAGGACTTACTAACTCGAATAAAAAAGGTACAGGCGTGAGACAATGAGTTATCAAGTGCATTGCTCTTTCTTTAAAAAGAAAGCAAAAATAGTCAGAGCGCTAGATTCCTAGCATATGGTCATCACCTAGTTCATACTTGAAAGCTGAAGACACTCCACACAATATTTTTTTCAGCATGCATGGAATTACCACAATCTTCAATCATATCATTTACCGGTTTGAACATCCCAAATTATATTATACAAGGTTAAGGATGTAGTGAATATTAGGTTTTGGGATTGAGCATCTAAGTTCTCTATTTCAAACTATAACCATGAATCAACCTACTCATGTAAAATGTTACAATCAACTCACGTGCATAAATATTTTCCGTTTCACATGAATAAGCAAAAATATTAACTCAAACACATAATTTATCCACAATTCATAAACCAACACATGTTCTCAATTACATATACCAATGCTGGTAAGGCTATCTAACTCACACAAACATGTAAAAATGTGTAATAAAAAATAATTTTTTTTGTTCATGCACACAAAATCACTCAAAACATAAAAAAAATAAAACCACGGAAATTAGACACAATTTATAATACACCCCAAACTTAAATTAAACATTATCCTCAATGTAAAATTATAGAAAAAGGAGGAGACTTCCCTGAATTGTCTGTATTGCCCGTGACGTTTTGGTGTTGAGATGCTGAGGTTGATGGATGTTTCTTTTATTTTCTCCTCCCCAAACTTGAGATGTATCCTATTTTCTCCTTGTCAATGTTGGTTTGGATGTTTCGTGACGTCATGTTCCTGAAAAATCAAATTTCAGATATTAATTACATGGAAGAAGTGTTACTTAGTTCAAATATCTAACAACCAACTTAATTGCTCAATGACCTAAGGGGAATGGGATATGGATGAAGAATTCTTAAATAAACTATAAAATAAACTAAACTATCCTATCCTATAATTCAAAAGCAAAATAAATGAATAAGTAAAAAGGAAGAAAGCTTGGGTTACCTCCCAAGAAGCGCTTGTTTATAGTCATTAGCTTGACTGTGGCAATTGCATCATAGAACTTTGAAGAAAGCTTGTGATGCCTTGCTCATTTTGCTTCTTTTGCCTTTGCTCCACTCTTCATTGATTTTCCAAATTTTTACATTGCCTCCTCCAATGTGATATGGCTTGTTTATTCTATGTGATTCGAATTCAACTATGTAGCCTTCTTGTTCCTCCTCAAGCTTAATCACAAATTCAATTGTTGGACAATCAATGAAGTCGAATGAACTGGTGTTCAATTCATCTTCATTAATTACCACTTCTTCGTTTGGTTCCTTTGTGATTAATTTGTCCTCATCTTTCTGTCCTTCTTCAATAGTTGATATTTCTTCAGGTTGAATAGTCAGTTCACAGTGTAAGTCCATGGGCAATAAAAAGTCTTTATTTTCAACCCTTTTGAGTGGATTGTATTTCCACCTTTTCAATTCATTCCAATAACTCCAGTCTCCAATACATATGTTGCACTCTTCCAACTTGGCAAGTTTGTTATAGTACTTTGCAATTACTCTCTCGTTAAGTAAAGGAGGACCATTTCCCTCAATTGTGATGTCATCATCCCAATCGTCAAGTACCTAATCTTCCAAAGGCATGTAGCATTCATCGGATTTGTCAATTGCTTCTTTTTGACATCTTAAATATTCTATGAACCTTAGAAGTTTTACCGTATGGGAGTCGATGCATCTCTGCAAACATTGCTCTGTGTAATGCATCCCATAGCAAAGCTGGCAAAAGATGTCTTCTACAAATACATAATTTGTATCTACGTCGAGATTACTTATTTCAATTGTTCTGCTTTCTTGCCAACATTAGAATGATGCACATATTATTGAATAGTGCCTGGAAAAATATTAAAAAGATCAGAGTGGGTGGCTAAAATTAACAAAATAAAAGAAAATCTAAATTAAAACAAAAGTTACTTGGTAATAATACTAGTAAAAATCAAATAACACAATCCCCGGCAATGGCGCCAAAAATTTGCCACGCGTTTTATACAACGTGAATTATACCACAAGTGTACGGTGTCAAGTTTTGTAATATAGTATGAAATTTAGGATGTCGAACCCACGAGGATTGTAATTTAATTTCTACCAAGTACTATAATTATGAAGCTTCTATTTTATCGAGACAATTGATGAAAGGTTGAATCATTGTTTTAAACTAATCAAAGGTAAAATGCGACGACAAAATTTGAGAATATAAATTATCAAAATGAGAAAGCCCAGGGAATGATTTCACCAACTTTCAATTATGATTCAATGACATCAAATTATTCCAATTAATTTTCCAATATTTAAAAGCAAGAATCCAATTGTATTTATCTCCCCTCTCTCGAGTGCCGGCTAGAAATTAATCCTAAAATTCAATCCCAATATCTCTATTCCGAATTAAAGCATAGAATTTATCAAAGTCCCGATTCTTTTGTGGAGTAAGCTTCATAGATTTTACACTTTCTCTCGAAACCCATAAAACCTACGTTGTGTCAATCTTATGATCACGCCTAAATTCCCATCTCTCAAGTGCCGGAATTAACTAGCATCTATTCATTCAATTATTGATCAGGTAATCGAAAGCATTATAATCATAAAACAATTAAATATAAGTGGGAAATTCTAAAAGAAATAATTCATGTATTCATCAAACCATAATCTCAAGTTGACTACATCAAACCCTAGCTAAATTATTTAGCTCATGAAGAAATTCATAAAATCTAAACAATCTACAATGGAAAACATAAAGGAGAAGGTAAGAAAAACTCTTTTTGGAGTGTTGCTCGAAGTCCCCTTTGATATTTCCATGCTTTCTTCAATTGATTTCTTCCATTCTTTGTGTTGCCCCCTAAGCCGTCTTCTCCCCTTTGAATTAGGTCTTCAAACTTGTATTTATAGTCTCAATAGATAATAACATGAATTGGAGTTGGGCCGGGCAGAAAAAATATAAAAATTGCATTTTTTTTTCCTTTTCTCGGTATCCGGCGCCTAGACGCCCAGATTGGGCTTCTGGACTCCGCGTATTCTGCTGATTTTCAGCATTGTGGGCGCAGGTGCTCACCTTGGGGCGATTCAAGATAAATTGGAAAGATAACTCATCGGGCTACAACTTTGATTCAGACATCATTCTCCAATTCGATCATTTTATGTGCCAAAAATGGGTCTCAATATGAGACTAAAACTTCGGAGCATAACTTTTCTGTTGGAAATTGATTTGTGATCATCTTTTGACTAAATTTGATCCATTTGACGTCTTCCTTTATCCAATTGACTCCGAACACTCTCAAATTTTCATCGTGAGGGTCGACACAACTTTTGAGTATTTGCACTTTAGTCTCTGAACTTGGGATCTCTTACAATTTAGCCATTTCTCCAAATTTGTCAACTTTTGCTTATTTTATTCAATTTCGCCAACCTACATCACAATATCAAAACACACATAAAAACACACTCTAAAACTTTCTCAAGGGTAACAAAATAATGCATTAAGTGGCATAAATATCATGAGTGTGGAGCACTCATCAATAACCAAGGAAAAACAATTGGCATGACACAAGCTGCTGCTCTCCTCAAGCCCGATAATGTTGAATCAATGGAAGAATGTCGAGCATTTGTCAAAGAACGCAATTCTCAACCATGTAAGGTAAGCATTCCATTGCTTTATATTCCTAATAAAATTTATGCTTATATAGTACTAATTGATTTTGTAGGAAAAGAATGAAAGATTCAAAAAGATGAGAGCAAGTTCATATGTTAGCGTTCATACGTTAATCAAATTCTCTTTATAGTTTTCCTAATAATATACTCAAGTAATTACTTGTCATATGTACTATGTTGATTTACATTTCACTCTAAGTTTATTAATTATACCATTATTACTTTTGTGGTGTGCAGGGAATTGATATTTTGAAGGATAGCTAAATTGTCGGTCAAAGAAGTTAACTTTGATATGGTTTAATCATTTTTTCTGAAGTAGTAGTCTTTTGAGAAATGTTAATATGAATTTTACATTGACATATTGTATTGAACAGTATTCAATAATTCTATTTATCGAAACAATGGAGAACATTATTATTTATGGATTAATTTTATTTTGTAATTATTATAAGTTTGCTGGTAATCAAATAAATAAATAATTTTTAAAAAAATTAAATTTATCTTTACGGCGTGCATACTAAGCATGCCATAAAAAATATCTCACTTTTTACGGCGTGCAACTAAGTGGGCCGTAAAAAGTATATCATGCAGTGAATGCACGCCATGAAAAGTATATCACATTTTATGACACGCAATCACAGTATGCCGTAAAAAGTAAGATACTTTTTATGGCGTGCAAGGAATGCCGTAGAAGTAATAACGGCGTTCTATATACGGCGTACTTTGCATGTCGTAAAAAGTAACCCACCTTTTACTGCATCGCTTTTTATGGCGCGTTGCTGCACGCCATAAAGAGTTATTTACGGCATACAATACATGCCGCACAAGGTGAACTTTGTTGTAGTGTAGGTAACAGTCAATAATGGTGGGACTAGATAGAAAAAAATGTTTATTATATCAATATTTGAATATAAAAAACCTTTTTTTTCCCAAGTGTCTACAACTTGTCTTGCTCTCAATGAAGCCATGTTCTTTGCTAGGGATGTTAGAATGACTCGTCGGCTTGGTCTACCCGTGGCTTGGCCCGGAAAAAGTCCTGTCTGAGCCAAGCCAGCCTGTGTCACCGGCCATTTCGGCTTGGACAAGCAGCAAACTCAGCCAAATTTAAAAATAATAATAATTCACAGACAGCTGTGAATATTAAAAAAAATATATATGGAGCCGGCTCGGCTCGTAAAGACCCGAGCTGAAAGCTTGGGTCGAGCATAAAATTTTTGGCCGAGCGAAAGCTTGACTCGGCTCGGGCAAATAAAAGTGCCCGAACCATTTTTACTTGAGACAAGCACAAGCTTCGAGTTTTGGCTCTTGGCTCGGCTCATTGACACCCCTATTCTTAGTGCACACAATTCAATTATTGATAGAGATGTCAAAAAAACTCGTTCAACCCGATACATGTGGGGCTCCGTCTCGAATGGGGCGGGAATTACCTTCCTAAGCAGGTAAATGGGGGCGGGTACGGGAATCATAGTCCCTGCCCGCTACTCACCCCATTTAAAGTTTATTTTAAATTTAAGTTTTTTATCTAACAAAAATAATAAATTTATCATCATTTTTAAAAAGAACATAAGTTGTTTTTAACAAATTAGTAAAAATGTAATAATATTTACTAACTAAAGACATAAAAAAACAAAAGCAAAAAAATAAAATAAATAAAAAATAAGAAGAAAAAATAAATGGGGCAGAAGACCTGCCCCGCCCCGCCTCGAACTTGTCCTGTCCCGTCCCGTTTTAACCGGATATGGAGATAGGATAAGGTAGCAAAAATATCCGACGGCCATCCCTAATTATTGATCTTCTGGTTATACTACATGTACATTAAGATGTACACCCTTGTGTCCATAATGGCCAGGTGGCCTTCCATCATTGGGGTGGAAAAAGCTGTTTTCCCATTAAAAACATGTACTAGTACCGTCTGAGAGTCACACAAATTGTCACATTCGAAATTATTTTATAGTCAATCCCTAAACTCTTATAATATGCTGTATGATCCCCAATTAGATTTTATTTATTTATTTATTTTACTGTTGAAACTTTTATTTTCAATTCATGGCACTAAACATTAACAGTTAATTTTATTTTATTTTTGTGACTTTCAATTTAAATTGTATTTAAAAATATAAAAATAACATTAAATAGTAAATAAATAATTGAACGAAAATATTTCAAGTTTCGATATTGGCTCTGAAAAATCCTCAACATGGCGGCCCGTTGCCATCAGGTTTTGATTTAGCAAGGACCAACATAAATAAAAATTGAAAGTTTGAGGATTAAAGGCCTAGACAAAAGTGATTGAAGACACGTTTTCTCTATTTATGGGAAGTTTGAAGACTTCAAGTCTTCAACTTCAAATTTATCTCAAAGTTACTAGGACAAACAAGAATGGCGTAATTAACGAGGAATGAGTTCAAATGATCACCATTCAATCTCTCTCTGTGTAAAAAGCCTTCGATCGAATTTCTCAAAATGATATTAAATTTACATATTTGAAATTGTAAATATACTATTTTGACCTCCCATGTAAAACCAAATTTGAAAATCTATTTTCCAAATTGAATGTCATCTTTTCTCCACGTCAAGTCCTCCATCCCCAATTCAAAATGACCCACAATTTGTAATTATTTTCTGTTTAAAATTTTGTACAATCTTATGGGGTTGGAAAATCCAACTTGAATGTGGAATTTCATAATATAGTTTACAAATGCATTGAGTCCGGGTAAATTTATGCTATTTGTAATTTCTCGGTATATATTTTCCAATCTGAATGTGTACTGGAATTATCGAGCAACTTGGAATTTAAAGATTTTTCATTGAATTTAAAAACCGTTTCCTCCTTCATCCTGTTTTTTGTGGATAATAATGGATCTGATTGAGACATTGTTGATTTGAAGTTTGTGCGGTTGACTATTGTGGAGGGTTTTGAAGTGAATGGCAATGGTAGGCTATCTATCCATCTTCCCTTTGGTTACTTAAAATGTTTGGATTCTTTAAATCTTTATTTTGTTATTGATTAGATTTATTATTTTCTGCATATTTGTATGTAAATTTGGTTTTTATTAGATCGAAATTCACATCAACGGATTATGTTTAAATCTATTAGGATCGAACGATAGGGGTAACATTCATCTAGTTGATTAAAGAATCAAGATTCTTGGAAAAATGCTTTGATTCTTTTAAAAAAATTAATTTCCATTATTAGGATTTGGGTCATTTAAATTGTACTGAAAGAAAGGACATACATGTTTAATTCTATGAACTAATCTTATACACTAGTTGTTGAATTATGAACTGATCCAGGGCGCTCTTTGTTGCGCATTGATGCTTGAAAGTGAAGACATTAGAAAAAAATTTATATCAAGTGAAGTGACTCAAATACTGAGATTGAACAATGGGGTCCGACAAGCAACTTGTTGATTTGCTAGACACTCTAAATGTAGAGGCAGTTCAGACAATTTCCACTCATACGTCCCTATCTCCACCAACATTCAAGGTAGGTTGTTATTACTATCTTCTTGGGTACCTATTTTTCATATCGTTTGACAATATGCACACTCTCGTTCAAAAGTTAGACAACACTGTTAAATGGTCATTCATGTATGCCTGTTTATTCGGGTTCTTCTATTTATTTTCATCTCCATTTATAGGGAAAATAATCAAACCAAGCTATTCAAATTTTAGTCGCTGATGGGTTTATATTTCTTCTAACAAGTATTATTTCTATAAGGTTGACGACCTTCACATTTGTTAATACTATATTATTTTAGTGTTGAAAATTATTATAAATGTACAACTATTTTGTAGATTTGACTGCAGGATATTCACTCTGAAATACATAGAATTTATGCAAGTGAAGATGCATGTAAATGCAATTCGCTTGGATTATATCCCGATATGGAGAAAGAAATTGGATGCAAAGTTGTTGACATGGGACTTTGAGCCTTAGAATATCTTTTGCTATTTTTATTGATATTTTGATACAGGTCTGTAGTTACTTTGTTCTGTTTGTCTGGAATAGATATTTTAAAGATGTTGTATAACCGTGATGATTAAGGATATTGAATGAAATTTCAATTTACATATTTTTAAGCCTTTACAACTTTTAAGTTTAAATATCATACATGTGCATGATGCTGATATTGTTCTATAACCAATAAAATGATATTTAGGTCGTTACGTCAAAATATAAGTACTGCTTCACGTAATGATATAGACTTCTTTTTCTGCGATACAAAATGATATTGATTTCTTTCCACTATAAAAACGCACTCGTTCATATAACGACTTGAAATCGTTTATGTGAAACAAAATAATATTGATGTCATTCTAGTACAAAATACACACATTTATATAACGATATTGAAATCATTCTTAAAACACAAAACGATATTGATGTCGTTTCAGTACGACAATTGCACTAATTAACTTAACTATATTGAAATTGTTCTTGAGACACAAAACGATGTTAATGTCGTTTTAGTACCAAATACACATTGCTTTAATATTTTCACAACGATATTGAAGTCGTTGAAAACAAATAAAAAAAAGTCATTTTGCTAATAAACTTGCACCGCTTGTGCGACGTAGTGCGCTGTACGTGCTAGTCTAAGGGACAATTTGCTCTGTGATGGTGAATAAATCAGAGGTGCGTGCACACCGACATAGACCACGTGCGCACACTAGATCATTACTAAACTGACATTGAAGTTGTTTCTTTTAATACGTAACGACATTGATATTGTTATGTATACAAAATAATATAATGACACTCATGTCATTTTAGTACAATATGTATAACATTGATATCTTTCTAGTTCAAATCATACCTACAATGACATTAACGACCGATATCGTTATGTATTGAACTCATGAAATAATTTAACGACATCCAAGTCGTTTCAGTAAAATTTTGACAACATTGATAACGTTTCAATTCAAATCATAACTAAAACAATATTTATAGTGTTTCCTTTAATACATAACAATATTGATATCACTATGTATCAAAGTCACAAAATAATATAACGACATATATGCCATTTTGCTACAAATTTGACGACATTGAGATCGTTTCAGTTCAAATCATAATTACAACGAAATAGATATCGATTATTTCTATATAAAATGACAATTATATCGTTCTGGCTAAAAACGATGATTCAACCATTCACGGACGCCGACATGTCTCCGACATACATAGAACGATCGAAAGAGGTCATCAAGTGGGTTCGATCTTACTCGAAAGAAACTATGGAAATATTTGTGTTTTCATAGTTGCCTATCACCTTTGAACTATTCTGACAGAAAGAAAGTAGATACATTCACTCTTTCTAAATCATTCGAGTGAGATCGAACACAATTGATGACCTTTTTCAATCATCTTATGTATGTCGGAGGCATGCTAGGTTTTCATGCACGATCGAATCATCATTTGTAGCCAGAACGATATAATTGTCGTTTTATATGAAAAGAACTGATATTTATGTTGTTATAGTTATGATAGTGTCGTCAAATTTGTACTGAAACGACATATATGTCATTATGTTATTTCCTAACAATATTAAAATCATTACAGTAAAATTTTCCCGACATTGAAGTTGTTTTTGTACGAAACATAACTACAACGATATTGATGTTGTTTCTTTTCATAGAAAACAACAGTTATATCATTTTGGCTCAAAATGTTGATAGACCGTTCATGTCCATCCGACATACCTAGGATGACCAAAAAGGATCATCATGTGGGTTCAATCCCACTCAAAAGAAAGTATTTATAACATTTGATATCTCCAGAGTTGTTTACAATGTTCGAACATATCCGATGAATAGAAAGTATCTATGTTCCCTCTTTCTAAGTTATTTGTATGTTATAAACCCACTTAAATACCTTAATCGGTCGCCCTATGTATGTCGGGTAGTCATGGACGATCGAATCGACATTTTGAGCCAGAACAATATAACACTCGTTATCTATGTAAAGAAACGATATCAATATCGTTGCATTTATGTTTCATACTAGAACGACTTGAAAATGTCGAAAAATTGTACTGGAACAATGTTAATGTTGTTATATTATTTTGACTATTTCATTCAGAACGATTTTGTTATGGTTATGTATGAAAAGAAACGACATCAAAATTGTTTTAAGTATATTTAAAACTGGACCGACTTGAAAGATGAGAAATTTCTACTAGAACGATATTGACGTCGCTATATTATTTCTTGGATATGATATATAACGATATCATCATCGTTTCGTATGAAAGAAATTCTGTCAATATCGATGTAGTTATACGTTGGACTAGAACGACTTCAATGATGGCAAATTTGTACTGGAATGATTTTTCATATCATGACGTGTTCAATGTCATTGTTTTTGTAGGAACGGCCTTAATGTCGTTATGGGAAAGTGATGTGAAGTCAATACTATAAATTACGAATGACGCATGCGTGCATGCACTGTGTTTTGGATAACTACTTCAATGTCATCTTGTTTGGTTATATGAATCAGTATAGCAGTAGTGTTTTGTATCGAAACAACATACATATCGTTTAGTGTCTTAGGAATGATTTAAATATCATTGAAGCATTACAATTTTCGTACTGGAACAATTTCCCTATTGTTTTATATTTCAGGAACGATTTCAATGTCATTATGTGTAATTTTCGTACCAGAATGACTTCAATATCTTTTTGTGTATTATAAATGATTTAAATATCGTTATGTTAACCATTATAATTTTCTTTCTCGAATGACATCAATATCAATCATAATGACATTTGCGTCGTTCCAGAAAAATAATATAATATAAAAGTTGTTGGCTTGTAATTAAAAAAATAACGTAAAATGACTTTAATGTTGTTCCATTAACAGAAAATCAATAACATAAAAAAAAAAAAAAAAAGCACCATGATGATTTTAGGATCATTTTAATACCACACAATTAATAGCACAATGACTACAAAATGTAATAAATCATTTGATATTTTTAATAAGTACAAAATAATAAAGCTAACTCATTTGGACAATAGTTGATATCTCCATTTTGTATAGCATTGTATCAACCTTCAACGCCTCTTTAATTTTATCATACAAATCCATATGAAAAATTATTTTCGAAGCAAGATTAGACATTGTTTTTCATTTGTCATTCTCTGCATATTTTCATTTCCAAACACCTTCAACTAGCTGCTCATATCAACTAGATAACAAATTGAATTCATAACATATCCATGGTGACCATAACTGCAATTCAACATAAAAAAAAATTAAAATTTCATCAAATATCAAATTTCGTAAGGTATTGGTAACGAAGTGTATGTCATTATGGGTTGTTAAAAACAATATGTAAGTCATTTTGGACAGTAAAAACTAAAATGTATGTTTCATAGTAAAACAAAAAATAAATAAAATAGTCAAACATGTATTTTCCAACATATATTTCACTTCAAGAATAGGGGTAATAAGAATAGATTGGAAAGCAACCCATATCAAAGATCTAATTCAATAACAAAATGAATTCAAAGCTAATATTGATAAATGAACACCATAACAAAAATCACAACATGAAGAAATGATTCAGAAAAATTGAAAAAAAAAAGTAACCCAAATATTGAAATTTACATTACATTCTCTTCATCTCCAAATATCCAACAAGAATGTTGTAAACATGGATTACTCACGCAACCAAACGAGTGTTCAAGGGAATGACAATAGTAGACTTTAGAGTTTCATGAAGAAGAGAAGATGATGATAAGAAAATGAGAATAATTGCATAGAGATTCGACTCGACTGCGGAAGAAGGGAAGCCAAAATTGAATTAGGGCTAAGTATAAATTGAAAGGAGAATTAGGGCATTATGTCTTTTTACATACAAGGACATTTTAGTAATTTACAAATTTTATTTTCCTTTTCTTTGTATCTTTAGGCTCTCTAACTAAAAAAGATAGTTGTTGGGCTTTATAAATATTTTTTTTGCTTTGACTGGGCCTTTTAAATGAAATCCCCGTACTTAATGCTATTTGCGGTCCTTGAAATTTTAATGAAATTTCATTTGGGTCACTATCTTTTATTGAGTAACTAAACTTCAGTTTGATTTCAAATTTCCCCACACTATCACTTTGTCATCAGCAATTTATGAAAATTATTTAATTAATAGTTATACTGCAATGAATCTTTCATGTAATCGTTGCAGGACATGCCATACTAGTACACCATGTTGTAAAAGTGTTAAATTTCGTGAATGTTTGGTAAAACTTTTTGTAAATTATAAGCTATGGATTTTATATAATGTATGGAAGCAATGTGAATCAAAGATGTCAATTCTATGAAATATGTTGATAAAAGTCATATTTTATCAAACATACACTCCAAATCTCATTTTTAATGTATTAGGAGAAAATTGGACGACTGACTAGATAATCTTCAAATAACAATTTGATAAAAAAAAAAAGAAACAGAAAAAAAAGAAGAAGAAAGAATTGACCATCTCCTTGTGACGAATACCAATATAAATTGAAGATGACGTGGAATAGTTTTTCTCGAGTCCGGTCCTATAAGAATGAAAATTCTGGTTGGAACTGCAAGAACAATTATTATAGGCTATGGATCTCATGGAATGTGTGGAAGCAATGTGAATCAAAGTTGAGAATTGTATGAAATATGTGGATAGAAGTTATTTGTTTATCAAACATACTCTTCAATTCTCTCTTTTAACGTATTTTGGGAAAATTGGACGAGTTGACTAAATAATTCTCATATAACAGTTTGACAAAAAAAAATTAGAAAATTGATAATTTCCGTAGTGCAAATACCAATATAAAATGAAGATGAAAATAAGGTTGGAAATGCAGGAAAATATTATAAGCTATAGATTTTATGAAATGCGTGGAAGCAATATGAATCTGTTTCGCACGTTTACTCGCTAACAATTAAAAAGGGATCAGACGATTGTGTAAGGGACAAACCTCTTGGAACAAAGTCCCAAAAAGGGGTGTTTATCGAATATGAAGATTACAGTTTGGACACGAACAAGATGCCTCCAAGGGGCGCAAGCACACAAGTACAAGGGAATTAAAGTAATTAAAGTTAATCTAAGGAAAAGTAAATTACATATTCTCTGTTTGAGAGTGAATTTGGTCCCTCTTTCTTCATTGCTTTCTTCTTCCTTTTATACTCCTTGGGCAGTTCTAGACCGTTTGGACTTTGCTCATAACTACCCATTTCTTTCATAGTGGCTGACTGGCCCATAACTACCATTTGTAACTCCTACCACCACGTTTTCTTCATAACCGCTTGTCACAAATTTTCTCAAATCGTGGGATGTAATCGTGATGTTCTCAAACTGCCTCAAACCGTGACTTTTAGATAACCACAGAGTTTAGTCATCGTTAGGATTCTGGGCGATCCAGCAATTTGGGCGACGACTCCTTCGTTCTGGGAGTCCATAAGGCATTTTACTCGCTCAACATCTGGGCGTTCTGCAAGCTTGGGCGACAATGTTCCTTTGTTTGTGGGCTGTTTATCCTTTGTTTGGGCTTTCATCTCGGATTCTCAACTGAGCTTCGTTCTTTGGGCCATTTAATTTGGGCTGCACTTTTAGTGTGTCAACAATTACCCCCCAATATGGCAGAATTAATATTCAATAATTAATTTTTGCCATATTCACTTCGTATTTGTCTAGCAACACTTGAAATTCCCAAGAATTTCAATCATCACTTTCTTCTACACTTAAAAAGGTGTAACTTTACAAAACCCTTATAAATCCGAAGGATACGCCACTTCGTCGTACCATTAACCCACGTTTCAGCATTTCGCCCTTCGTCTTTGCTATATTTACTGTTCATCTTCTTGCTTCCTTGCTACGCTTTTTAGGCAAACTCCAGCGAACTTGTTTTTCTATTCCAATGGTTGCTTCACAAACTCAATCTGATGCTCCCTTCAGTTTTGAAGACTTCCAAAACCTCCTCACTAGACCATACGTAAATCCATCCCATCTTTCTCAAGCTAATCCAGATTTGAATGAGTTCTATCTAGGTCCATCATTTAAAGATGCCGAATCGGTGGGGAAAACGGCGGTGGTCAACTGTTTCCCTGCACTGAGGACCTTCCCTTCCTGAACTCGCTGCCGTTGAAATCAATCCAAGTATGGCCCCACTAAAGCGCTATTTGATCGTGCAAGAATTTCGGACCTATTAGAAATTACGCTCAACCCCCCAATTTATGATTCAACGCTTTTCCCCATCGCGTTGAGTTTTTGGTCTTCTGAGTATAATATTTTTGGTTTCCCCCTTGGTCCAAAGTCTATTACTCTGAGGGATGTAGGGGCTTTATTAAACCTTCCCCCTTTGGGCGACACTATATCCCCTTGCCTCTTAATTACTGGTACTGCCCCAAAGTTCGATAAGAAGATCACTGAATCTTATTCGAGCTTGCAACAGCCTTATGCTACCTCCACTTCTGAACCTGGCCATGCTAAACGTGTAGCTTTCCTTTAGGTCTGGCTTTGTAAATATGTACTTTGTGTTCCCAGCCTGAAACCTTCTACGAGCTATCTGCCCATATCACATGAACTAGCACGTGACTGATCCCTGAATTTATTTTCATTCTTTTTGGCTGCCCTTTATAGAGGCATGGCCTCCCTCCAATTCCAACTAAAGAGTGGTGCCTCCCCTACAGGCAGCGGGTCTCTTTGGTTAGCCCAATTATGGTTGAGGGCGTACTTCTCACAACTTGGTGCTGTACCTTCTCCTCCTAGGTCGGTTGCCTGCTATGGGTTATTCATTCATCAATTGAGCCCTGTAAATATGTCCGCCAGGGATGTCTTCACTTCTTTTATAATTTGAATTCAATCCCTTCATTCTTTCCTTTTCCTGCTCATCAGATTCCCATTTTTGTTCGTCCTCCTTCTACCATGGATGAAGTAGGTTCATCTCTACCCGTCTGGGTTCAATTTCTAGTCGGGAGGGAATTGTTCCACGATATTTTGACCGAATCAAACGCCAAGGCTGGGGTTGAAATATATGCCCCCCAATTCTTTGCCCGTCAACTTGGATTCGGCCAAACATGGCCTGTTCCTCCCTGCTATTCCAAGAATTTGACAGAGCGTTTCCACCTTATAAATAAAACCGAGGCTGAAAGCATCGATGCTCGTAATAAGCTCTTAGCCCACAGCTTTTCTTTTGCTCCTTTCAATTCTACATTTGTCACACATTCACTTTTTGATCAACGCTGGCCATCTGTGAAACGTAGGCTATTTGCTGTTAATGCCAATCATGCCTTTCACCTATTGGGTCGATCAGAGACCTCTTCCACTTCTCCCACTCTTGTCACTCCTTTGTCTATTAGTAGTCCTTCTCCGTCGTCCTCAATTCGTGCGAAGCGTCCAAGCCTTCCCTATGCTTCTTCACCTGTTCATGCGGCTGCAACTAAAGGTACTTCCAGCCGTAAGTGATCAGCTACTGCTTCTCCAGTTTTGCCAGACGATGCTGAGGGCGATGATGATGATGATGTGCCTCTCATCCATAAGAAAAAGGTAACTGGATTCGTTTATTCCATGAAATACTGTCTTTCATGTATTAACGTTTCTCTTGAATTTTCAGAAGAGTTTAGCTTCTCCTGCAAAGGTTTTAACCTCAGTATCTCCTGCTCCAGTTCCTATTGTTGTAACCGTTTCCACTGAATCATTTGAGGAAGGGGTTTCTCTCAAAGAGAAACCTTCAGTTCCAGAGTCTTCATCCCAACCCACTGGGGCATCGCAGACTTCCCAAGGTATCCATTCCTAAAGTACTGAATCGGCAAGTAGGGCATCTTTTGGTACTTTTACTCTATTTATTGGCTTAGTAGTTTTTTGACTTATTGTTCATTGGGTGCATCAGGCGTTTCCATGGACCTGCCCGTTGTGGTAAGGTCGACTTACTTAGAGAAAGGGAAGTCTTCGCGGATGGTGGAGCCGATTGACAATGATCTTGAACATACGAAGGTTGCTGATGAGGTAGTTCACATTCCTCTTTCATCCTTTGCCTTACTTCTAGTGACAGTTTTAACACTGGAATTTTCTTTCAGTGCACTAATGCCGTTGTGCGCTCTATCCAAGATTTGCTTTTTCTTGGGAACAAATGAATAAGTCTTGTTCTTCTTCCAGCCGTCCTTCTGACTCCTCAGAAGCAAACATGGAGATCCTCAAACAATCGATGCTTGAGTATGTCGCCTTCATGGACATGGATGTTCGTATGGCCAGTGAAGAGAGATTTGATCTCTTAAGCACGAAGTTGGCACAAGCATTTACGCTTCCATCGCTCCATGTTTTTTCTAACTTCAAGGCGACGCTGAAGGCCATTCATTCTGAAGTTCTTTCCTTGTTGGCTAGAAGTGTTGAGTTGAAGGCTAAAAGCACTCAGTATCTTCGTGCCTCCTCTGAGAAGGAATCCTTGCTTCAGGAGATTAACAACGCCAAAGCTAAATTGATCGAAGTCTCCTCTGAAATTAAGGATAAAGACTCTTTAATGAAAGAACTTCAAGCAAGGATGGATGATTGTAAGGCTAGGATGGCTGCTAAAGAACGTAATGCTTCCCAAGAAATAGAGCGAACCAAGTCTTTTGTTGAACGTTACCAACGGTTGGAAGTTGATGACGAAGTCATATCCGAGATAAACACTGCTTCTTCAAGGTAGGACGAGGATTGGGGGAAGTTTAGGGAACAACTGAGGTATACTTGGAGCGAATTGTAATCGAGACGTTTTGACGTCTTAATTTTCTTTTGTAATTAACTGCCATGAATGAGCTTGACTGTAACAACAATATTCATTATCAATGAATGATTTTTTTACCTACTCGTAAATTAATTGACGTTATTTTCTTTAATAGTCAATCCCTAAAGTATTTTGTTGTCTTATACTCGAGTCCATGTACCTGGCCCTTTAAACTCCTTTTCCCAAGACCTTAAGCCATTTAATGCATGTATGTGGCCTTTCGCATTCTGTCCTTCCATCTTCATGCCCTTATAAATATACGTTCTTCCACTCATCATCTTCATCTTCGTTTCTAATCCTTTCTCTAGGAATTATATGGCTGCCATCGTTTAGCATCTTGATAATTCATCTCTAGTTCCGTCTTCTGTAGAAATGGGTCAGTTGATCCATCCTATTTGTTGTCTACTTTGATGCGCCTGTCGGTATAGGAGATATAGGAAATGTTTCTTGGCTAGCAGCAAAATTCTTCCCATCCATCAATGGTGGGAGGGGATACTTCTGGGCCACTTTGCTTGTTGAGAATGCTTCTCACCCCTTTTTCGCTCGCCATTGCAGCGACGCATTTAGGAAGGCGGCTGGTCCCAGTCCACAATTTTCACCGTTGCTGCCAGAAAGACCATAATTGTTCATCCCTAGTTGTAACTCGTAGGAGTTTTTATACTTTTGCTCATAGGATACTTCGCACTCTTGTATTCCATGGATGTAACCAACATTTATTTAATAAAAGTTTTGTTTGAACGTATTTCGTTCTTTATTTTATTTGGCTATCATCGCTCAATAGAACTTACATGCTTAAGTTTTTATTTGTTCGTTTTCCCATAAGGAAGGAACATATTTCTTCAAATATTTGCCATTGATGAACCTCACGTGATTAGTACCATCTAAATTTTCTAAATGGTAGGCTCCATTAGGCAACACACTTTTCACCTTGTATGGTCCTTCCCAATTTGGTGACCATTTACCGTACTTTGGGTCTTTACTATCCAAAGGGAGTATTGTTTTCCAAACTAAATCGCCTAAACTGAAAGACTTGACTATGACCTTTTTGTTGTAAAATTTAGCCATTTTTTGTTTCTGGACTTGCAATCTATCCAGGACATCCAACCTCAATTCGTCCAATTCCAACAAATTTTGGACGAGTAACTTTGCGCTTTCGTTGTCGCCCAAGTTATTTTGTGAACATACTCTCATTGACTGCACGTTGATTTCCATGGGTAGCACTACGTCTTGCCTGTATGTTAGCTGAAAAGGGATAACTTTAGTGCTTGTGCGTGGCGACGTTCTATAGGCTCACAAAGCTTGATTCAAACACTCGTGCCAATCTCTGCCGTTTTCACTTATCATCTTTCTTACGATGTTCTTCAGAATCTTATTAGAGGATTCAGCCTGACCATTAGATTGAGCGTAATAAGGCGTGGAATTTACCAATTTGGCCCCAAATTCGCTCAAAAATTCCTTCACTTGATCCCCATTCAAGGAAGTCCCATGATCCACCATCAGGGTTTGTGGGATTCCAAACCTATAAATGATATGATCGCGAATGAACTCTATAACACTTTTCTGAGATCCTCTTTTAGAGGTATTGCCTCTACCCACTTGGCGAAGAAATCTGTTGCCACTATAATGAACGTATGTTGCTTGGACGATGGTGGATAAATCTTCCCTATTAAGTCTATCGCCCAACCTCTAAACGGCCATGGCTTAATGATAGGTGCCATTTCTCTAGCTGGCGCTCTCTGAATTGGCCCATGCTTTTGACATGCCAGACAACCTTTTGCATATTGGACACACATTTCTCCCATCTTAGGCCAAAAATATCCATTCCTAATAATTAACCACCTCATCCTTTGGCCAGCTTGGTGGGCTCCACAAATTCCTTCATGTATTTCAGCCATAATTACCTTAGCTTCTTGTAAGCTTACACATTTTAACAACACCCCATCTGGGTGTTTCTTAAGTAATTCGCCTTCGATCAATGTGTAATTCAACGATCGTAGCCTTATCTTTCTACTGTTCTTTTTACCTGGTTCTTTCAAGAACTCTTTTATCTCTACCCTCCAATCCATTGCGTCTCCTTCTTGTATGCAATGAACTCCAATCCTATTTGCCCTCCTTTGTACAACGGGAATATTGTTCTATATCTAAAATTTTTAAGTAACCTGAGGCAATTTGGGCTAGTTCGTTCGCTATGTCATTGTATATTCTATTGACATATTGAAGTTCCACTTGATCGAACTCTTCTAGCAATTCTTGGGCGACTTCATACTGACTTATGACGGATTCACTTTGACATTTAAAATCGCCAGTGAGTTGGTAAATCACCAACTGGGAATCGCCCCTAACAATCACGTTTTTTACTTCCATTTCAATCAGTAACTCTAGGCCGACAATCAATGCTTCGTACTCAGCCTAATTATTGGTGCACATTCTGTCCAATGTGAAGGCGAATTTATAACAAACTCCTAGATGATTTATCAAGGCTATCCCTACCCCTGCATCTTTGGAAGTTTTTGATCCATCGAAATATAAGATCCATGGTTTTAACTCGAATGAGTCTATTTCCAATTTAATTTCTTCAGGCATATCAAGGCACGGGTGATCGGCCAAGAAATTAGCCAATGCTTGATTTTTTACTGCCTTCTGTGGTACATATTGTATTTCAAACTCGGATATTGCCAAAGTCCAAAGGCCTATCCTTTGGTGTAAAATAGGGCGAGAAAACATGTACTTCACTAGATTTACTTTAGAAATTAGACAAACTGTTACAGGCCGTAAATAAGCCCTTAACTTAGTACATGTGAAATATAAAGCGAGATATAGTTTCTCGATGGCAGAATAATTACATTCGCATTTTGTCAAACGTCTACTTAAATAATATATTGCCATTTCTTCACCAAATTGGTCTTCTTACGTGACCATTCCAGCTATCGATTCTTGTTCAGCCGATATATACACCTTCATTGGTCGTCTTTGAGTAGGTGACACCAACACTGGCGGATTTGATAAATACGTCTTTAGCCTATCAAAAGCCTTTTGATGTTCTTCCTTCCAGACGAGTTCGTCCTGGTTTTTCAACTTTAGGAGAGGCGAAAAAGCTTTTATTCGCCCTGCACAATTAGAGAAAAAACGCCTTAAGAAATTTACTTGACCTAGAAATCGTTGCAATTCTTTTTTGTTGCTAGGCGGTTTGACCTCTAAAATGGCCTTTGCTTTATTCTTATCGAGTTTGATTCCCCTTTGGTGTACTAGAAAGCCAAGGAAATTCCCGGCATTAACACCAAATGCACATTTCAAAGGATTCAATTTCAACTTATATTGTCTCATTTGCTCAAATGAGCGTTTCAGTTGTTCGAAATGATCTTCCTCTTTAACAGATTTGACCATAATATCATCCACATACACTTCAACAAACTTGCCTATCATATTATGAAAGATTAGATTCATTGCCCTTTGATAAGTCGCCCCCACATTTTTCAGGCCGAAAGGCATAACTACCCATTCGTAACACCCTAAGGCCCCTGGACATCTAAAGGCAGTTTTATGTATGTCTTCTTCAGCTATATATATTTGGTTATATCCTGCATACCCGTCCATAAAGAAATACATGACATGTCCGGCAGTGGAATCAACTAAAGAATCTACCGTGGGCATTGGATATTCATCTTTAGGTGTCGCTAAATTCAGATTTCTAAAGTCTATGCACACCCTTAATTTACCATTCTTTTTTAACACTGGCACAATGTTAGATAACCATTCAACATATCTAGTTGTCCTGATGAAGCCTGTTCACGAAAATATGTTTCGAATTTAAATCACCGCAAGTGTACGATTCGTTGACAAGTAATAAAGTGGAAATTGTAAAATTTCGAGTATCGTTCCCACGAGGATTGATCTAACCTAATTTCTATTATTGTAACCTTAACCGAAACTATAAAACTCAAATTGGTAGTTTTTGTGATTTTAATATGAAATTGTAAATAAAATGCAAATTAAACTAGAATTGCGATGTAATTGTAAAACAATGGTTGAATGCAAAGTTTGAGAAAATTAATATATGGAAAAGCGCACTAGGATCCCGAATCACCAAGCAAAGTTCACTCTTAAACCCTATCTCACAATTTGACAACACGATGAGTCGTTTGAAGAATCAATGTTTCTAACCTATCCAACAATCTCTTTCGAGTAGAATTGGACCTATCCTAGTATACCATTTGACTATATTTCTATGACAAATGCAATATATAAGGATGCATGTAGTTTTGTAAACACTTAGAGATTCACGTAATGCATATCGGTATATTTCTATCCTCTATGAACAAAACGACGATTTACACCTTGTTGAATTTATTTCCCTTCTTTCGAATGCATGAAATAAATCACCTAAACTCACACAATTATCGTCGACTATAATCACGGAGACAATAAGCGTATATAAATCATTCAAAACCATCAAAGTGTTTAATTATCAAATTGCAAAATAGAATTAAAGAGTTCACAATGCGAGGTTCATCGTTCACCTAGTACATAAAAATCTAGCTTAACATGATATTGAAATTAAATAAATAAAAGTGGAACGACATCACCAATAGTTGACGAAACGTGATTAATCTTTGCCAAGAATTTATCCGTCGTCGCCTCCAAAATAAATCTGCCGCATCCACTTCTTTCTTGCTTCAATTTCAAATTTGTCCGTCTTCTTCCTGTGGCTGCGTCGCCTGCATATATGTATAAATTCAGCCCAAGAATTCCTTTTTCTTTTTCTCCTTTGCCGGCGGCGGTTTCTGTCTATTAATTCTATTGCAGCCCCAAAAACCTTCCTGCGGCGGGTTACCGTATGTAATTTAATTTCAGCCCGCGAAACCCCACCGTTCTCTTCCTGTCTGGTTGTGTAAATATATATAATAGTGCACCCAATATATGTATAAAATTTCAGCCACAGAACCCTTTCTTGTTCTCTCCAGCGGCGGGGGAATCTTGTGTATATTATTCTGTTTGAGCACCAAGACCTCCACCCCCCCAATTTTCTGTCTGCATGTAAGTATATATATATATATATATATAATATTACTACACCGCCATTCTCCAATTGAGGTCCAATAGCCGGCAATTAACTTTGTTATAATTAATTAGAACTCCAAGTTAATTGAAATCCTAATCCAATGGAAAGTCCAGCCCATTAATGTTGTATTTCACCAAGTCATCCATCTTTAGAATTAATACAAATTTAGTCCTCTAATTTCTATAGCGTCGACTTTAATTCTCAAAATTGTAGATTTCCTTCAATTTCAGCATTTTCCTTTCCAATTGCTTCGAACACGCCCAAAACTAAAACAAAAGAAAATCAACCCAAATTAAGTAAAAATAAATAATTTGGACATGAAACGCAAGTAAAATGACTTAAATAAGTGCACAAAATGCACTCATCAAAGCCTGCTCTTAATAATCGCTCAATCTCTTTCTTAATTTCAGGTAATACGTTAGGAGACAAATGTCTAGGAGGCTGTTTATGGGGCTTAAAATTTAATTTAGTTGGCAATCTATGTTCCACTAAATTTTTATCTAAACCAGGCATATGTTCATACTCCCAAGCAAAACAATCTTTATATTCTTTTAATAAAGCAATTAATACTATACTAACCTCTTGATTAAGCATCTGGCTGATAAATGTTGGTCAACACTTTGCTCCAATTTGAATACTGCCAATTTGTCTCCCAATGTTTTCAATGCTACTTCTTTTTTGATTTTCTCTTGACATTCTTTATTGAAAGCCACTAGTCTGGCTTTAAAGGCCTGGATCTTGGCCACATGCTCTTTTGGTTGCCAACTCATCAATATTCTTTGATTGTCCTTTTGCCAATTACTGGCTCTTCTAGGGCCACTATGTTTGGCCTCATTTGATTGAACATTTCAGCGAGTGCTTCTACCAAAAATGATTCTTCACTCTGTGCGACGACTTGAGTTTTTTCTCCATCTTGGATTATCCTGACAGGTCCATAATTTCCCTCGTACATGAATCTTTCTGCCGAGTTAGCTTCTGCAACAAAAGGCCTATGATCTGCCTGTACCACTTCCACTTTACCTTGGTCATTCCAGAAAACCAAGCATTGATGGAGCGATGATGGTATACAGCGACTTCCGTGGATCCAGTCTCGCCCTAGTAGTATATTGTAACTAGTAGGACCATCAATGACAAAGAAGACTGTGGCCTAGTAGTTGTTCCCACAGTTATATCTAGTGGCATTACTCCCTTGGCCGAAGTTGCTCCCCCATTAAAGCTTGTGAAAATGACTTCCGTTGGGATCATGTCATCCTCTGTCTTCGCAAATTTCCTCATCATCCTTAATGGGATAGTATTTATGGCTGTCCCATTATCAATAACACCTTCACCACGGGTATGCCATTGACCAAGGCCTTCACATAAAGTGGCCTTAAATGTTTGGTCAGTTTCATGGTGGGTTTTTTGAAGACGACTTTTTCTGCTGCATCAATTTCTACTTCCTGTTTGTCCCCTGTCGACTTATCCCTTTGTGATAAATCAACTTGCAATACCTCGGGCTGAGTACTTGTCTATGGGGCACTATCCTCATCCTCCAGTATTTCTCCAGCAGCTACCCAGCCTGTTGGGGGAGGCAGTATCCTTGGAGGAGATCCATATTTCTCAGAACGAGGTACCATTTTCTTCCTCTTGGGTGTTCCATATAGTACGTAGAAATCGAAAGAATGCCCAGATGGTTCTCCCAACAAATCTACTTCACGAACCCCTTCCCGATGCAATTGTTTTAGCAAAGTGTTGCGCGATACTCCTCTCTTTCTCCTTTCTTCTTCTAGATCAATTTCTTCTTCAATATCAGTCATACCATCATCCTCTTCGCCTTGTATTTCTTGAGACATCTGACCACCTTCACATTCCAACACATACGCTTCTTCCTCATCTCCTCCTTCTTTCTCCTTATTCTTGAATTCATTGGCCAACAGATAATTATTAGCCATGACGGGAGGTAAGGTGCCGAACTGGATAGTAAGGGGTGGTTCTATATCTTCTTCGTCCCTTTTGGTTCGATCAAACTTCGACCTCCCAGAAGAACTTTCTGGCATTTTTCCCATTGATTCCCCAGTGCCAGTCTCTTCACTATCTTCGAGAGCATTTTGATTAACTATTTCCAGTACTCTTGGTGCTTTAGGACGTGGCATTTCTTGTTTCTGCCTCATCATTCGTCCATAATTCCATTGAAATCGCCTTTGCTGAGTCCTGATCATTTCATTAAAAGGCACAACACGTCTTGCATTATACTGATATGAGTGCCACACATTAGGCTGGCGAGGCTGTGGTCTGAATGATCTCTCATGCTTTGCTGGCCTGAACTGCCTTTCCAGAGGTGGTCCTTTATAGAACAATGTGTCTTGCCTCCTGTTTGGAACAAACTCAGGGTGATGGTGATTCTACCATACTTCTGGTTTCCCAGTATTTGCTCTCATTTCCCCTTTACATCTGGCACACAAGACTTCTTTCTTCATAGGTTCTTTTCCTCTAATACGTTCAAACACGCTGGCATGTTTCTCAGGGTCTTCTTCATCATCGATAACCAACTTGAATCTTGGCAACTTATTTTTAAGACTGGTCGTCACCATATTCACTTCAAATGGCTGTGGGAAAGGATTTTCATCAACTGCCATTTTCTTTTTGTCTTCAAACGTGATTCGTCATGACTCAATAGCGTCCTGTATAACATGACAGAAAACCAGGCAATAATTAGTCATATGTGACCATGCATTATGCCATTTACAATATTTTTTACCCTTAATTTGCTCAGGGCTTGGCAATTTATGTTTATCGCTCAACTTTATCTGCTTATCCTTATACAGTTTATCGAATATAAGGTCAGCCTTAGTTACATCAAACGAGAACGTTCTGCTCTTTTTGTTTTCTCCTTTCATAGGCTCATCTCTGACTAAATCCTTAGGCTTAGCCATTATGTGACAAGTATATGCATCCCCTTTGGTTAGGTCAGCCAAACATATTTCAGTTTGATCGTAAAATTCATCGCTTATAGTATGAATGCCAAAGTTTGGGTCTTTGTAATAAGTCCCTTTACTAGAATTTTTTACTTGCTCTTCTTCTCTTATCAAACGTTCGTATCTAATTACGTTCACACTAAGTTGGAACAGGTCAGGGAACTTCCTATCCTGGAATTTTTCTTTAAGTCAAAACTTAAACAGTTTTGAGCAATTTTGACAAATTCTTTTTCAGGCAGGGGCACAAAACATTTACTCCTGGCTATTTTGAACCTTTGAAGAAAACCTTCTTCCCATTCATTTGGCATTTGACGTAAGTTTGCCAAATCGGCCAGTGTAACCTCAGATTCTGTTTTATAAAACTGAACATGGAACAACTGCTCCATTTGTTGCCATGTCTGAACGGAATTTGCTGGCAAGTTAATAAACCAAGAAAATGCTACTCCTGTTAATGAACTAGGGAATAGTCTCATTTTATGGTAGTCGGTCACTTCACCACTCTGTAATGTGAATCGTCATATATGCTCTAGAGTAGATACTTCTCCTAAACCAGTGAACAACGAGAATTCGGGCACTTTATACCCTCTAGGCCATGGATATGCTTGGTCTACCCAATCAGGATATGGTTTAGTGTAAGTCGGCCTGATGACAGGACGTACCCCAACAGCCATTTGGTCTTGTACTATTTCTGCAATTTGATTCCTCAACAAAACATTTGGATCATATGGGACTCCCATGGGTTGGTTTACTTGCTGGTTCATTTGAGGCGGCCTGACGTTTGTTCCTTGATTGGCAGGGAAGGTGCCATTGTTCAGACCATTATACCCATTATATTGAGTATTTACTCCCTCATTAACACGAGGTAAATTATGTCCACTATTCAGGACATTATCTCTTATGTTTGGATTACCCCCCAGGTTGGTAGTCACATTATTACCATTCGAATTTGGCACTCCATTAACCCCCTGATTTGAGGTAGAAGGACCAAAAAATGTTTCTAAACTTGGGTCTGGGTTCAAACCAGGGGAATTGTGTGGTGAAGTATGTAATGCCCCGAAAATTTTCATAGAATATAAATTAAATTCTATGTGCTATATCTTGATGTTTTGAAGGTTAGGGACTAGAATGATATATAGCAATTTAAATTTTATATTTGAGTCGTATATTTAGATTTTGACCGAGTATGATAAATATATTAATATTGGTCTCGTTTGATAGATCGTGATTAATCATGTATTTTAGGCTCGAGAAAAAGTTAATTTGAATTAACGAGACCCAAGTTATCGAAGTTGAAAAATATCATTCTAAATTACAATTTAGTTAAATTAATTAATGAATTGATGTGACACGTGTAGTGTGATTATTGATTCCTTTTATATAAAGATTTTTATAAAAAGAAAAAGAGAAATCTTTGTGAGTCAACCACGTGTATGGTAAGGTATAGCATTTGAAAGAGTTGGTTAGCCGACACGTGTAGTGTAGTGGTTGTAGAAGTTTGATTAAATTGTATATTATTAATTTCACTTTTTGAATGTAATTGATGGGTATACCGTGTATGAAGTATATTGGTGAAGTGATAGGGTTGAAGAATTAGTCAAGATCTTTTTTTTCTGTTTTTGGAGATTTTTACCCACTCCAACACGTCACCCATTCCCCTACACGTTTTCCCACTATTCACAACTCCTTCAAACCTAGTTTTATCCTTATTAATTGCCTATGTACCTATATGCTTAAGTTGATAGAGGAAAATATATTCTTGCACGAAACACAACTTGAGGCAGAAGTATAAACGTGATTTTGAGATTTTTCATCGTTCAAGAATTTTTAATCTAACAAGGTAGGAAAAGAGGTGCAGTTGAATTTTCTATCCCGTTTAAATTATTTCTTCATGTTGATGATTTCATACTTATGAAGTTATGATATGATATGATATGATATGATTATGATATGAAATGATGATATGGCCATTCCGGTACAAACGATATGATATGATATGAGCTCTTACCGGATCTAAAGTTATGATGACGGTATGATAATTCTTGACACGTGTTTAAATTATTTTATTCATGTTGATGGATTATTGTACTCATGAAGTATGACGGTATGATTATTTTGACGCATGATTTTATATATTTTAATCGGGATCGCACCATTAATCGTATCCTACTGAGTATTTCCAAGTATTCACTCTTTTCCCTACTCCACACAGGTTAGATCGGGTCGTTGGTCGGTAGGCGATGAGGTGCAGTCGTGGTGCCGGGATTTTTAAGACTAAGGAAAAATAATTCGGTGTAATGTGTCAAGACCTATTTATTTTCAGCACATGTTTTTGTTTTATGGTTTTGAAAATGTTATTTAAGACTTGAACTTGTTTGATTTAATTATGCACTTTCGTATTGAACTGCACGTTAATAATATATTAACTTTTCCTGAAATTTTTCATTTCCTCATTCTCTCTCTCACCCACACACCTTGATAGAGACACTTGCAGTACAAATAGTGTTGTCATTTTCTTTATTTTGTTTTGTCTATTGCCTAGCTATGTGCAGAAGACTATAAAAAGTTGTTATGGGTTGTTGAACCATTTATGAAATTGCTTTAGTTAATTAAGAAAATTAATTGGGTCATGAGTTAATTACGAGGAAGTTGACAGAAAACAAATTTCATAAATTAAAGTTTTGAGTGCTGCTACGTTCATCCACTTTCGTATGATTTATTCTTTGCTTATATTTTTAAAATGACCTCTTAGTTAAATAAGAGATAAATATGGAATGTACTGCACAGTACACATTATTCATGAAGACCATGCATGTATATTTCTAAATGAGCAGAATACATTATAATAATGTTGTCACGTTAACTTTCATTTAATGAATGAATTAAATATCAAGTTTTTGATTCACTGCTGTTGACAATAATTTATTTATGATTAGACAGTAGATTGATTTCTTTTAATCTTGTATAAAATTTAAATCTAATTGCATGTCAACCGGTACAATTTAAATAAAGTGTTTGGTAACGATTCATAATAAATTCTAAAAATTTGTGTCGTTACAAAGTATGTCCCACAATCGTCCTGCTTTGGAAATGACTTCCTATGGGTATTGTTGGTTGACATACTTGGCCTACTAATTTGTTCATAAGATCATTCAAAGTACTTAGCTGTTTGGCCATGTTATCATAGTGAACATTTCCATTATGGGTAAATTTTTCCATATCATGGACGTTTCGTAAATTTACCTGTTCGACGACATCCTGTGTGAGTTCTCCAAGCAATGCACGCATGGTTCGAGGACTCAAATCTGTCATTGGTTCATAGCGACTGTGACTGCTTGAAGTCTGTCCTTCCGTCTGAGGAGAATGTTGCTGCTCCTCATATCGCTCGATCACAGATTGGACTACTCCGTGACTTGCTGGTGCTTTATCAGAACTTTTATGAGGCATAATGTTTTCCTTTTGCATCTTCAAACACCAACTGTCCTACTGGATGTGCCAAATTGTTTCGCGCGTTTACTCGCTAACAATTAAAAATGGATCAGACGATTGTGTAAGGGACAAACCTCTTGGAACAAAGTCCTAAAAAGGGGTGTTTATCGAATATGAAGATTACAGTTTGGACACGAACAAGATGCCTCCAAGGGGCGCAAGCACACAAGTACAAGGGAATTGAAGTAATTAAAGTTAATCTAAGGAAAAGTAAATTACATATTCTCTGTTTGAGAGTGAATTTGGTCCCTCTTTCTTCATTGTTTTCTTCTTCCTTTTATACTCCTTGGGCAGTTCTAGACCGTTTGGACTCTACTCGTAACTACCCATTTCTTTCATAGTGGCTGACTGGCCCATAACTACCATTTGTAACTCCTACCACCACGTTTTCTTCATAACCGCTTGTCACAAATTTTCTCAAATCATGGGATGTAATCGTGATGTGCTCAAACTGCCTCAAACCGTGACTTTTAGATAACCGCAGAGTTTAGTCATCTTTAGGATTCTGGGCGATCCAGCAATTTGGGCGACGACTCCTTCGTTCTGGGCGTCCATAAGGCATTTTACTCGCTCAACATCTGGGCGTTCTGCAAGCTTGGGCGACAATGTTCCTTTTTTTGTGGGCTGTTTATCCTTTGTTTGGGCTTTCATCTCGGATTCTCAACTGGGCTTCGTTCTTTGGGCCATTTAATTTCGGCTGCACTTTTAGTGTGTCAACATAATCAAAACTATGAATCCCATAAAATATGTAGATAGAAGTCATGTTTTATCAAACGTACTCTCCAATTCTCCTTTTTAACGTATTTTCGGAGAATTGGATGAGTTGACTAGATAATCCTCATGTAACATTTTGACAAAAATAAAATAGAAAATTGACAGTTTCCCTTAGGTAAATACTAATATAAAGTGAAGATGAAAATTCGAGTTGGAAACGTAAGAAAAATATTTATTATAGATTTACGTGCTTTATTTGTGGAAGTTTGATGATTGTAACTGCAAATCTCCATTCAAGTGTACAATCACAAACTAAAGAAAACACTGATTAGCACGTAGCCAAATGGCCAAGCATTATAAGTCCTACTATATTTTCTTTCTGATATATTAGTATTGGAGATTTAGATGGTCATGTGTTTCTCTACTACTGCATTTTGTACTGTTGGAATGCTCTTCAACGATGATTTCCAGGTTCTCTCTCTATCTCTCTCACATCCTTCTACGAGCCTAGATCTGTTATGCTATTCCGAGTTTGCTAGCGTACCGATACATTTTTGACATTTTATAACATCACATCTTAGAAGGAATAAATTGGGCATGTACAACTAGGGACGCCAAGTGGCGCCTCTTATGCAGGCCCTTACCTATAGGGGCGTCAAGTGTGATTGACATATCGTTCTCGACATTTTATAAATTTTGAGAATGATGCTTTAAGTATAATTCTTGATATTGTTTCAAATGTCAAGAACTATGTTACAAACTTAGCGAAGCTACAAAACATTTTGTGTTTAGCATTGACCATATTGCTCGCGGATAACATGTTCGTTTTAGGTATTCATGTTAAATAATCTTAATTGCTTTGAGGACATGCAGATATGAAAGATGTTATGAGATTCGTTGTCTGGTATGGTGGTATATTCGTCAACATGGAGGACGAGTAGAAGTGGATTTGGAACCAAACAATGTCCATTGTTATTCGAAGTGACATTAGATATGAAGAGCTTGTCAATAAATTATTCGAAAAACTTAATCTTGATAGAATGAAAATTTTGAATCCACCTGAAATTTAAAGTTCTGAAAATGAATGTACCCCCACTCCCCCCCCCCCCCGGATGTAGTCGACAACAAGGATTTGCAATGGTACATTTCAATTCACACACAAGTGCCCTTATTTGTAATTGTAGATGTATATGATGTCGGAGAGCAAGAGGTAAATGTTGGAGTTGATCCTATATCACCAATAAAAGATGCATTCTATGGGCATGAAGAAGTTGGTGTGTCCGAACTAGAAGAGCCACGAATGATTCCTGATATGGATGTTAGCCTAGTTGAAGGAAATCCATATATTGGAAATACAAAGCAGTCAGAAGATCAACGGGAAATTGTGCATAATCAAATCTTCTTTAGCAAGAAAGAACTGTACACAAGGCTTCGACACGTCAAAAATGTGTTCGACTTTGATTACCGCAATTGTACGGATCATTCAAGTAATAAAATGGATTTTAGAGTCCAAGTATCGTTCCCATAGAGATTTACTAGTTCGATTTTACCCCTTCCGACCTTAACCGAAACATGAAATATGATTGATTTTTATAACTAAATTGTAACTAAACTAAATGTAAAAAAAATAATTGATGAATTAATTATACTAAATGCAAAATAATGGTTGAATGCAAAAGTTTTGAGAAAGTAATATATGAAAACACGCACTAGGATTTCGAATCACCAAACAAGTTCACTTTTAACCTCTATTTCACAATTTGATAACACGATGAATTGGTTGAAGAATCAATGTTTCTAACTTATCCAACAATCTCTTTCGAGTATAATTGAATATATTCTAGCACACCATTTGACTATATTTCTATGACAATGCAGTATACAAGAATGCTTGACGTTTTGTAAACACTTAAAGATTCACGTGATGCATATCGGTATATTTCTATCCTCTATGAACAAAACGATGATTTATACCTTGTTGAGTTTATTTTCGTTCTTTCGAATATATAAAATAAACCACCAAAACTCACATAATCACATGCATTTAATTATGGAGGCAAGAAAATGTATATAAATCATTCAACATCCATCAAATTTGTTTGAGTAACAAATTGCAAAATAAATAATTAAAGGATCACAATGCCAGGTTCATCGTAAATCCTAGCACATATAAATCTAGCTTAACATGATATTGAAATTAAATAAATAAAAGTGGAACGACATCACCATAGATTGACGAAACGTGATTAATTTTTGTCAAGAATTAATCTGCCGCAACATCAAAAATGAATCTCTCACATCCAAGTTTTCTTCATTCAATTCCTTTTCTGCGTGTTGTCTTTCTCCTCTGCTGCTGGGTCGTCTGCATATATGTACAAATTCAGCCCAAAAATCTCTAGCAGTTTCTGTCCTTCTTTTCCTGCGGCGGTGGGGTTACTGTGAATATAATTTTATTTCAGCCTCCAAGAACCCACTTTCTTCTCTTCTCAGCTTCCTGCGGCGGTGGTTCAACTTGTGTATAATTTATTTCATCTCCCCAGAACCCCCACGTTTTTCTCTGTCTGCCTCCGTAAAAATATATAATAGTGCCCTCAATTATACCATTGAGGCCCAATTCACAATACACCATCACCCACCAATGATTTCTTGTGTAATTAGAATTCCAATACTAATTGAATTCTTAATCCAATTGCTAATTGGAGTTCTAATCCAATGCCAAGTCCAACAGGCCCAATTAACTTTTTATTTTCTCCAAGTCATCACATCTTTAGAATTAGTGCAATTTAGTCCTTCAATTTCTATAGTGTCGACTTTAATTCCCAAAATTGTAGATTTCCTTCAATTTTAGCATTTTTCCTTTCCAATTGCTTCGAACGAGCCCATAACTAAAACAAAAGAAAATTAATCCAAGTTAAGTAAAAATTAATAATTTGACGACATAAAATCCAAGTATTATGACCCAAATAAATGCACAAAATGGACTCATCAAATACCCCCAAACTTGAGCTATTGTTTGTCCTCAAACAAAATTGTAACTCAACTCCACATAAAACATGGTTTAATAACTTGCCGTGTCTTAGGATTGGACTCTAGTAATAAACAAAATGAACAACTTCAATAGTGCAAAATTAAATCAATCTCCACATATGTCGTGCATAACTTGACGTGTATGTGTGTGAAAACTCATGCCAACATATTAAGATCATGATTAGCTCATACCCGACCCAAAGTAGTCAAATATTCCCTTACATCGCTCGAAAGATACACATCCCCCAAACTTATTCTTTTCACTCAATTATCCCGGGGTGTGTTCTAAAGTTGAACTCATTTATATCTATTTCTCACCCTCTCTTAGTTTGGATGTATCGTACTAGGATAAGTTCACACTTCAACAAGTAGAGATTCTCCTATTTTTGATTACTTCAACCTTTGAGATTAAACGAAGCTACTTGCCTCGTATTAGAGATATAGTTCTATCAACCGGATGTTTGGGGCTAATCAATGCATTTCATACATAGAAATATGTATATTATTCATCAAGAGATAGATTTTTTTTTTTTGGACATCTTCCATTTGCTTTCTATATAACCCCTGTAGCGAGCTTTAGGCCGATGACTCCGAAGCCAGAAGACCATAGGGTACCAGGTTTTAAACCCTTGCAGATTTAATCACTCGAGTTATATAGGCTCGAACAAATGTCTTTATTTAATCAATGATTTGTTCAATGCCCCTATTCTTTTAGCCATCCAATTTCTAAAACTAATCTCTAACTTAAAACTTTCACCTTGTCTTCATCTCATTGGTCTAAGATAATCCATACAAAATAATATCATGCACGGAATCTCTACTCATCTCAATGTTCCCTTGTAACAGTTTAACCACCTCCAAACTATTCTAAAAATTGGTCATGATTTAGTATAAGAGAGGTTATTCGGGGTTTTTCCTATGTTCAACTATTTCTAACTAATGAACCAAATCATCAACTCATTATGTAAACATGAGTGTTGTGCGTGAATTATGTCAAGTCTCACACAAACATGTATTGATTAATCTAATAATACACTATTTTCATCATTCACAGTTCATACATAGTCCAATTTTTAGTATCATGGTCGACAAAATTATCAAACCCACACAAGCACATGAAGTAATAAACAAACACCGAATTTTTTTTTTCACACAGTCACACGGAAAATTAAAAAAAATGATTCACACAGAAAATTAAAAAAATGATAAACAATTGACGAACAATCCATAGTTATCCTAGAATACCTTGTCAGCCACCCCCAAACTTAGATAAAACATTGCCCTCAATGAAAATTGTACAGTGCAAAGTAGAGTGACAAAATAGACTTAGCACATAAGTGGTTAACGAATACTCCCCTGATCAATATGGAGATAGTGTTGATGCAGATGATGGCAGAAAACTAAAGCCGAAGTATCATTGGCTGGAAGTGGATGTAACTTTAGCTCAAGAGACGTCTTTGTGATCTAACTAGATGATTGATGACCTATAATTATCAAAATTAAAGAAATTAAACATAGTTCCTAAATTAATATCATAAATAGAATAAATAAATAGAAAAAAACTGTTGGGTTGCCTCCCAATAAGCGCTTGTTTATAGTCGATAGCTCGACTTTACCGAGGTGAGTCATGCCGGCTGTGTCAGGTGGACAGTTGACTTTTCTTTTGAAAATTCCCCGCTCCAATAGGGCTTAAGCCGTTGTCCATTCACAGTAAAGTTTCCTTTGCTCTCATGAGTAATCTCAACCGCTCCGTATGGTAAAACTTTGGTGACCGTATATGGACCGGACCACCTGGACCTCAATTTTTCTGGGAAGAGTTTGAGTCTAGTATTGTACAGCAACACTTGCTGCCCCACTACAAACTCTCGCCGTTGTATATGCATGTCATGCCACTTCTTGGTACGCTCATTGTAAAGTTTTGCATTCTCATATGCTTCCAACCGGAATTCATCAATTTCATTAAGTTGAAGTAAAAGTTTCTCACCAGCTGCTTTCAAATCAAAGTTCAGGTTCTTGACTGCCTAATATGCTCGGTACTCTAGCTCAACTGGCAGATGACACACTTTCCCGAAAACCAACCTGTATAAAGACATGCCTATGGGTGTTTTGAACGCTGTCCTGTAGGCCCATAGTGCGTCGTCAAGTTTCTTAGACAAATCCTTCCTCGAGGAACTTACTGTCACCTCCAGTATCCTTTTTATCTCCCTGTTGGAGATCTCAACTTGGCCACTTGTTTGAGGATGATATGGAGTTGCTACACGATGTCTGACGCCATATTTAGCCAACAACGACTCAAAATGGCGATTGCAAAAGTGTTTGCCACCATCACTGATTATAGCGCGAGGAGTGCCATAGCGAGTAAAAATGGATTTCTTTAAGAACCCAATCACCACTTTAGCATCATTAGTGGGCAACGCCACTGCTTCAGCCCATTTGGAGACATAATCAACGGCGACCAGTATGTACTGATTCGAAAATGAAGGTGGGAACGGTCCCATGAAGTCTATTCCCCATATATCAAAAAGCTCTACTTCAAGGATGTTATTTAAAGGCATTTCATTCCTTCTCGAAATACTACCGGTGTGTTGACATCTGTCACAACGCTTCATGAACTCAAACGCATCCCGGAATATTGTCGGCCAATAAAACCCAGATTGTAGAATTTTTGCAACTGTTTTCGATGCCCCAAAATGCCCTGCATACGCAGATGAATGACAATGTTCAAGAATAGCTGGTATCTCTTCCTCGGGAATACATTGCCGGATAATCTGATCAGCTCCTCTACGGTAGAGAATAGGATCTTTCCAAAAATAATATTTGAGCTCAGAGAACAATTTCTTCCGCTGGTGGTTGGAGTAATCAGGTGGAGAAATGGATTTGACCAAATAGTTCACGATGTCTGCATACCACGGTATAACTTCCATGCCAAATATCTGCTCATCTAGAAAAACTTCATTAATTTCCACTGATTCGTCATGATTTCCCTGTTCTAGTCGCGATAGGTGATCGGCTACCACATTTTCGCTCCCCTTTGTGTCCCTAATTTCCAAATCAAACTCTTGTAGTAGTAGTATCCAACGAATTAACTGTGGCTTGGCATCCTTCTTTGTCATCAGATATTTCAACGCCGCATGGTCAGTATAGACTATGATATTTGACCCAACAAGGTAAGATCGAAATTTATCAAAGGTATTTATCGAAAATGTGTTCGACTTTGATTACCACAATTGTATGGATCGTTCAAGTAATAAAATGGATTTTAGAGTCCAAGTATCGTTCCCACAGAGATTTACTAGTTCGATTTTACCTATTCCGACCTTAACCGAAACATGAAATATGATTGATTTTTATAACTAAATTGTAACTAAACTAAATGTAAAAAATAATGGATGAATTAATTATACTAAATGCAAAATAATGGTTGAATGCAAAAGTTTGGAGAAAGTAATATATGAAAAAGCGCACTAGGATTCCGAATCACCAAGCAAGTTCACTTTTAACCTCTATTTCACAATTTGATAACACGATGAATTGGTTGAAGAATCAATATTTATAATTTATCCAACAATCTCTTTCGAGTAGAATTGAACCTATTCTAGCATACCATTTGACTATATTTCTATGACAAATGCAATATACAAGAATGCTTGACGTTTTGTAAACACTTAGAGATTCACGTAATGCTTATCGGTATATTTCTATCCTATATGAACAAAACAATGATTTATACCTTGTTGAGTTTATTTCCCTTCTTTCGAATGCATAAAATAAACCACCCAAACTCACATAATCACATGCATTTAATTATGGAGGCAAGAAAGTGTATATAAATCATTCAACATCCATCAAATTTGTTTGAGTAACAAATTGCAAAATAAATAATTAAAGGATCACAATGCCAGGTTCATCGTAAATCCTAGCACATATAAATCTAGCTTAACATGATATTGAAATTAAATAAATAAAAGTGGAACGACATCACCATAGATTGACGAAACGTGATTAATTTTTGTCAAGAATTAATCTGCCGCAACATCAAAAATGAATCTCTCACATCCAAGTTTTCTTCATTCAATTCCTTTTCTGCGTGTTGTCTTTCTCCTCTGCTGCTGGGTCGTCTGCATATATGTACAAATTCAGCCCAAAAATCTCTAGCAGTTTCTGTCCTTCTTTTCCTGCGGCGGTGGGGTTACTGTGAATATAATTTTATTTCAGCCTCCAAGAACCCACTTTCTTCTCTTCTCAGCTTCCTGCGGCGGTGGGGTTACTGTGAATATAATTTTATTTCAGCCTCCAAGAACCCACTTTCTTCTCTTCTCAGCTTCCTGCGGCGGTGGTTCAACTTGTGTATAATTTATTTCATCTCCCCAGAACCCCAACGTTTTTCTCTGTCTGCCTCCGTAAAAATATATAATAGTGCCTTCAATTATACCATTGAGGCCCAATTCACAATACACCATCAGCCGCCAATGATTTCTTGTGTAATTAGAATTCCAATGCTAATTGAATTCTTAATCCAATTGCTAATTGAAGTTCTAATCCAATGCCAAGTCCAACAGGCCCAATTAACTTTTTATTTTATCCAAGTCATCACATCTTTAGAATTAGTGCAATTTATTCCTTCAATTTCTATAGCGCCGACTTTAATTCCCAAAATTGTAGATTTCCTTCAATTTTAGCATTTTTCCTTTCCAATTGCTTCGAACGAGCCCATAACTAAAACAAAAGAAAATTAATCCAAGTTAAGTAAAAATTAATAATTTGACGACATATAATCCAAGTAATATGACCCAAATAAATGCACAAAATGGACTCATGAGCTTCAACTATATTCTTTGACCGACAAGTTTCATTTCAAAGTTTAAAAGTTGAATACTAGATCTCTCACTGTATGTTGGGTGTACCAACTGTCATTGGGTATTACGAGCTTCCAAGATAAAAAAATCAGATGTAGCTAAGGTTCGGAGGTAGATACCTGAGCACACATGTTCTTTAGATATTCAATAGAATGCACAATGCATGTAACAAGTGACCTAATTGGACAACACATAATGCGGCAATTGGATGATACAAACCAACCTTACGTTCCGACGAGTGTTATTGGATCTATCGAACATGAGTTTGGTGTAAAGATTAGCTACAACAAAGCCTGGAGGGGGTAAAGATAAGGGTTTTGAATGGCTCCATGGTTCACCTGAAGAGAGTTTTCAAAAATGTCCTTCATACTGCCATGTGTTAACTAAAAGAAACCCTGGAATCGTCGTACACATTGAGCTCAACAGCAATAATAGGTTCTTGTACTTCTTCTTAGAATTCGAGAAGAATATATGTGGCTTTCGAGATTACATGAGATCGGTCATTTGCGTTGACAGGGGGTCATTTGAAGGGCCTGTACAAGGGATCACTATTAGTTGCTACAGTTCAAGATGCTACCATGCAGATATATCATATTGCTTGGGGGATTATCGACGAGGAAACAAATGCATCGTGATTTAGTTCTTCATGAAGATGAAAGAAGTGGTTGACGACTCGGCTGGTGTTTCTATCGAACAGGAAGGAGAGCAGGCAATGGTCCCCACTTTCTCAAGTAAGTAAAATCCCATCCAAAATAGTTTGCAACCAAGTCCAAGTTGTCTTAATGGCGATTCACCCGCCATCAAGTGGACAAAAGTGCACCTGTAGGTGTTTGATTTCACTCTTAACTCTTGATATAAGAACTTAGTTATTGAATACTCTTTTCATTTTCCTTTTCGTTTTGGGATAAGATAATACCATACTTTTTGTAGCAAGTATTCAAAAGAGAATAGTAAATGTTTATAGTTTATTTGATGTTTACATTTGGTTCTTATCTTAGGTAATAACAAAATGTCATTTCAAATGTGATGCCACTTTTATGTATTACATATGTGACATTTTGCTAGTGACTATTCTAATTCGATGTAGTGAGCTATCAAGATTTGAATTGAGACACCAAATAAAGCAACGAAACGAAAAAACAGGTATCAACTCTTTTTATTATAATATATAAGATATAAAGCATAAAATTCTCATGATTTCACAAAGTTTAAATCAATGAAGCGTTTAAAAATTATGATTTACAAGTTGGTGTCTGCCTAGATCTTCTACAACCTAGATAATTTTAATTTTCACCACATGCTATGTTTGAACTATTGACACATATATTAATTAATACTTAAGTGTGTGTTTTTAACATATTCTGTAGGTAATCTCAAGGGAAGCAAAAGAGTATTAACTTGGAGAAGGGAAATGTAATTTTGTAGTGGTTTCGAGTGCAATGTTTGGTATTGTTTCTTCTTGGCTGCAATTGGAGTCATTGTATACTCTTCATCTCCTTTAGAATGCATCGTCATAATAGTTCTACTCCCCGTCACAAAAGTATTAGTGCTTCTTTGCTACCATGTAAGTTTCTAGCAAAAAAAGGGTGTTACTCTTTTCCTCTCGCTTTGGTATTTTATTTCCTATTTTTAAAGCAAGATTATAACATGAACAACAAGAATTTTAAGCACAATTCAAGCCACATAGAGTTGACTTAAACTATTGATTGTTTTTTGGCATTTTTTTCTCTCATAACAGAGAATTTTAACCAAAAATTCATTGTCAAATTAACTCATTTTAAAGTTTAAGTTGTTAGAAAGAATGCATTTAATTATCATATTTGTCTCTAAAATGTCTCATTACGTGCAAGCATGAACAAGACAATTTACAATTTAAGCAACAAGTTTGCATGTCTTCACATCAAATGAGACGCATGGAAACTATTAGTAAATAAAATTACCAATATAGCAAGTTACTTCAAAACTCTCATTGATAAAAGAAATTTAACATAGAAAAAAATCAGTAGTCCGGAGTAAAATTTCTATCCAGAGATTACAAGTGTTTGAATGGAGAACCACGAGGGACTTTGAACAGGCATCATAGATATTCCATCTGAGAAAAATGTGTCCGGGACTTTGAATGGAATGGAGAACCACAAGGGACGACCAAACAAGTGTTCGCATAACTTTTATCCTTTGTGCATTCAACAACACCTTAGATTTTTCTACTAAATTTGTTGCCCGAGATAATAACATCGAAAATTTTAATTTGTAGCCTGAGATGTTAACATAAAAGTAAACCATTAGCTACAGAATAATATGTATTTATAGTTTGTGTACTTCCACTTTCAAGCTTACTTGGTTTTGAATTTTTCGGCACTCTTTTTTCTGCTGAAGATCTCGTTAGAAGGGGCACGTTGTACCAAATTATTTATTTATTTATTTTGGCACAATTCTCGTAAAATTACATTATAGGAAAAATAAGAATTAAATTCAGGATAAAATAGGATAAAAAACATTAACAAGTTTACACTGTTCAAGTCACTGGACCGGGGTGTTACTCAACCTCTTTGTGATTTTGAATAATACTTCAGGATTTGTTTTCAGTCTTCCATAGAAAGGAATTATCGATCATTATTTATACTTTCTAAGTTCTAGGAGAGATCTCTAACAATCCAAGATGCAAAATAATTCATAGAGCATATTTGACTGAGCTTAAAAGTTTAATTTAAGCAAATAAAAAAAATTAAAAATAAGTAAATTATCAATAGTTAAATTTAGAAATAAATTACTGATTTTCAGAGTAATTTAAGAGTTAGTTCCATAAAACGTAATTATTTTACTTAAAAGTATAATAAATGTAAGTTATTTCAACATATCTGAAAATAAAAAGTTACTTCACATTAACTTTTATTAATCTTATTTTAAGCTTATCCAAACATGCTCTTAAACTTAAGTTGCAGAAGCACAATCTAAACTGTTGGGAGTATCAATTTCTCCTTCAAATAATTTTAATATACTGACTCTTTGGATTGTTTGAAGGATAAATTGGTTATCCAGAAACAACAATCTTAAGACAATTTTCTGCCATCTACGTTGTTTAAAGGCAGTTAGCAATAATCTCTCAAAATAGGACGGATTTCGTCTCTTACAAAAGCAGCACAACGATCAGTAAGAGCTCCAACTAACTCAACATATTGTTTTTATTCTAAAAAAATTATAGCACAATTTAGAGAGAATGGAAATTTAAAGAATGAATTATTACATTTGAGTTGGTGTAATTTTTCAGGTAGAAAGGCTGATTAATTTTTAGATTATTGGTGACTGTTCAAACAGCCTACAAGCCTCTTCAAAGCAATAGCGATTGTCTAGACGACATTTCAAACGAATAGAGGTGTTTGTCCAAATCCAAAATAGATGTCTATTATGTCGATTACAGACACATCTTTTCACAAACAAATATCGGTTACGTTTTCCATGGAAACAACCAAGAGTTCGAATATAAAAGATCATTAGAATATTTTCATCCACTACCCAAAGAATTTGACCTAAAAAATTTAAATAAAACATTTTAAAAAAATTCTCCAAAAAATATATATGCAAGACGAGGACCCACACCAATACCCAAATCGAATTCGGCCTCGTGCACCTATAGTGCCAATCGACGGGACGGACGGTGACGACATGCACACGCATTTGTTTCTAATCCAATGATATCTAGGTCCTCTCCCATTTCACAAAATTGGGTGCCCTTTAGAGCCCCAACGCAAATGCCAAACTTGCATTATATAAACCAAACAATTTTCAATAGATTTCGTGTGTGGGACAATAATCAAATCAATCAACACTCTGTTTGGTGACCATTTTTCCCCAAAAGAATGTATTCTCACATCACATCAACATTGTTTTGCTACAGTGACCATGTTCTCAGTTGAAATTGAATTATTCCATTTTTTCATTTTTGCCCTTCTACCCTCTTTTCCACTTTGACAACTAAAATAAAGAACTTGGTTTCCATATATCACAGCGGCTGACTTGTACGAACTTACGTGAAAGTGAATTTTGGTCGCTTTGAAAGGCATGTACACCTAGGTTATATGACATTGTCAATTGCTTGGCTTCAAATAGATATGAATTTCACCATACTAGAAGAAAATTATTAAGGTCAACATATGCATCGAATTATTTTTCCAAGTTTGTACAACACTAGACATGTGCAAAATGTTACGTTCCATAAAAGTTACATCAGCATTGTTGCTGTGCCATACAATCGCGAAGTCAGTCCCACTCACTTTGTTGCATTTCAGGTGCGTTCATTTCAGCATGCATTTCATCTTAAACGTTAGGTAGCTCCATTTCGGATGCATCATCATCTGTTTCTGCTCTCGTAAACGATGTCCAACTCCAAAACGACGTAAAAAATTATGAATACCCATCGTTGTGACAACAACAACAACTTGAAATGAATAGCTAGGCATACAGTTAAGGATTTGTCATCTTTGCTTTCACACACCAAATGCACGTTCAATGACGTTTCTGCACGACGGGTGTCTGTAGTTAAACCTCTCACGAGCATTTCAAAAACGGCGACGAGACATGTTCCATCATCGCGGAACTCTTGAAAATGATACAATATATCTAATCCTTTGTATAGGGCTATATATCCCTGTTGATGAACAAACTCGGAGTCAACCAAATAATACTTACCCGGCGTTGGTAATGGGAAATTAATTTCTAGAATATATATAGTACGAGCTAGTATTAGAGCATCGTCCGTATTTTCGGTGGTGCCAGCAAGCACGAATGTGAAACACAAATTAAAATCACATGCGGCCAACATATTTTGCGTCGGCACTCATTTTCGGCCTATAAAATTCCCCCGCTCGTGACGTGGTAGCACAACTTTCACATGCGTTCCATCAATAGTACCAATGCAATCTTGAAACAAGGGATGCTTAGTCAGCTTCGGCCTGTAGGGGTCTTCGCCCTCATTGTAGTTTGGACTTGGTTGTATAAGACGTATCGATAACACAACGACAGCATGGAGAACCTCCTTGAAGTAATGGCATACTGTTCGCAATGAATGATTGAAAATCATTGTCACCTGTAGGTATCCATTTCCATGCGCTAATATACACAAGAACATTCCAATTTGCTCACAGATATCTACCGATTAGCTACTGCATAAGCCATATTCATCACGTAGAATATGTGCAAAGTGTCGCAATAGTTGTGGGTACATTCGGAAACGACGGGTGTCTGTAGTTAAACCTCTCACGAGCATTTCAAAAATGACGACGACGACATGTTCCATCATCGCGGAACTCTTGAAAACGGTACAATATATCTAATCCTTTGTATAGGGCCATATATCTCTGTTGATGAACAAACTCGGAGTCAACCAAATAATACTTACCCGGCGCTGGTAATGGGAAATGAATTTCTAGAATATATATAGTACGAGCTAGTATTCGAGCATCGTGCGTATTTTCAGTGGTACCAGCAAGCACGAATGTGAAATACAAATTAAAATCACATGCGGCCAACATATTTTGCGTCGGCACTCATTTTCGGCCTATAAAATTTCCTCACTCGTGACGTGGTAGCACAACTTTCACATGCGTTCCATCAATAGTACCAATGCAATCTTAAAACAAGGGTTGCTTAGTCAGTTCCGGCCTGTAGGGGTCTTCTCCCTCATTGTAGTTTGGACTTGGTTGTATGAGACGTATCGATAACACAACGACAGCATGGAGAACCTCCTTGAAGTAATGGCATACTGTTCGCAACGAATGATTGAAAATCGTTGTCACCTGTAGGTATCCATTTCCATGCGCTAATATGCACAAGAACATTCCAATTTGCTCACAGATATCTACCGATTAGCTACTGCATAAGCCATATTCATCACGTAGAATATGTACAAATTGTATATATCTAATCCTTTGTATAGGGCCATATATCCCTGTTGATGAACAAACTCGGAGTCAACCAAATAATACTTACCCGGCGCTGGTAATGGGAAATTAATTTCTAGAATATATATAGTACGAGCTAGTATTCGAGCATCGTGCGTATTTTCGGTGGTGCCAGCAAGCACGAATGTGAAATACAAATTAAAATCACATGCAGCCAACATATTTTACGTCGGCACTCATTTTCGGCCTATAAAATTCCCCCGCTCGTGACGTGGTAGCACAACTTTCACATGCGTTCCATCAATAGTACCAATGCAATCTTGAAACAAGGGATGCTTAGTCAGCTCCGGCCTGTAGGGGTCTTCGCCCTCATTGTAGTTTGGACTTGGTTGTATGAGACGTATCGATAACACAACGACAGCATGGAGAACCTCCTTGAAGTAATGGCATACTGTTCGCAACGAATGATTGAAAATCGTTGTCACCTGCAGGTATCCATTTCCATGCGCTAATATGCACAAGAACATTCCAATTTGCTAACAGATATCTACCGATTAGCTACTGCATAAGCCATATTCATCACGTAGACTATGTGCAAAGTGTCGTAATAGTTGTGGGTACATTCGGAACTCTTGATAGCACATATGCCCGTTCTTTTCCATTACTTCCTTCATAAACATGTGGCCATTTCTTGAACATGGAAATCGTCGAATACGACACCGTTGTTTGTGATAGTAGCTAGTCGCATCGCTTGCTACGATTCTACAGTATGTAACATGCCATGACGTCATCCGCGAGTTGGCTAAAAATCTCATCATCATCGACTTATGTTTCCTCGTTGGAGCCCGATAGAAGCGCACAGTTGAAGTTCAGATCATCCATCGTGTAATTAAAGACTAACAAATGTGTTTGTCTTGTGTGGAAGTAGAGAAAAAATTGAGTTAAGTACAAAGTTCTGTCATTAACCTAGCAAGTTCACATATCATTACTCATGGTTCCAATGAACTAATTTATAGAAGAGTACACAATGTCAAAACGTGTTTTCTTTGATTGACCTTTCAATGCAAGTTGTACCAACAAGTTTGAAAAGAAAGGTTGCATGTACTTTGTAGACATGTGAAACATTTTTTTTTGTTGTTCGGACGTATTTCCAAAAAAAAGTTGTACGTTCCTTGCAGGAGTTGTCCATCATGCATACACTCTTTGTGCTTAGAAATCAACTAATACATTTGAAAAGAAACCTGAATAACGTAATCACATAATTTACGGAACATAATGTTACAAACCAAGGATAAAGGTCACTACCAATTGTAATTGTCTGTACGAAATATAAATAAAAAAAACGCATGGATGCTAGAGTTGGTTGTTACACAAATTAATTGAGAGACTTGTTACGCTTATTAAACTACCACTTAATCCATTCAAATTTCTCATCTGCGTCTCTCATGATGCCGAGCATGTCTCGATAGCGCTTCTGTGCCAGAAGCTTACATGCGTAAAAGTACAAGGGTGTGTGTCACTCGAGCCTTCCGGCTGCAAGCAACTCTTCGGCACAGGAAACTCCAACATTTTTACCGAGAATAGCAACTCCCGAGCAGAAACCTTCTTTTTCTTCTTTTTTTGCATACTCATCGCTGACTTCCCTTTTTCGCCGCTTTTGGCATTGGAAACGTTAATGCTTGAATTAACTTTATCTTCGTCTCCCTCATCACTTGAACCAATACTCTCCCCATAGACAAGGATTGCATCCCTTTGGTCTTCAACTGCACTGTCCTCAAACAAATCGAAGCCCGTACGACATGACCTTGTTGGGGTCACTGCATACTTGTGACCATCATAGCTATCGTCGAAAAGCTGACAATATCGGATGTAGATCTCACTGACGACTTTGTCTTTAAAGTCCTTATTCTCCTACAATAACAGTTTCACAATTTTTCAAATTCACGTGAGTGGGAAATATAAACGTTATATCCTCACTAACACAGCATAAAACAGAGAATAATTGATTTAACCTACCACAGAAGCAAGGTTAAAGAGAATGCCATAATGTCATCAAAATTATGTATTTTCTAGCACGCCTTTAGATAAATGTAACATTTTCCTCAAGAAACCATAGTGCTGCAAAAAGCCCATTTACATATGCCCCTCTCTGGAAGCCAAATGAAATTCACCAAGACAATAAGGATGTCTTCTACGTCTTAAATGTGAAATGATTGTCAAAAAAAAATTTCTCGATTACAGCTTATAATAATTTATTCCCATATGAGGCATTCAAAGTATCTCCAAAGTCCGAAATCCCCACTATTCTTCTTGCAATCAGCTTTAGTGCAAAGTCAAACCATTTTGATTCGATCAATTCCTGTAATTAGCTTTAGCTCTAAACTAATCAACCATAATCCTTATACTTCCCCTGCCAAGCTTATAATTTAATTATCCCTAAAATTATCATCTTACAATTCAATGCGTAAAATATTTATCTCACATTTTTAAGAACCCCAGATTTCCATCATACAATTATAGAGTACAAATTTAAACAAACGTAAACATAATAAATCAACAAAATTAAAATAAAGTATACAACACGATGAACATGAAAAATTATTTTTCCAAAAATCAAGTCAGCCACCGTACCTAATTTTTGGGTCCACCATTCCTCGGATGCTACAATTCGATCTTCCGATGGGTTGTATTCGACCTCGATACAGCTAAAAATTTGGTGAGATGTTTGTGTTCTCGAAGCATTGCATCCCAATGGTTGCGAAGTTGGAGTTTGCTCCAATTGTGGCCAGAGATGGAGTTAAACAGCGTAATAACACGTTCCCAACCGTGTTTCATGAAACATTTGCAGTATCAGTCCTACATTGAAAAGTAGAACATGAATATGCTTGGTCCCTTTAATTTTTGAGTCCAGTCCTACATAATTTTCACTTCAAAGTTGCCCAAAATTAAAAAATGAAAAACTATTTCAAACATAAAACTTGTAATATAAAGTATATGGAGTGATCATACTTGTTTTCACTATCTTGCTTTTGTCTATAGCTGTCACCTTGCAGATCCTCTCTGGAAGTTTGCTACAACATATTGTTGAACCGAAGTACTAGGAAGAATGGAAGAAGAGAACATAAAAAATAGCAGCTAGAACACCAAAAAGATGAAAATAAGACTTGTGAGCATTATCATTGTCCTTAAACGATATTTGTCCCCTTACGATTGGTTTTGGTGCTTAAAAGGACTCGTAGCAAATGGCTTGGAGAACTAAACAAGCATTGAAAAAGAAAAAAAAGTGAGCACTTGTGTTTTTTCTTCCAAAAACTTGAAGAGTACTTTGAAGGTTTGAATGTGAAAAAGAATGAAATAATAGCACTATGATATGGATTTTATTTGATCATTTGATGTGTTTATAATTGATATCTATCACCTATTTATAGATTTCAATTCAAACTTCAGTGTCAATGATTCACGAAAAGTTTAGTTTTTTCATGGAATGTCACCAAAAATCAAAATGAAAAACTAGCCTAATGGCTAGTTCAAAAGCCCATGCTACACATGGTAAAGTGAAAAATGCTTCAATTTTTTGAAATGGTATCCATGCCTATGCACGCATGGGATTATGATGCCCTCCAATTTTTGATTTTACACAAAGTCCATTACCTCCTCTCATTTAATTTATTGAATAATTTATAACAATCCACCACTTGGTCAAAATTATATGGATCATATATTCAAACCATCGACACTGATGCATAAGGTTTAAATATTTTTCGATTTGAATCTAACTATAGTGTAATTTTCACAAATTATCATCGAAATTTTAGGTAGCGTGATAGCTTTGGCTATTTGATGTGATAATAGTGGTGAAAACACACACTCAAGTGTCACGTCTTTCTCAAGTTCCTCAAACTCACGTAGTACTATTATGGCATTGCACTTATTCTATTCGTTGAACTCTTAAAAGAGAAACTTAAATTCTCTATTGAGACTAAACCACCTCGAGATTCATCTAGGTAAAGTTCTTCCAGCATCTTTGTTACTTTTAGAGTTAATTTTACTTAATATTGAACTTTATTAGGAGGTTAAAACTCAACCCTCCTTTAAGTAACAACCAACATTATATAATGAGGATATGTTTCTTATGAAAATTATAATGCTGAAACTATCCACTTATCGAATGACTTGTTGTTACCATTTGAACTTGTGGATTACTGTTTTAGTGATGACAGTATGGTTGCCGTCTTTGGTGGATTTTTAAATTTAGAAGTTTCAACCTAATCCTATTTTATGTAGATATCATTATATCTCTATTAAGAGATTTAGTTAAAGGATCTACTAAATTTCATTTTAGACTTAACGTAATTTAGAAAATTATTACACTCTTGATTAATTTTCTTACATAGTCATGTCTTAGACTCATATGTCTAGACTTCTTGTTATATACCTCATTGTATTCTTTTGCTATTGTAGCTTAACTATCACATAAAATAAATATTGAAGATGTGTTCTTTGGTCCCAAAGGTATCTCATATAGAAGATCCTTAAGTCACTCCACTTCTTTCCATGTGCCAACTAATACCACGAATTCAGATTTCATGGTTGAATGTGTTATGCATGACTTTTTTTAGACTTCTAAGAAACTGCACCTCCTCGAAGAGTAAACACCTAACCTGAAGAAAATCTACTTCCACCAATGCTAGATATCCAACTAACATCAGTAAATCCTTCTAATATAGCCATGAATTTGGAATATTGTAGAACTAATTTTTTTTGTTTTCTTTAAATAATCAGAAAGTCTCTCAATGGCCTCCCAATGTTCCTTGTTCGGATTACTAGTAAATTTATTGAGTTTACTAATTGCAAATGCTATATCCAGTATTGTCCATTGAGCTGCACTTGCATAATATAGTTGAGCACTAGCTCTTTGATCATCATTCTTTATAAGCTTAAAATCTGGATCAAGAGGGGTACTAAACTCTTTTATGTTACAAGTATCTCTAAATGTAACAAAGATACTGGAGAACTTTACCTCATTCTCTATATAATGTGATTGATTCAAATAATAACTCCCATTAGCTTTGTTAACTTTGATACCCAATATAATATCCACTTGTCTAAGATCTTTCATCTTGAATATAGAAGATGGAAACATTTTTATTTCTTTTATTGTGTCCATGTGATTACTTAAAATCATATATGATCGATGTACAAACAAATAAATATTACAAATTTATCACATATTTTTTAATACAAACATTTGTCTGCGCTATTATGTATGAAGCCAAAAGAAATAATTGTTAAGTCAAATTTCTCGTGCCATTTATTTGGTACTTGTTCTAAAAAATTTAAACATTTTACTAAATTGCACTCCTTATGTTCATTTTCAGATAGAACAAACCTTTCGATTGTTCCATATAAACCTCCTCATCGAGATCCCCATTTAAGAACTCTGTTTTCACATTCATTTGATGAACGTGCAAGTCCTATATGGATACTAATGCAAATAATATCCTAATTAATGTTATTCTAGTTACCATGCATCTTAAAATCTTATATCATCGATGTACAAACAAATAAATATTACAAATTTATCACATATTTTTTAATACAAACATTTATCTACACTATTATGTATGAAGCCAAAAGAAATAATTGTTAAGTCAAATTTCTCGTGCCATTTATTTGGTACTTGTTTTAAAACATTTAAAGATTTTACAAAATTGCACTCCTTATGTTCATTTTCGGATAGAACAAACCTTTCGATTGTTCCATATAAACCTCCTCATCGAGATCCCCATTTGAGAACCCCGTTTTCACATTCATTTGATGAACATGCAAGTCCTATATGGATACTAATGCAAATAATATCCTAATTAATGTTATTCTAGTTACCATGCAATTGTATCAAAATAATTGATTTCTCCATTTTGTATATAACCTTTAGCTAGTAATCTAGCTTTAAAGGTATTAATAGAATCATCTACATTATATTTTCTCCTAGATACCCATTTAGAATAGATATGTTTAGACTCGGTTGGTAAATCGACAAGTTATTATATATTGTTTGACATAATTGAATCCATTTCGCCTTTAATTGCATATTTTCAAAATGTACTATTACTAGAAGCCATAGCTTATTTATAGGTGTTAGGATCGATTTTCACTTGTAGAATGAAAGGTATTATTCTAACAACATAGTAAAGTAAAATAAGTTGAGAATCTATTTCTGCCAGTCCTAATATCTTTTCTTTTCGAGTTCTTTTGCTTCTTCAAGTTTTACAAAATTCATCAACATCTTTAGCAGATGTATCATATTGTATTTCACTAAAGTTAGGAATCGCTTTATGAGTTTTCCTTAAGTCATTTACGAAGATAGTGAATTCTCAAAGAACTCCACGTCATTAGATTCAATTATCTTAAATTGCATATTTAACAAAGGCACATTTGATGTCTCTTGGACCTAATAAGAAATATACCCCCGCACTTTGAGGTATCAAATATTTGATTTTATTCGTTTCCAAAATTCACAAGGAAAAACCTTTGTATATTTTGAAGGAATTCTATTTCAAATTCTGCATGCACTCGATAAAGCTTCACCTCATAAGTTAATTGGCAACTTAACATAAATTAACTTAGGCATTTATTATTTCAACTAATATTATGCCATGTTGTTCACAAAATAAATTAAAATCACTAAAATAATATTCACCATCTCGAGTAATTTTCAACTTCATTTTTGTAAGTTTTAAACAAATCAAATGCTTCATGTTTACATTTAATTAAATAAACATACTTATGTCTTAAGTGATCATCTATAAAGGTAATAAAATACATATTTCCTTCCCCAGTCAACATTCCATTTAATTCACATGTATTTGAATGAATAAGTTCAAAAATTTGTGAAGTCATATGCACATTTTGAGAATGTTTCTTTATCACTTTAGATTCTATACAAGTTTCACATTTATAAGAATCATTCACATTATCAGCAACCATGTTGCATCTAAGCATTCTTTTCATTGTACTAGTACCTATGTAACCTAATCCGGCATGCCATAATGTAAAGTAAGCAAAATCAACTTTATTCTTATTCATATTGTCAAAGTACATAATTTGACAATTCCTTTATAAGAATAATATTTTCCAACAAATTTTTAATTTCAAAATAGTACAAGTTTTTGGAACTTACAAGCACTTTTAAGTTCCCGATTTTCCCAAGAGATCTCCACTAACTAAGTTCATATTCATGTCAAAAACATGTAGTACATTGGTTAATGTAGCAGTTTTTCCGAAAGTGAAGATGATATGCACATTTCCTATCGTAACCATTTTGGAGTGGCTTTCATAACACATTTGTATCTCTTGTTCTCCATCTGATTCGTGATAAGTCTTGAAGAGTGACTTATAATATGATACATGAATAGTTGCACATGAATCATACTACCAACCAAGAACTTTGCCCTTGATAGTATTGATTTTGCTCACAGTAATCATGATGTTATCTTTATCAATAGAGTTCACTTTGCTCTCTTTCTTATTTTATTTTCGATGTCGGTAGTCTTTATCGTAATATTCGAGTTTTTCACATACAAACAATCTCCCTTGGGCTTCTTCTTGGATTTCTTGTTAGAAGATTTTCTCTTGTTTGATTTGTTGAACGGCTTAGTCTTCTCCACTACATTTGGCTTTTGAAGTGCCTTCATAAGAGCTTTCACTTTTATCTCTTGTCCTTGATTCTTCCTCAATCTGGAGATATTTCTGAATTTGTTCCAAAGAATAATCATCAGAACTATGAAGAATCTTCTTCTGATATCATTTTTAAGTCCTCGAGAGTTTTGTAAAGATTGCTCCCACTTGGAAAGATTTCAAAAGTCCTATTTTGATCGCCTTCAGTTTATTGACAAAAGCCATAGGTTTCTCGTTCTTCATAGATATTGATTGAGATTGTTGAACCAAATTATTTGGAAGAAGAGAAAAGAAAAAATAGTACCAAGAATACCAAAAAGATTGAAATAAGACTTGCATGCGTTATCAATGTCCTCAAAGAATATTTGTTCCCTCTATGATTAATTTTGGTGCTTAAAAGGCGTCAATACAAATGGTGTGTACGATTGAACAAGCCTTGAAGAAGAAAAATAATTTAGCACTTGTGTTTTTTCTTCCAAAAATTGAAGAACTCTTTGAAGGTTTGAATGTGATAAAGAACGAAATAATAGCACTATAAGTGAACACCAAGCTTCTACTCCGATTAACTGAACCTTGTCTAAATAGTATCACCAAGAATACCATATTCTGGACCACAGAAGCACACTATGAACTATAAGCACATTAAAGATCGGGTACAATAGTGACCTATAATTATTTGGGGTTCACATCATTTACCTCTATACAACAATAGTTGTGTTATGGTCAAGCAGACCTTGGGACCCTTTTTTCTTAGCATTGGAGCATTTCCCTTATCTGCATGGCCATGTGTCTGCTATAAATATTGTGGCCTTATCATTTCCTAATCATGAATTCCCTTTTGATATATTACACTAATCCATCATACGTTTTGGATGATTGGATGTAGACTTCACTTTCGAAGGTAGTTATACCATCTTAATCGGACCTCAAATCCAAGAAAGTTGTATATCATGAAATGCTTTCTAAATTAATTGTTTCTCAAGTAAAACTACTTAGATAGCTCTACAAAGTCTCATTGAATTCCAATCTCATGTTATGGATGGACCTTTCATGTCGAGCTCAAGTTTCTCATGGTGAACCTATGGACGGTGTTATGAAACGGATCGCAAGATAATGGCAATAATGAAATAAAGAAGAATAAAACAAGAACACGAGAATTTACGTGGAAGCCCAATTCTAGAAAAAACCACGGGAAGAGGAGAACAATCCTCTATAATCATTAGTTTTGTGTTTACAATATCAAGATTTCAATAATCTCAATTGAAATCTGAACTCTCAATCTCTCAATATGTTGTTGAAGATGTAAAGAATAATAAATGAATGTTATATTATGGAGATACAATGTGGCTATATATAAAACCTCTTATTTGAGTCCAAGATGGAGAAGGAATCCAAAATATGCCTTTAGCCATCCAAGAGTCCTCCTTCAAGCCAAACTCCTAATTATTATTGAAATTTGATCTTCAATCATATTAGAACTCTACAAACCCAAATACCTTAGACTTCCTCCAATCAACCAAATACCAAATCACATGGAATTTGGATCACACCATGACAAATTTCCACCTTGAGCCAAATTCTGTCACAAGGAATTAAAATATATTTTCAAAGCACCATTTCTCCTCTTCCAAACAAGCCCCAATGGACTAAATCAATGACAAACACCAATTAAGTTCAAGCAATGCTCAAACTTAGAAATGAGAAGTGGTTTTGTCATCATATCAGCAGGATTATCCTTGGTATCAACCTTGCTCACTACAATATCACCACGAGCAATTACATCACGCACAAAATGATACCTTACATCAATGTGCTTAGTCCTCTCGTGAAACATTTGATCCTTAGTCAAGAAAATTGCACTCTGACTATCATAGAATACTGTAGATATCTGCAAGTCTTCACTGATTTCACCAATCAATCATCTCAGCCACATAGCCTCCTTACATGCCTCTGTAATGGCCATGTATTCTGCTTCTGTTGTAGATAAAGTTACTGTATTTTGCAAAATAACTTTCCAACTGATAGCACAACCTCCAAGAGTAAACACATACCCTGTAAGCGATCTCCTCTTATCAAGATCCCCTGCATAATCTGAATTCACATAACCGATGACTCCATCTGAATTTCTACCAAAATGCAAACAAGCATTTGAAGAGCCCCTCAAGTATCTAAAGATCCATTATACTGCTTTCCAATGTTCCTTACCAAGATTAACCATGTATCTGCTAACTGCACTAACTATCTGTGCCAAATCAGGTCTTGTACAAACCATAGTATATATGAGCCAACCAACTGCACTAGAGTAAGGAACTTGAGACATATAATCAATGTCTTCATCTGACTGTAGACACAAGTTAGATGATAATTTGAAGTGGGCAGCCAAGGGAGTACGACAGCCTTAACTTTTACCATATTGAATCTTTCAAGGACCTTTTCAATGTACCCTTTCTAACTCAAATACAATCTGCTAGCCTTTCTATCCCTTAAGATCTCCATTCCAAGAATCTTCTTCGCTGCACCCAAATCCTTCATGTCAAACTCCATGCTGAGTTGTAATTATATTTGTTTGACCTCTACTTTATCCTTGGTTGCTATGAGCATATCATCAACATATAATAACAAATATTTAGTTGATCCACCATTTTCCTTTCTGAATTACACACAACTATCATAATTATATCTATCAAATCCGTAAGTAGTCGTGAATGAATCAACCCTCTTATACCACTGCATCGGTGACTGTTTTAATCTATACAAGGATTTCTTCAACAAGCACACATAGTCTTCCTTCTCTGAAGCTATGAACCCCTCTGGTTGTTGCACGTAGATGCTCTCCTCAAGTTCTCCATATAAGAATGCTGTCTTGACATCCATTTGCTCAAGCTCCAAATCATTCTTAGCCACCACTCCAAGTAAAGCCCGAATAGAACTATGCTTCACAACTGGTGAGAACACATCTATAAAATCAACACACACGAAATCTGACTGTAGCCTTTTGCCACCAATCTAGCCTTTTATCTAGCATCTTCAATCTCTGATATGCCTTCCTTTCTTTTGAAGACCCATTTACAATGGACCACTCTTTTTTCTTTAGGTAATTTCACTAAGTCCCAAGTGTTATTTTTGCTCAATGACTCCATCTCCTCCTGCATAGCAATCATCAATTTGCTAGAATCACTACAACTGACTACCTCTGAATATATAGTAGGCTCCTTAGTGGAATCAATATCTTCAGCCACACTCAATGTGTAACACCCCAAAAATTTTTAGAATAGAATTTAATTAGTTTACATATCATAGTTTATTTTTTTAAAGTTGAAGGACTAAAGTGATATATTATTAACTTTGATTTTGGGCTACATTTTTTAGATATTTTTAAAGTGACTGAAAGTATATCAATATGAGTCTCGTTGGATAGCTCATTTTTAATCATGTAAATTAGGCTCAAGAAAAAAATTAATTTGGATAAGCGAGGCCCAAGTTATCGAGGTCGAAAGATTTTTGCCTTAAATTGTAATTTAGTTAAATTATTTTATTGAATTGTAAATTTATGGATAGTTACTTGTGAATTGATAAGTATTATTATTTTATTTTTTTAGAATTCTATTTAAAATCGAGTTGCAACGACCTTTTTGTTGTGATAAGTATGTTGCACACATGTCACCTTGTGATTTGTTTACTAGCAATTCAATTTTATCAAAGGTGATAAATACGATTTTCCATCACAATTTCACTATAACTCAACCACTAAAATTTTCAACTATAAATAGTGTGCCAATATCCCATAATTCACTACCACAGAATTTTACACAGCAGCTTTCATATAAAGCAGCCATAAATTCTAAGTACATTTTTTTTATTATCAAAAGCTCGTTTGATCATCAAGGTAAGATACTTTTTGTGTAAGTTGTTCATTTCCTTATACTTTTATATTCAATAATTTATGCATGAATTGCCAGTGGGCCTTCGGGTTCGACCTAAGGAAATGTGAAATCCTTCGGGAATTCAAAATGAGAAATGATGGGTATCTCGCTTGGTCACCGATATACTCCATAAAGAGAAATGTTCTATGAATTGTCTATGTTATTGTTATGTAATTGCGTATGGAAACTGCACGTATCTTACTGGGTATTTTTAAAATACTTACTCTTACAAAATTTTACGGGCTAGTTCGGGTGTATTGGAGTTGTAGTGGGTTGGTACAGCGGACTACCAAGGGTGATCGAAAAGATAAAATATTAAGTTTATTAAGTTCATTTTTTCCTTTAAATTATTGGTCAAATTTTATTTGTTCAAAACAATTATTATTTTGTTATTATGTTTTCATATTCCAGTTATTTTTATTAAAGAATGTCATGTTATCATTCCGCAAAGAAATCGAAAATTTTGTAACACTCCATTGTTCGTGAATTTTTGGGGCGTTAAATTTTGGTATCAGAGCAAAGGTTTAATTTCCTGTAGACGCATATGCATTTTTCATAACTTGCGTTTAAAAAAAAACGTGAACAGTGACGAATATTTTTTTTTTGTTCGATTTATTGTTAGAGTTTTGTTGATTTGCATAATTGCAAAAAAATGAATTGTCAAAAATACCTAAACTGTCTAAGAAGAGTTTAGGATTTAAGCGGTTCGTTGTGACCCCCCCTCATCTGGAAGCCTTTTTGATTGCGCGTTATTCAAATTAACGAGATGAAATACAATATTTCAAACCTTTCAAAAAAAATTCCATTCTTAGAAACTTCTATTTCGAGAAAATCCTATTTTTGAAGATTACAAAAAAATGCAGTATTTTTTATAAACCTTAGAAGTTTACGGATAACGTAAAATTTAAAGTCTTAAACATGTAATGAGATGAAGAATCATTGGCATGTCGCGCTCACTGTTCGACACTCTCCAATTGATCCAATGTATGAAATGAAATGTCATTCTTTTAACATGATTATGAGTTTTCTTACTTTATGTTATGTACTATTATGAGCATGTCAAAGTCGAGTATCTAAAACTTTTCAAGTAGTTAAAGTAATTTTGAGGACGAAATTCTTTTAAGGAGGGGAGATGTAACACCCCGAAAATTTTTAAAATAAAATTTAATTAGTTTACATACCATAGTTTATTTTTTTAAAGTTGAAAGACTAAAGTGATATATGTATTAACTTCGATTTTGGGCTACATTTTTTAGATATTATTAAAGCGACTGAAAGTATATCAATATGGGTCTCGTTGGATAGCTCATTTTTAATCATGTAAATTAGGCTCAAGAAAAAGTTAATTTGGATAAGCGATGCCCAAGTTATCGAGGTCGAAAGATTTTTGCCTTAAATTGTAATTTAGTTAAATTATTTTATTGAATTGTAAATTTTATGGATAGTTACGTGTGAATTGATAAGTATTATTATTATTATTATAGAATTTTATTTAAAGTCAAGTTGCAACTACCTTTTTGTTGTGATAAGTATGTTTCACACATGTCACCTTGTGATTTGTTTATTAGCAATTCAATTTTATCAAATGTGATAAATACAATTTTCCATCACAATTTCACTATAACTCAACCACTAAATTTTTCAACTATAAATAGTGTGCCAATATCCCATAATTCACTACCACAGAATTTTACACAGCAGCTGTAAATTCTAAGTACATTTTTTTTATTATCAAAAGCTAGTTTGATCAATCAAGGTAAGATACTTTTTGTGCAAGTTGTTTGTTTCTTTATTTTTTATGTTCAGTAATTTATGCATAAATTGCCAGTGGACCTTCGGGTTCGACCTATCGTAATGTGAACTCTTTTGCGTTCTTTATAATGAAATGTGAAATCATTCGGGAATTCAAAATGAGAAATGATGGGTATCTCGCTTTGTAACGCCCCAAAATTTCAAGCATCTTGAGGTGTTACTAAAATAATTTTCATGTATTTAAATGCGGAACTGTAAAATTCATTTCTTTCTAATAAACCAAACATTCATAATTTTAAATACGAATCATAAAATCGTGTCTTCAAAAAAACAACTTAAACATTAATAAATTTGCTAAATAATGTTATTGGACAAATCAAACTAATAATGAACTTTAAAAGGAAAGAAGCAAAACTTAATATTATTCTCGTAGGTGGAAATCCATTGGCAGTCCGCTGCACCATCCCGCCACAGATCCAATCGACCCGAACTAGCCTGTAAAAATTGTAAGAGTGAGTATTTTGAAAAACACTCAGTAAGATACGTGCAGTTTCCATATGCAGTTACATAACAATAACATAGACAATTCATACCATCCTTCACATTTCTCATTTATGGAGTATATCGGTGGCCAATCGAGATACCCATCTCTTCACATTTCTCATTTCGTTACGTCGACCCGAAGGTCCATTGGCAATACATGCATAAATTATTGAACATAAAAACATAAGGAAACAAAACAACTTGCACAAAAAGTATCTTACCTCGATTGATGAAAAGAGCTTTTGATATAAAAATATACTTAGAATTTACAACTGCTTTCTATATGAAAACTGTTGTGTAAAATTCTGTGTGAAAAATTGTGAGATATGGGCACACTATTTATAGGGGAAAAATACAGTAATTGAGTCATAATAGAATTGTGATATAAATCATGTTTATCTAATTTGATAAGAATGAATTTTTAAAATAAAACAATTAGTATGACACGTATTTAAAAAGTTGGGATAATACCAAAACTTGGAAAGTTTCATTCAATCATACACGTGCACAGTGCAACCATGTAGTTGGAGGAGATAAGCTTCATTAATTTAATATATATAATTGAAGGAATATACATGAATTACACGTGTGCACAGTTAACACGGCAAATTCCCCTTTTAAAAGATAAACTCGATTATGCAATTAAACATTATACTATTTTGCTAATTATTCTAAACGGCAATTATCAAGTAATAAAATAATACATTTTAAATACGTTTATTTGAATTGAAATAACTTGGGCTTAACTTATACAAACTTATATTTTCTCGAGCCCAATAAATATTATTTAATGCGAGCTATAAAATGAGCCCAATGTTGATATACTTTTGATCACTCTATAAAAAGTTAAAAATTTGGCCCATTGAAACATAAGAATTTAAAAGATACTTTATTTTAGTCCATCCACTTTCAAAAATCATAAAATAAAATTTATAAAACAAATATTTTTATTCTAAAATTTTCGGGGTGTTACACGCTTGGTCACCGATATACTCCATAAAGAGAAATGTGGTATGAATTGTCTATGTTATTGTTATATAATTGCGTATGGAAATTGCAAGTATCTTATTGGATATTTTTAAAATACTCACTCTTACAAATTTTTACGGGCTAGATCGGGTCAATTGGAGCTATGGCGGGATGGTGCAGCGGACTGCTAAGGGATTTCGACATACGAAAATAATAAGTTTTAATGTCTTTAAATTCATTAGTTTGTTTTTGTTAAATAACGTTATTATCGAGTTTATTAGTTGAGAATGTTTAAGTTTTTTTTTAAAGATACGATTTATTATTTCAAATTCGAACTTATGGATGTTTTAATATTTTGTTTATTAAAGAATTTTATCGTTCTGCGAAGATTAATTTTTGGTAACACCTCAAGATGTATGAAATTTTGGGGTGTTACACAATGCATAAGCTACCAAATCTGATTTCCCATATTTTTGTGGAGGTCTAATCTGTCTGCAAGGTCTATCCTTAGCAATAGAATACTGTGGTGCTGGTGATGTAGGCAAAGTAGGCACGATATTACTGTCTGTCAATCCTGAACTGGACTCATCTGTAGTAGACTGTTCTCCAACCTCTGATTGTTTCTCTGAACTAATTTCCAACTTCACCTGAGTTGAATAATTCTACTCCTCATCTTTATCAGAATCCCCAATAGGCGAGCCACGAACCATAGCAAGTTCATCAAATACTACATTCCTACTAATAACCACGTTTCTACTCCTCATCTTTTCCATCAAGGTCTTGTTCATTCATTCTGCCACACTATTTTGTTGAGGAGTTCCAGGCATTGTCAAGTGTCTCAAGATGCCTTCAGCCCTATAGAAGCTATTGAATTCATCTGAGCAAAACTCCAACCCATTATCAGTACGTAGACATTTCACTTGCTTATCGGTCTACTTCTCTAACAATGTTTTCCATTCCTTGAAGGTCCCAAACACATCACTCTTCTACTTCAAGAAGAATACCCAAACTTTCCTGGAAAAGTCATCAATTACTGTCAACAAGTAATAATAGCCACCTTTAGATGGTACCCTGGCTGGTCCCCAAAGATCCGAATGGATATATTCAAGTGTTCCCTTCGTGTTGTTGTGTCTTTCTTTAGTGAATCTGACTCTATTCTATTTCCCAAAGACACAATGCTCACAAAATTCAATTTTGCTGGTCTTCTGCCCATCAAGAAGTCCCCTTTTACTCAGCTCCTCCATCCCATTCTCACTCATAGGCCCAAGCCTCTTATGCCAAAGTTTTGTAAGTTCATCATCCGTCAAAAAAGAAATAGAAACTGCTGCATCCCCAATCACTGTGGAACCATATAAAATGTACAACTGTATAGAGTTTTTATACCCCCTTCATGACAACAAGAGCTCCCTTGCTCACCTTCAAAACTCCACCTTCACCGATGTATCTGTAGTCCTTTAAGTCAAGTGTACTCAAAGATATGAGATTTCGCTTTAGTTCTGGGACATGTCTTACATCTGTAAGTATTCTGACAACTCCATCAAACATCCTGATTCTGACAGTACCAACTCTAGCAATCTTGCAAGGCGTGCTGTTTCCCATAATCACAGCACCTCTCAAAACTTCTTCATATGTAGAAAACTAGTCCTTGTTAGGACACATATGAAAGACAAGCCAAGTCAAGAACCCATTCATCACTAGATTTAGTATATCCATCAGAAATCACCAGAAGCTCTCCACCACTTTGCTCATCCTCCACAACATCAGCCTCCATTGTATTAGCATGTTGCTTCCCTTTCTCCGTAGTACCAGCAACTTTATTTCTATTTTTCAAGGCAAAGCAATCAGCTCTAATATGTCCCTTCTTCATGTAGTAATAACATATCTTCTTAGTATGTCTAGACTTCAATCTGCCCCTCATATTTCTGCCAAGATTCCTATCTTGATTCCTCCCACACACAACCAAGCCTTCAACATGATTTCCAGATCCTCCAACAAGATGCCTCATCTTCTCCTTAGATAGTAAAGCATCATAGACCTCTTCCACGGTGAGAGTATCCCGACTATAGAGAATAGTATCCCTAAAAGTCACATATGATGGTGGCAGTGAACACAACAACATCAAAGCCAAATCCTCCTCGTCATACTTAACCTCCAATGTCTCCAAATTAGCCACGATTTCTTTGAACATAGTTAAGTGATCATCCAATGACATGCCTTCAGACATCCGGTGAGAATAAAAGCGATGTTTCAAGTGTAGCTTACTGGTCAAACTCTTTGTCATGCAAAGTTGCTCCAACTTCAACCACAATATAGTTGCCCTCTTTTCTTTAAGAACATCTTGAAGAATTTGATTCAAGAGATGTAGACGAATTTGAGATTGGGCTTTCCGATCCCTACGCTGCTTTTCATCCTGCGTCTAGGCAATAGGCATCCTATCAAAGCCAAGCAAGGTTTCCTCCAAATCCATTTGCACCAACACAGCTCGCATCTTCACTTGTCATAATGTAAATCTTGTGTTTCTATCCAACAACGGAATGTCATACTTCACTGTCGCCATACGGAACAATCAACCTTGCACTCTGATACCACTTGTTATGAAACGGATCGCAAGATAATGGCAATAATGAAATAAAGAAGAAGAAAACAAGAACGCAAGAATTTACGTGAAAACCACGGGCAGAGGAGAACAATCCACTATAATCAATAGTTTTGTATTTACAATATCAAGATTTCAATAATCTCAATTGAAATCTAAACTCTCAATCTCTCACTATGTTGTTAAAGATGTAAAGAATAATATATGAATGTTATAGTATGGAGATACAATGTGGCTATATATAAAATCTCTTATTTGAGTCCAAGGGGGAAAATGAATCCAAAATATACCTTTAGCCATCCAGGAGTCCTACTTCAAGCCAAAATCCTAATTATTATTGAAATTTGATCTTCAATCATATTAGAACCCTACAAACCCAGATACCTTAGACTTCTTCCAATCAACCAAATACCAAATCAGATGGAATTTGTATCACACCTCAACAGATGGTTTGGTTTTTTATGTCTAGACAACTATCGATGCTATTGGTGCAGATTCTTATACCATTTTTTAGTTCTTCTTGAGAACATTACATAGAAGTCTCAACATTTATGTGTCGAGCTCACTCCTAAGAAGTTCATGTGGTTGTTGTATTTCTGATTGTGATTAATGGGATTGTCTTTCCACAAAATTTCTACATTTTTGACATTTTAGATTTTCTAGGTTTCCCAATGATTCAATCACCTTAGAAAAAGGGGCACACTCATCTTTTTCGTCCATATCCTCTAGTTGGACTTATTTGCTTCCCATTCTTTCTACGAGAGCACATACAAAACTTGGTCTTCTACATGATACATTGGTAGGCTCATTTTTACCCAACTCTTCTACTAAATCCTCTAATAGGCCTCGTTTTAGATGGCCTCTGTGCCTCTAAACCTATTGAAGTTACTGACGAACCTAGAAGGTTTCTACACTCATGATAGGATATTTGCCTTTCCATATGTTCTACTCGCATCTCCATCCTCCCATGAAGGCAATATTGCATGTCATTTTTGTATCAAGGTCTACCTTTTAGCAGTGTTTCTTCAATGAAATGCTACATTTATCTTTCTTTGGGGTTTTTTTTTTCTTTGCTGAAATGACAAGATTTTCATTCCTGCTCTTCCTCAAGTTCTCATCACTATTTGATTTGATTCTATTCATTTTCGTAGCTTTTCTTCTCCTATGTGTTTTTTCTCATGATTTTGGTAAGTCTTCCCACAAATGGAACCAAACCGTTGACCTCAAAAAATAGAAATTATTATTTTTGAATCCAACAATAGAATTTTCCACTAAGCTTGATATGGTTTTCCCTCTTTTTGGATTTGTGTGTTTTAGAAGACAAAATTTTGTAGCAAAGAGAAAGATAGTGATTTTAGCTTTTTTGCTAGAAAGTGTTTCTCAATCGAAGATAATTTGCAGTTCTGAGATGTACAACCTCAGATGTGTTTTTAATCCGAGGCAATTGTTTTAGAGTGTAAGGTAGGATATTTATTGATTTTAGATTGACACTTTTGTTGTTATTTGTCAAATGTTTTGTTGTACTTATTCCTAGCTTAAGTTATGTATTTAAAGTCAAGCATAGTATGGTCCTGCAAAAAGTTGAGTGAGATGTTAAACAATGTCAAGTGGGAGTAGGTACAAAGTTGTTGGCTAGAAACATTTTGTGATGTATGAATGATGGCTATATAATTCCAACCGTGTATGCATTTCTTTTCTAAAATGAAAACGTTTAGTTTTCTTCCTCTTTGTTTTCCACATTCCATCAGTGATATCAGAGCTTTATCTGATCTTAGAAGAAGCTAAAAAATGGCAGTGTTCTAAGAGAAAACCAGAGAACTACCCTTCATTGGAATAGCCAAGCAATTTGTGAGTGTAAGAGATGGCTTCAAGTGGTTTTTCAGCACAATTACCTTCTGTGTTCACAGGAGAGAACTATGATTTTTAGGCTGTAAAAATGAAGGCATACTTGAAGGCTTATGATATGTGGGAAATCACAGAAACTAGAACTGAACCACCACCACTTAGAGCAAATCCTACCATTGCTCAGTTGAAACAGTATAGTGAGGAAATTGCAAAGAAGTTCAAAGCCCTTTCTTGCATTCAATCTGCTATTTCAGATGCAATCTTCATCAGGATCATAACCTTTGAAACTACAAAAGAGGCTTGGGATAGATTAAAATTATACCTTGATATTTAAAGATAGTGCCTGCACTATATTAGATCCAAGTAACCTCCTATGCTCTCTTCAGTACCTTGATTGAATCTTCTTTGTGGTATAAACATTTTGGACATGCAAATTACACTTCACTCAGGCACTTGAATGAACTGGAACTTGTGTAGAATATGCCAAAAGTATATGATGATGCTTTTGTGTGTGATGTTTGTCAATTGGGAAAGTAAACCAGACTGGCATTTCCTAAAAATCAATTAAGAAGAGCTTCAAGTAAACTGGAATTAGTCCATTCTGATGTGTGTGGTCCAATGAGAACACCTACTCTAAATGGCAGTAGATACTTTGTTCTCTTTATAGATGATTTAACAAGGACGTGTTAGGTCTACTTTTTGAAAATGAAGTCTGAAGTACCTACTGTGTTTCAGAATTTTAAAAGTCTTGTAGAGAATGAAAGTGACTGCAGGATTAAGGCAATAAGGAATGATAATGGCACTTAATACACCTGCAATCAGTTTGACAGATTATGTGATGATGTGGGAATCAAACACTAGCTGACTATTCCATATTCTCCTCAGCAAAATAGAGTTTGTGAGAGGAGGAATAGGACAGTCATGGAGATGGCCAGATGTCTAATGTTAGAGAAGAAGGTACCAAAGGAATTTTGGGCTGAAGCTGTGAACACAGACATGAAAACTTCCTATGAAGCTTAGTATGGAGTAAAGCCAGATGTGGCTCATCTGAAAGTGTTTGGAAGCATATGTTATACTCACATTCCTAATGCAAAAAGGGATAAGTTGAGTCAAAAGCCTAAGGTTGGTGTGTTTGTTGGTTATTGTGGTAATGCAAAAGGATATAGAGTATATAATCATCAAACCAAAAAGATGATATCTAGCAGGGATATCAAGATTGATGAGAAATCCCCATAGAACTGGGAATCAAGTACTGTGAACAAATTGCAAACTCAAAGACAGGTTTCAAAACCAGATCACTTGAAGATATACATGCCAGTTGTAATTAAGCTGTGTTGGAGCCTTCAAAATTTACTGAAGCAGTTAGTTCACAAGGCTAGACAGATGCAATGAATGAGGAGTTGAATGTGATTGAAAGGAATGAAACTTAGGTGCTGGTTGACAAACCAAAGAACAAAAATGTAATTGGAGTTAAATGGGTGCATAGAATCAAGCTGAATCCTGATGGTTCTATTAACAAACTCAAAGCCAGACTAGTTGTAAAAGGATATGCACAGCACTATGGTATTGACTTCACGTATACTTTTGCTCCAGTGGCCAAATTTGAAACAATAAGATTGTTGTTTACCATAGCTGCTCAAAAAGGATGGAAGATATATAAGTTGGATATAAAGTCAGCCTTCCTAAATAGACACTTAAATGAAGAAATTTTCATTGAGCAACTAGAAGGTTTCCTTGTGGCTGGAAATGAGGATAAAGTGTATTTGTTGAGGAAAGCATTATATGGTTTAAAACAGGCTCCAAGGACTTGGTATAGCAGGATTGATGATTATTTGGGCAGCCTTGGTTTCATCAAAAGTATAAATGAGCAAACACTATATATAAAGCAAGCGGAGGAAGAATTGATCATGATATCCTTGTATACTGATGATCTTTTGGTCACAGACAGTAATGGTGCACTGATTGAAAATGTGAAAGAAGAAATGAAGAAGGTATTTGAGATGATAGACTTGGGGGAAATGAAATACTTCCTTGGAATGGAGATTGAGCAATCACAAGAGGGAATCTTTGTTTGTCAAAGAAGATATGCAAAGGAAGCCAGTAAGCACTCATTTGGTTCTGAATGTAAAACTAATGAAAGAAGATGGAGCCAAGAAGATTGATGAAACAATTTGTAGAAGTTTGGTTGGATACTTGCTCTATCTAACAACAAGGTTTAATATCATGTTTGCTGTAAATATATTATCCAGATTCAGACAAGAACCAAGTGTAATTCATTTCCAAGCTGCTAAAAGGGTTCTGAGATACATAAAAGGAACCGAGGAGATGAGAATCAATTTCAAGAAGTCAGAAACTCTGTTTTTAACTGGTTTTACTGATAGTGATTGGGCCGGATCACCCGATGACATGAAAAGCACCTCTGGCTATGTGTTTTATGTTGGCTCAAGCATTGTTTGCTTGAATTTTGTCAAGCAGAAAATCATGGCTCAATCAACAGCAGAAGCAGAGTATATAGCTGCATCTGAGGCGACAAACCAAGCAATTTGGCTCAGAAAAGTGATGGAAGATCTGAAGTATAAGCAAACTGAGGTAACAATTATCCATTGTGATAACCAATCAACTGTTTCCATGGTAAAGAATTTGGTGTTTCATGGGAGAACAAAACACATCAAGATAAAATATCACTCAATCAGGGAAGCTCAAGAAAGGAAAGAAGTGGAACTGAAGCATTCCACTTCTGAAGATCAATATGCTGATATCCTAACAAAAGCTTTGCCTAAAGGAAGATTTGAAACATTGAGAAATTGCCTTGGTGTTTCCAGCTAAAGTGTCAAGGAAGAGTATTGATATTAGATTGACACTTTTGTTGTTATTTGTCAAATGTTTTGTTGTACTTATTCCTAGCTTAAGTTATATATTTAAAGTCAAGCATAGTATGGTCCTACAAAAGGTTGAGTAAGCTGTTAAACAATGTCAAGTAGGAGTAGGTACAAAGTTGTTGGCTATAAACATTTTGTGATGTATGAATGAAGGCTATATAATTCCAACCGTGTATGTATTTCTATTTTAGAATGAAAAAGTTTAGTTTTCTTCCTCTTCGTTTCCATATTCCATCAACATTATATTCTCAATCAATTTTCCATTAAATAATTATCTTACTTATAGGCCTTTCTATTAGCATTTTAGTCCTTTTTATTAGCGAACATTCTTTTGTTATTATGTTCATAATTAAATCTATTTTTCAAAACTTGTTGAGGTTTGTGGTTTGTAAGACTTGCCCAGTAATTTATTGTGTGCATATAGGGGTTAAGTTCACTGAAGTTTAGGTTGATTCTATCAAATTCCAATTAAGGTTTCTTGTTCATGTCGCATACCTTTAGTTATGTTGATGATTGATGCCTTCAATCAATTTCTAGTCAAGTGTTCATGTTTGAAACACTCATTTGCTTAGGGAAGACTAAGTAGCTAATACATCTTACACTCAATTGTTCGTCAACAGATAAGGGTCAAATGTTCAAAGACACGTAGGTATGTAATTGGGCACTTTTGTGGGTAAGTTGAAATCCAAATGAGCCATAATGATTTCAATAAGTAACACGGCTCTATATTGGAGAAAGCCCCATTTTCTTACCAGGGAAATGCTGCACTTTTTAGCACCTTTGGCAGACCTCAAACATAACGGCTAGCAGAGGTGTCAATCTACAATTCTTTTAGGTTTGAACCCACCAAATTCACTTAAAAAATTATTGCTTCTTATTAAGAGAGATCATGTGTTATGTTGTCAACCACATCTAGTTCTTTCTTATTATTCCTTTTTGACAATCAGAACTTAGAAGACTTATGGCCGATTGTGTCACAATTGAAGCACTTTCTTCGAGATTTCTTCTTAGAAATTCCATATTTCTATCTCAGGTTGGACTCTTTGCCACAAAACAGCCTTACCTCACTTTCATAGGACTTAGAAGTCTGACTATGCTCTACATCATTTGCTTCAGCCATAATGAGATTGAACCCCTTCTCTTAAGAACTTCTATTGTCTTCTTCAATTCAAAGTTTAAGAATCGATTCTTAAATGTTCATTTCCTTTTACTTGTGCTTAAGACGATTATTAAATCCTTCCATATCAGAAATAGGTTCTGAATAATAGCCAACACTTGGTAAGTTTCGCTCAAGGGCATCCGCTTGGCATGAAATCTCATTCAAAATCATTTGAAATTCATGCACTAAACTTATCACAATTTGGAGTCTACCATTTTATAATCTATTAAGTGGCCAAAAATAGTTTTTTAGCTTCAATATCCTAGGTTTTATATTTTTTGGTATTTAGACTCACACGTTGGATATTGAATCAGTCAAATTGTTCATGACATCACTGCGATACGAGAAATAAGAATGTTTGCAAAAATCACACGTGTTGATAGCTAGTAGATCTCCCTCACCATCTTTGAGTTTCGGAGCATCCTCGGTCAAGAACCTTTCTACGTGGTCAAATAAAAAGATTCATCCTTATCTATAGTTTTGGTTTGTTGAGTGTATGTTTCCCAAGATACAGTGGAAGAACTAGTAGTAAGTTGAACACCAAACTTTTACTCTGGTAAATTGTACCTCATTTAAACATTGTCACTAAAAATACTAGAATTCGAACGAGAGAAGCAAACTAAAAGTCCTATATGTTAGGTCCAAATTTGTAATTAGCAAATTTGCAATTTCTAAATTTGTGATTGACAATTTTCATATTCAAAATCATGGGTTAATTGAATTGTAATTAAAGTCAAAATAGGAGTTACTAAGTTGTAATTATAATCAAAATAGTTTAGGGTTGATAGAGTCCTAAAGTGAGTCCTAGAAATTCAAGAAGAAGATCAAGAAATGGACTTCAACAAGTAGATCAAGATTTTGAATCTTGACCCCTCATTGTCCATCAAGTTGGCGCTCGAGCGCTGAAAATAGGAGCACCGGTGCCGACCTTCACGACTATGGCCCTTGAGTGACGTGTTGACCGCTCGCTTGGTGCGAGATTTTTTGCTCAAGCAGCAATTAGTATTCCGATAGACTTAGTTCGCATAAACCAGATATCTTTGAATCCCTTTACACCCCCCAAACCCACCCCAAACACTTCCATTATAAATATACAGCCATATGGACATCCCAAAGGTGTGCCAAATCATTATTTCATTATAAAGATCACATTACTCAAGATCCACATTCTCTTGATTCAACCACATTATCCATTGTTCATATATTCATCCCAAACATTGTTCCGACATTGGTTGATCCTTGAATTATGTCAAGAGAATATACTTTGAAGATCCAAAACATATTCCAGTATCTCATGCCTTAATTACAGATCAAAACACAGAAATATCTTTGATAAAACACCAAACAAAACCTTACCTTGTCTAATAAGCCTTCAGAGTTTTAAAGTTTAGGAAGAGGCGCTTAGAGTTTTAGTACCGGAATAAGGCCCTAGTGAAGAACGAGGTTCTTTTTTGGTGATCCAGCGGAGAAAAAAGTGGTCTAGAGTTCTCGAAAGTCCTGACGTGAATAGCCAAAAGAGGTTTCTTGGTGGTTTACAAGTTAGGGGTCAAAGTCAGTTAAGGTTTAGCAATGTCATAACTAATTATACATTAATTTTCAAGTGGATCATGTTGACAAAGTTTGACCGGAGGTTTTTGAATTTTATGAAGAGTTCTTCAAGGGGTTTTCCTCTGTTATCAATTCTTAGTGTTCTTTACTTTATTTTTATTGCTTTTGAACTTATTGTTTAAATTGCATGAGTAACACATAGGTTTAATTGGATTAATTAAACTTAATCATCTAGAGACATTAATAAGTGACTTGTTGTTTATTATTGTTTTAATTCCGTGTTTGGGTCTAAACTATTCGGCAATTTAACTTTCAAGTGGTATAAGAGCGTAATTAATATCCTTGACCCAATTTATCTACATGAGCCAATCTATATTTTGATAGTAGTAATTATGCTTACCAAAAGGTTAGAATTAGAGCTTTCTTAAGTCAATGGAAGAATGTGTTCGAGTTAGTGAAGAAAAGGGTTGGAACACCCCATCTATCACTGTTGCTGGAATAGTTACTCCTACTGATATCTCTAAGGGTCCGTTTGATTGCAATGGTGGAAAATGGGTGGAAAGAAAATGTTTTACAGGGAATTGATTTTCTTAGAAAATGTTTTACTGAGAATTGTAATTAATTGTGTTTGATTGGTATAATTTTCCATGGAAAATGTTGAAAGTTTGGTGTCCATTTGACTTCGTTTTTTATGGAATTTGTCTATTAAAGTGATAATTTTTTCTACCATTGGGTCTAAAATGTGTTCCAATTGTAAAAAAAAAAAAATTTTGAAAAAAAAATTTGAAAAAAAAAAATTTACCATACCGAATATTTTTCGTTTGACTTTGTTTTGCATGGAAGTTGTCAATAAAAGTGAAAATTTTTTTTACCATTGTATCTAGAATTTGTTCCCATTGCAAAAACAAAAAAAAAAAAGCTGGAAAATATTTTTTCACCTAATAGGTGAAAAAACATTTTCCACCATTTGTGCATCAAAGGGTTGTACCTAGAAAAAGGGAGGAAAACATTTTCCATGGAAAATTTCACATATCAAACAATCAAAAAGTGGAAGTAGGAAAATATTTTCCTACTTCCATGGAAAATTACGCGAATCAAACAGAGCCTAATTGGAATAAAGATGATTAGCTGATTGTAATTGGAATAGTAGAGGTATCTATACCATCTTTATGGGTATTTTTCCTGAAGAGTTTAGAAAGGTGTCTATGTATGAGATTGCAAAAAAAGCTTGGGACATATTAGAAACCACACATGAGGGAACCAAAACCGTTAAAACTGAAAATTGCACGTGTTGACTACTAAATTTGAGGAAACTAAGATGAAAGATGATGAGGCTTTTGATGATTTCTATGCTGAATTGAATGGTATAACTCTAGTTTTAACTTAGGTGAAAGAATCCTCATGGCTAAGACTTTGATAAAAGTTATAAGATCACTATCTGAAATATTTAGATCTAAGGTTACTGCTATTGAAGAAAGCAACGACCTAAATGCAATTAATAGAGAAGAATTTATAGGATCTCTCCAAACCTATGAACTTAGCCTACCACACTCTAAGAAGGACAATCCATTAGCCCTCAAATTTATTGGGAAAGAAGACAATGACACTACTGACGATGACTCTCTTAAAGATAAAGAAATATCTTATTTCATTGAGTCTTTTAAGAAAGACTGTAGGAATAAAGAGAAACCTCACGATAAACACAAAAGTGGCACAAGAAAATCTAAGAAAGATAATCGAGAGAAGAAAGATAGTAGAGATACCTAGAAGAGGTCTGTGAGTGCAAGGGTACTGCTCATTTTAAATGTGAGTGTCCAAGTTATAAAAAACCCTAGGTAAGTCTATGAACGCTACTCTCACTGATGACGAGTCTAACTCTGATTATCAAAGTGAGAACTCCAATCCTGATATGGGAGGAATTATATGGCATTCATTTCTATAATTAAAAGTGATGAGGACTTAGAACAAAGCGAGTGTTTCGAGGAAGATTCCAAGGATGATAGGAATATGCATGAAGCTTATGACCAATTTTTTGAGGAGTGCCTTAAGATTAAAAAGGTGAATCACGTTGCCTTAAAGAAATTGCATAATCTAAGTTTGAAAATGAGAGTCTTTTAGTCAAATTTGAGGAGTCCAGTAGTAGATTGAATGAGTTAAAGAGTAGAGAAAGAGTCCTTAGATTTTAAGGCTAAGACTCTTACTAGTAGTGACCTTGAGAAATCTAGTGCTCAATCATTTACTAATGGTTTTAAGAAGATTGGCAATATGTTAGGATTGAATAAATCTAATACCCATGCTTCATCTTCTAAGACCAAGGTAGATCATGCCTCTCTTAAGTATCGTAAGTCCTTAATTAGGAAAAATAAACAAAATCAAACTATTTATGTTAGATTCTTGACTAATCAAATGTGTCACTTGACTAAATTGATTACTCGATTGACTAAGATTAGATCTTCTTCTAAAAGGATTTGGGTCAAAAAAGGGAAATCTCTTGTCAAAGTGATATTAATTGTGGTATTGTTCGTATTACTCTTCTTCGTAAGAGCACTTAAGTGCCTCATTAATTAGATTGTTAGGTGCATGCTTATGCTTTATTCATGCATGCACTCTAAACATTTTCCTTGCTTCATTTGTTTTGCATTTTGTTTATTATTATGAAAATGAAAATTTTGAAATATATATTTATATATATATGGAAAAGGAAAAAGGATTTTTCAATTAATATTTTTTTGAACATGTTAATTTGTGATCAAGTACTAATATAAGTAACGAATAGTAAATAAATTTTTCATTAACTTTATTTAGAACTTGTTTGGAGTACTTAGTATATGTTAATACATGTATCATATGCACTGCATACATTAAGCTCTTATCGGTGAGTTTTGATCGTGTGTGTTAGATTTAGGATGGCGGTCATCTGCGTAGTGGGTTGACTTTGAATATGGAATGATCTTTAACCAGTTGATCTAAGCTCTATTATATTTCCCATAAAAAAATTAGTATTGAGCTTAAAAAATGTTGAATTAATAAAAACTGTGAGTTATATTTTATACTTTTCTTTGTAGTCTATTTGATTCGAGTAATTAAGCCTGCTGGGTATCTTAAAACATAGTACCCTATAAGTCATCTAAGTTTTCAGTCAACGTAATCAAGAGATGGGACGTTGTTTCTCGCTAATTAACTAACAAGCAATGGGGACAAAAGGCCTCGAATCCTGTATTTCTCCTATTCCCGCCTCCCTTCCCAATGCCTGCAATCAAAACCAACAATATGAATTTTCATGTGTGTGGCAAGGAAAGCGCTTTCAGCCCAGATGGCATGGGTAGTCATGTGCCTATTGAGGACTTCTGACTTGGATTACCAGTTTCTTATTCACTTGTAAATAACTAGGGACTGATAAAGGTGGGATACTAGAGAGATCGTACCTAAAGCTCGTAATATGGGTCATTTTGAAAGCTTAATGATAAAAAGTCTGCACATAAAAGAGAAAAATTATATATGTTCACAGTCACAGGAAAGAAAAACTAATACAATGAAAAATTAAATATGAAAATTTAATTAAAAATGTCCTATTAACACTGGTTTTGACTTCATACTATTAGGAATATAATCATTTTCAAGTGATTCTTTGCATGTCCTTTCTCATTGATATAAGGTTTTGAGACTTGCTTATAGGAGAGTAATGACACTTTTCACACATAATAGCTTATAAAATTTACTCCATTTAGGTTTAAAATAAATTATTTGGGAAAAGTTTACTGTTTATGAAATATACATGTATAAGTAAGCAAATAACTATTCATGATGTTATATTTAAAATTTTATGAAAACTAGTTGTCTCGAAAAAAAAAATTTTATATTTTTCCATCACATGTATTGTATAATTTTAAACCTCCATTTGCATATTTTTACACATTCCTCTCCATGTTATTCATGATTATATTACTTGTTTTTCTTTGTTATCCGTAACAAAAAGAGAGAGGCTATTTATTTCAAGATATGAGTTGGGTGGGGGGGGGGGGGGGGGCGGAAGTGATATTTGATGATGAATTGTTTAGATATTTGACTTAGGGGAAGTAAAAAATATTTGTGAATGATTTTTGGATTTTTCTTGGAATTTTAACATTAATATTGTGTTTAGTGTTTTGTCAATATTGATATTAATATTCTGTTTTTATTTATAAGTTATTGATGTACGTAGTAATACATGCTTTGGTGTTATACTTGTTTTACTTGCGTTTCTTTATATGATTTAGTTATATTTTTAAATTGTTAGTTTCCTCTCCCGTTTCACGTGGTATTGCTATTTCCATGTGTGTTAGGAAACAAGTTGACAAGACGTTGAAGTAAATTTTGGGTATTGAGTCTTTGGGTAGATTGTTGATATGTTGTTTTCATTTTCACTTTGAAATAAATGATTTTGCCACGGAATGCCAATGGAAGAGATTGTTAGGCCAAAATTTGTAAATGGCAATTTTTGTATTAAAAAACATGGGTTAATTGAGTTGAAACTAAAGTCAAAATAGAAGTTATTGAGCTGTAATTATAGTCAAAATAGTTTGGGATTGATAGAGTCCAAAAAAGAGTTGAAGAAAATCAAGAAGAAGATCGAGAAATGGACTTCGGAAAGTAGATCAAGATTTGGACTCTCGACCACTTGTTGTCCACCCAGTTGACACTCAAGTGTTGAAAACAAGAGCATCGGCGCTCGAGCGGCGGTTTGGACTCCAATAGACCTAGTTCGCGTAAAACAGTTATTTTTGGACCCATTTACACCTCAAACACTTCAATTATAAATTTACAGCCATATAAACATCGCAAAGGTGTGTTGACTCATTATTTCATTATGGAGATAACATTATTCATGATCCAAAACAACTTTCATTGATCTCTTTATTCAACCACATTATCAATTGTTCATATGTTCATCCCTAACATTACTCCAACATTGGTTATATCTTGAATCTAAGTCAAGAGAACATACTTTGAAGATCCAAAATATATTCCAATATCTCTCGCCTCAGCCACAGACCAAAACACAGAAAAATCTTTGATCAAACACCAAACAAAACACAACATTCTCGAATAAGCTTTCAAAGTTTTGAAATTTAGGAAGAGGCGCTTGGAGTTCTGGCACTGTGGAACGAGGTTCGAGTGAAGAACGATGTTCATTCTTGGTGATCCAGTGGAGAGAAAAGTGGCCCAAAGTTCTCGCAAGTGCAGGCACCAAATGAGTTCCTTGGTGATTTATAAGTTAGGTGGTCAGGGTCGGCTAAAGTTTAGTAGTGTCTTGACTAATTTTAAGTTAACTTTTCTAGTTGATCATTTTGGTAAGGTGCTTGGAGATTTGTTATTCCTTTTAAAAAAAAATTCAAGGAGTTTCCTCTATCATCAATTATTGGTGTTTTTACTTTATTTTTATTGCTTTTGATCTGATTGTTTAAATTGCTTGATTAACATACAGGTTTAATTGGATTAATTGAACTTAATCATATAGAGAAATTAATAAGTGACTTGTTGTATATTATATTTCTCATTTTGGTCTAAACGATTCAGCTATTTAACTTTCACTATGGACATCATAGAAAAATTCGAGTGCGGGAGAAGGATCAGATCAATTTTCATTCTATATGGAATTGAGGAAAATAAAATCTCTACTTATATGCTCCATAAATGGCTATTTAATTTCACATATTAACATGTTATTTACGACACATTAACATAGGCTCTTAACCTCAGCAGTTTCAGGCATCGATGATGTTACACAAGCTTGAAGAATTGGAAATAAGTAAATATATAAAAAATAACAAAAAAATGTGCCCTACAAATGAGCCAATTTTGGTCTTAACACTTGTGTTTGTAGGTTGGCTTGCAAATGAGTTCAATGGCACGAGGTGCTTATTCTCTTTGTAATTTGTACCCTCTGTGTGCACGTGCAATGGAGAATGTTTTAAATTTGTGAAGCCTAATTAAAGTAGTTATATGAAGATCGTATGTAGGTTTTGGTTGAGAGTAATAACTACGAAAAGAAATTAGTAGGGGTTATCTGTGCAATAAAAAATTGCACCAGCTCCTTTTTATTATAAAGTTGAAAGGAATGAATGATGAAGAGTGGAAACTTCTTGATCTTCAGATGTTGGGTGTTACCGGTTATTATCATCAAAAATTTCAGTCACAATATATATCTGATGAAAAATATATTTAATTTGAAGATGGACAAAGGTTCTCCAAAGGTAAAACATCTCAATAAATTGAATAAAATTATCAACCAGTTGGTCTTGATTGAGATTAAATTTGATAATATATTGAATAGAAAGGAGCCTATGAGAGCAGCAGTTAGTAACTCTACAGGCAGTGTAAAATTGAAAATCAATGATTTTTAGGACATTATTCTTGCTGAGAAAGTCTATAGTAGTGATTATAGAGAAGTCACAATATTGAATTATGTCCTAAATATCGAGACTAGGGAAAGAGGCTTCAAGAAAAATTCTAATAAAGACAACAATGAGAAATGGAGTAATGATTGAAGCAAGTCCAGGTCTGGAAAGAATTTGAAATGCTCAAACTGTGGCCAGACTAACCACGTGAAGAAGAATTGCAAAGTATAATACATGATGCTTCACTCTTATCGATTCACAATCCTGTTTATTTTTGGCCGATGGATTCATGAGCATCTTTTCACACCACTGCATAAAGTAAGATTAGGAAAAACTGTATTACTGAAAACTATGGAAAGGTTTATTTTGCTGATGGGGAGAATCCATGGATACTGTAGATATGTGATGTCAGTTTGAAGATGTCAAATAGGTCTATGTGAAAAATTTATAAGGTAAAGCATAAACCTAAACTGATGTGTATTCCAATCTCAATAGGACAATTTGATGATGAAGGTCATTGTGTGACTTTTGGTGGAGATGTTTGGAATTTTACTAAGGGATCTAGGGTTCTTGGTCAAGAAAGTAAAACTGGAAATCTTTACATCACTTCCAAATGTAGGGACATGGTTGCAGTTGTCGATTCAACTGTTAATTTTGATTTGTTGTACTGTAGGCTTGGATACATGAGTTAGAAAAGAATAAAAGTGTTCGATTCTAAAGAGAAGCTACTAGGGTATTTGTTGAACATAATTTATGTCAAGACTACACTTCTGGAAAGCTAAAAAGAGTCAGCTCCTCTAAAATCGTAAGGTAGCCAAAAGATACAAAATTGGAGTTCATTCTTAAGGATATGTAAGGACCATCAACTGATACTCTCCTTAGAGGCTTCAATTATTATGTGAGATTAATTGATAAATCAAGCAAAAAAAATATAAGTTAATTTTTTGAAGAATAAATCTGACATCTTTGATGCCTTCCAGAGATGGAAGTTCATGGTTGAAAGTGAGACATATTTGAAGGGTAAGTATTTGCAGTCAGGTAATGGGTAAAATATGTATATGATGATTTCAAGAAGTATTACAATGGAATCAAGATGAAGAATACCATTCCAAGAATACCTCATCAAAATGGTGTAACTGAGATAATGAATATGACTATAAACGAGTGTGCTAGAAGTATGAGATTATATGTTGGACTACGAGGCTAAGGCTGTCATCGGTGTAGCTTATTTTATCAATAGAGGTCCTTCAAGACCATTGAAATTCAGAATACCAGATGAGATTTAGAGTGATGTAGAGGTAAACATTTCATACTTGAAATTATTTGTTGTATTTTCGTACATTCAAATTGATTCTTCTGCGAGAAGCATGTTTGGAGCTAAATAAAAAAAGGTACTTCTTTATTGGCTATGCAGATACTGAGTTTATTAAGAATGAGGACGTGATCTTCAATGGAAGTATCTTGTATAAGGATAGGTTGGGAACATACTTTAAAAGCACAAGTCATGAAGTTCAGAAGCCTAAAGTAATCCCATCGAAAGATCTTCCAGTAATGGAGAATATAGTTGGTGAAAATCGATAAAACATAGCTCAGAAGAAAATTAAAACATCCACCTGACTCAGATCAGTAGATGTAAGAGAACAACTAGACCTCTACAGAGATATTTCGTAGCGTACATTACAATATGTTGACTGAGAGAGGTGAACCAGAAAGTTAAAATAAAGTTGTGCAGATTGATGAGTCGATCAAGTGGGAGTTAGGCATAAGGGATGAGAATCATGAGATGGACCCATTATTGTCCAATAAGACATGGAAATTGACAAATTTACCAAAAGGAAATGAGGCTTTGCAAAATAAATAGATTTATTAGTTAAAATAAGAACATGATGGAAGCTAGCGATATGAAGCAAGATTGATCGTAAAGGATTTCAACGTAAAGAAGGTATTGACTGTGATGGGACTTTCTCTCCTATGGTGTTATTAACCACGATTCGAGCATTACTTGTACTAGTTACAAAGGAAGACTGCACCTAGAGTAGTTGTATGAAGATAACCTTTTTTCATTTTGATTTGGGGGAAGAAATTTACATGATGCAGACACAAGATTTCGACTACGTGGAATGAGAAAATGGTGTGCATACTTCAAAAGAGTTTATATGACCTTTAACAGCCCCGAGATAGATATAGTGGTATAATAGGTGTTGACCCCAAAAAATGTTGCCAACAGAACCCCGACCTGATCCCCTCCACGTAGACATCACCTGCACACGAAGCACCCCGTTAGGAGGCAAAGGCCGTCGTTGATGAAAAAGGTCCGGCGACTGTTTGTACTCCAACGGTCAAGTCAACGGTCGAAAAATAGATATAAAGAGAGTGCAAGAGATGGGAGAGAAGGGATTTTGGTTAGGTTAGAGTTTTTCTTACCTTTTTATTGTGAATGGATCCATATTTATAGAGATGAAAATTTAGATGGGCCAAGTGGTTAATAGGTCAAGCTTAAGCCCATAAGACTTCATTCATGAGGAGCCTCAGTAGGTACTTCAGGTGGACCACTTGAGGAGCCTCGGTTGTACCTCTTTAGGCTGGTCATTTGGGGAGCCTCAGTTAGGCACTTCAGCTAGCCATTTGAGAAGTCTCGATTTTACCTCTTTAGGCACCTCGGCTAGCTATTTGGGGAGCCTCGATTGTACCTTTTTAGACACCTCGACTAGTCATTTGGGGAGCTTTAGTTAGGCACTTCAGCTAGCCATTTAGGGAGCCTCGGTTGTACCTCTTTAGGCACCTCGGCTAGCCATTTGGGGTGCCTTTGTCAAGCGCTTGTTAGGCACTTTGACTGCCTCATTTTAATGGGATAACAATAGTCCCCCAAGTCCAGTTATAGATATTTATATCATAATTGGAGTTCAAAAATGAAATAAGTTGGTGAAAATTTACATAATCACTCATCGTGTATGTTGTCTGAAGCCCTGAAGTTGGGTAAGTCTTTCGCCTTACGATTTACAGAAATTTTGATAGAATTGTAGTCCTTATGTGCTGAGGCTGTCTACTTCAAACATTTTGCTGAAGTTCTATGGAGGGAGCTGAGGTCCTTATTGTTCGAAGCTGTGAACCTCAAATATTTGTTGAACTTTTGATAAAGGGAGCTGAGGTCCATATTTTTCGAAGCTCTGTGGCTTGTTTTATTTATCGTTTATAATCTTTTACCTCCTTGCAAGGGGTTTACTCTTCTATGCAAGGGCTTCCTCCATGGTGTTTGATCCAGCCATGGAAGGCTTCGTCTTCATAGGTAATAAGGTGGGCCCACCCCCTCTCCTTACGAAGTGGTAAATGACATCCTTGCATGGTGGATGGTTCATTCATGTCAAGGGCTTCCTGCATGGAGGATGGTTCATCCTTGCAGGGGATGATGTAATTTTTCTGAAGATAAGTAGATGTAACATAGTTGCAGTAGAATCAAAACTCTGAAAAATAGGCAGCCATAATGTAGAGGCATGGCGAACTCTCTGAAGATAAATGCAGTTGTGATGCAACAGCTTATATGGTGAGGCATCTAGCATGGCAAGGATTGAATATCGAGCGGCGGCTTATTTCGAACTATCAGAGCCTTATAAGCGACCTTAGAATGACGAAGACTTACAATTAAGCTCTATAACAATGTGAGGTGAGGAATAGTCATCTCGTGAAGCCAGGGAAGACACATTTTGCAAGGGCAAACATATCCGACGATTCAACTCTTCCTTTTTCAAGGAACAAGGACAACGAAGACTTCGGGTTATCGTCCCTTCCTTTGTTCAAGGAACGCGGCTCTTCCTTTATTCAAGGAACGATGTCTTAGAATAATCGCATCTTCCTTTTTCAAGGAACAATGTCTTATATTATCGCCTCTTCCTTTTTCAAGGATCAATGACTTAGGATAATTGCCTCTTCCCTTTTCAAGGAACGAGGTCTTGTATTATTGCCTCTTCCTTTTTGAAGGAATAAGGATTTAGGATAATCACCTCTTCCTTTTTCAAAAAACGAGGACTTAGGATAATCGTCTCTTCCTTTTTCAAGGAACGAGGATTTATGATAATTGCCTCTTCCTTTTCCAAGGAACGAAGACTTATGTTAATCGCCTCTTCCTTTTTCAAAGAACGAGGACTTGATAATCACCTCTTCCTTTTTCAAGGAATGCGGCTCTTCCTTTATTCAAGGAACGTGTCTCTTCCTTTAATCAAGGAACGAGGACTACCCCTTCCTTTAATCAAGGAACGAGGTCTTCAAAATATCGCCTATTCCTTTATTCAAGGAACGTGGACTTCAAAATATTGCCTCTGATAATATGAAATCCACTACATGTGGCTCATCTTAAATAAATAAGAAATCCACAAGCTTAGGCACTCCTTCAATGGTGCGAGGTCTTACGAGCTGGCCTTGAACGTGCAAGGCCTTAGAGCTTGCCTCAAATAATAGAGTTGATCATCAAAAGAGCTCTGAATAAGAAAAATTCGAGCTGGGCATTCCACTAATCTCATGGTACGTGCCACCTGCTATTTCCATTTTCCAATATATAGGGACAATAATAGGAAAAAAAAAATCACTTCCAGCAATTAAATCAAGCTTCGTTATCATCCCCTTCTGGAAATTCTCCAAAAAAAAAAATTTTTGACAACATGGAGAATTGCTTGAACACCCAAGGAAATCGATTGGCAAAATTACTTTATAGTCAGCATGTAGAAGAATAATTTTGTAGCACCAAAATCCTTGAATGAGAATTAAATCAATCAAGTTGTGAACGTCTGTTTCTTTTGCCAGATTTTGCAAACACGCCACCATCACAGTCTTTCACCATCAACATTTAATGTGGACACACAATGGACAAAAGATAGAACTGCACACTATCTCAAATGATCTTTAGTGTCAGCGGTTGCTCGAATGGTGGTCGCCGAGTAGAAGTTGACCAATGCTTTTTATGGAACAGGTGGAGTGTGAAATCAATTTTTTTTTTGGGCTCACTACATGTATCAGAACAAGTTTTCTCACCTTTCGTATTCACTTCTTTGATTTCTTCATTTTCTTTCCTGATCTCAAAGATGTAATGTGATGAATCTGACATTTTTATGGTAATCCAATTTTGGAAGTTCTAGCAGGTGGTATTTGTGGAAAATATCTATATAGTATGAAATTTTTGGAGTAGTAAAAGTTAATGTTTGGATGTTTGGAGTGTTCAAGATGCTTGATTTTGAACTCGTTTGACTTGTGGAGTTTGTGTTTCAAAGACAACGGCAGAAAGTTTTGTGAGGGGAACCTTCCCTGGCCTCTGTCTTCCGCCAGAACCAAAATAAACATTTGCAAAACTTTTTTCTAGTAGCTAAATAATGTCCTCTCCAAATTTTTCTCCTCTTTTCATGCAGATTGCTTTTTTTGTTCGCAAACCACCACTTTCCAAGCATCAAATATGGCCGGTTTCATCCAACTTTGCCGAAAAGCTCTTTTCTTCGACGGAAAAATCACGCTCTTCCAGTGACCTTCTTCTTCATCTTTTGGAGGCTGACCTAACTCTTTTTTTTGTCGAGAACTGCCCGGAAAAATAAAACTATATTTTTCGGTGACTTTTTGGTACGTTGTAGAACATGGTTAACGTACCGTTTTCCACAGAAGGAGCCAATCTGTTGACCCCAAAAAATGTTGCTAACAGAACCCCGACCTGATCCCCTCCACGTGGACATCACCTGCACACGGAGCACCCCATTAGGAGGCAATGGCCACTGGTGATGAAAAAGGTCCGGCGATCGTTTGCACTCCGACGGCTAGGTTAACGGCCGAAAAATAGATATAAAGAGAGTGCAAGAGACGGGAGAGAGGGGATTTTGGTTAGGTTAGAGTTTTTCTTACCTTTTTATTGTGAATGGATCCATATTTATAAAGATGAAAATGTAGATGGGCCAAGTGGTTAATGGGTCAAGCTTAGGCCCATAGGACTTCATTCATGAGGAGCCTCAGTAGATACTTCAGGTGGACCACTTGGGGAGGCTCAGTTGTACCTCTTTAGACACCTCGACTGGTCATTTGGGGAGCCTCAATTAGGAACTTCAGCTAGCCATTTGGGGAGCCTCAGTTGTACCTCTTTAGACACCTCGGCTAGTCATTTGGGGAGCCTTAGTTAGGCACTTCAACTAGCCATTTGGGGAGCCTCGGTTGTACCTCTTTAGGTACCTCGGCTAGCCATTTGGGGAGCCTTAGTCAAGCACTTGTTAGGCACTTTGGCTGCCTCATTTTAATGGGATAACAATAGGTTTTATGGCTTCATAAGGTGTCAAGTGTATCATTGTTTTTATGTAAAGAACGATGGTTACTCTTACATTATCCTGTTATGTATGCCGATGAAATTTGATTGCAGATGCTTCAAAAAGAAAATCGATAATTTGAAAAATAAGTTACTTAAGGGATTTGTAAAGATTTGGGAGTCGTAAAACAAATCTTTGGGATAACATTTACTAGTGACAGTGATATCTTGAAACTACCGCAGTAAGAGTATGTAAATAATGTGCTAAGTAGGTTTCATGATAGATGATGCAAAACTAGTGAGTACTCATTTTGGCTACTCACTTTAGGATATACAATGATCAGTACTCTCTATAGAACAGGAGTGGACCTACATGGTCTAGGTACCTTATGCTTCTACTATTGGTTGTCTTATATATGTCATGGTCTGTATGATACTAGATATGGCACATGCAATGGGAGTTATAAGTCGATATATGAGCAAGAGCAATCCTGGTAAGCAGTAAGTGTATTATCATATACTTGAGAGGTATTGCAAATTTAGCCTTGTGTTTCATAATACTAGGATGAGGATTACATCTAACACTCAGAATTTTTTTCGTGTGTTTTAAAAATAGAGTGGTTTAATTTTATTATGTTATTTTTGGTCGTTTAGAAAATGAAAATCTATTTATATTTTAGCCTTGTTAATCACATTAAAGTCAATAAAATAGCATGATTGCCGAGTACATTTATTTTATTTTATTTGGACTAAATATTTAAGTATTAGGGAAAAATTATATCAATATTGGGCTCATTTTATAGCTCGCATTGAATACTTTAGGTTGAGCTCAAGAAACTGTAAGTTCGTATAACTTAAGCCCAAGTTATTATAATTCAAAGAAATTTATTTAACTGTTATTATTTTAATTCTTAATAATTAACTAAAGAAAATAATATATTATTATATAATCACGTTTATCTTTAATTAAAAAAAATGGATTTAACCATATCTAATTCTGTTATTCCATTGAAATCCATAGTAACAAACTATGTTTTTTTCCTTTTGGATCTTGCACGTGTATTGGATATTTTCGCAAAGTGACGGTGTATATGGATAGAATGACAGATGATTTGAAATTTAAGTGTTACGTGTATGATAGAAATTGATGGATGATTTATTTTGGGCCAAAAGAAAACATAAATCACACACTCATTTTCAAAGCTCTAATCAGAATTTGAGTGCAACCTGCATTTTCATCTTACAACAAATGTCTTGATCCACTGAAGATAGGATACTATGTAATAGATGAACTGTCCTTATAATATTATATGGTTTACATAACTTTATTCATGAAATGCTAATTGACCTATGGTTTATTAATGAAATGAAATACGAGATTTTCCTTGGAGTTTTCTCAGAAATGCATTAGAGTATTCGATTGATTTCTGTCAGCTCTTAATGAAATGATGATATGAAGTGTAATGTTTAAAATTTATTAATTTTTTGGACCGAACGTATCCTACTGAGTTTAGAATCTTCAAACACATTTCTAGTTTCCAGCCTTGGCAACATCACCAGCATTCATGCAAATAATATCTAAAATAGATTGATCAAATTATGTAGAAGTGGAAAGGTAGAAAAAAGTTGCATTCGTAAGTGAAGATTAAGTTTGTTCCCGTTTTGAACAAAAAAATGAAATTGACAAATAGAGGTTTAATTGGATGTAGATCACACAAGCTAAGCAAGTAACCAACCTGAAACAAGTGAAGGCAATATTTCAGAAAATGCTGGAAAAAGATGTGTGAATATGTGGGCTGCTTACACCCAGGTTCATGTATGCATATTATGATAATCACTGAGATATATGACTAGAACACATTAGGACGACTTATCAGATTTAAGTTTGTAAGACGTAGAAATTTCCTTATAATAAAAACACCATTTCTCTGTTCTTACAACTTTGATTGAATATTTTGGTAACATGCAAACAGTTATCATTGCCTCTTTACTTAATTGGTTAGGGTTCATATCAAATTAGCTTTAGCAGATAAAAAATAATCCTTTAGCGATCAACACATTGTTGGTTGCTAAAAACATACTTTCAATCACAAAACAATTGGTTCCTAGTTAATTCATCAAAGAATATCATTCCAAGTGAAATCCTTCGGTTGTTGGTTGCTAAACCTTACCTTTAGTAACCAGTGATTGTTTGCCAGTTCATTCTTCAAAAAATCACTAGATAAAAAAATAATTGTTGGGTTCTAAAATTTACCTTCAGCGAATCAGCAACCAATGAATGGTTGCTAGTTAATTCTTCAAAAAACATCACGAGCCAGAAAAAAAAATAAAAAAACATCCATATGAAATCCTTCAGCGACCAACACATTGTTGGTTGCTGGTTAATTCTTCAAAAAATCACTAGCTAAAAACATTTCATGCCAACTCTTCACATTGATGGTTGCTAAAACTTATATGTTGCGACCAATGATTGGTTGCTCGTTAATTCTTCAAAAATATCACCAGCCAAAACAATTCTAAGAATTTACCTTTAGAGACCAATGATCGGTTGCTAAAAATCCGATTACGTGAAAAAGTGGATTTTTTCCCAATAGGGTCTTCGACGACCACCACATGTTTGGTTGTTGAGACATATTAGCGACCATTTATTGTTCACTTTATCATCTATTTCCACCAACCACTTCATATTGGTCGTTGTAACCATGCGAAAAAAAAAAAAAAAAGGATCGAATCTTATTCCTATCAAGGGCTTCAGGAACCAAATATTGGTCGCTAAACTTGTCTTCCACGCAAAAAAAAAATGCAGGTGTTTTTCCCGCCTTATTCATTAGCAACCAAATATTATTTGGTCGGTAATATTTGGAATTAGCAACCAATTGTTGTTCGCAATAGGGAATGAAAAAAATTGTCCCATCATAATCGACCAAAACCGTTACCAGCCAATGTTTGGTCGGGAAAGTCTATTATAGCAACCAGAGTTTTTTGGTCACTAAAACTTTGGTTGGTGATGGTCAATTTTTTTGTATTGGATCTCTCAAAAGGCAGATGTTATGGGTTCGAATTCTGGGAACGCAACAGAAATCTGTGAAGAGTGAGATGGGCTCAAGCTCTCCTAAAGTGGACAGTATGTAAGAGAATGACTATTTTTAACCTGTGGCCACAATTCTTTTCTGTTTTTTTTTTTTTTTTTTCCGCAATTCTATATTTACCCTTTGTCTCTCTTTTTCCTCCCACGTTTTGAACACTACAATCCAAAGAAAGCTTTTTTCTGCAAACTGATGTACTGATTTTCAATAACAATGGGACAAAACTTTGTGTTTTGAATCATCCAATTTCTTCATCTAGTTTTCTTGATAATTAATTTTACTTGATTTGATATATGAACTTCACATTGTGAATACGTCATTTCAGGAAATTGTGTTTTTCTAAAGGAATGAGTATTGATTCAAAGTGTGCTCCATTCTCACTTCCAAGTAAGCAATAATTTTATCTAACTTCCTGATTTTGGAATTATTTATGGAATTGATTGTTATCTATCGTGATATTTTATGCTTTATTTTGATGAAAATTGAAATATGATATCTACTTTAATTTAGTAATTAATTGTAGACATAGGAATATTGGAAATAATTGTGTATTTACGATTACGATTGTTAATTGGAATAGATTATTAGAATTGTTGTTGAAATATAAATATTCATTTATTTATTAAATTTAATTTTATAACATTCATGGAAATATATTTTAAACGAAAATATGTGTTTTCAAGTGGAGCAAAATATTGTGAAACGAGTGTTCAAGATAAAATAGATATTTAAAAAGAATCATATATAAGAAATAAAAGAGAGGTTCACGATAATTAGATTTAACAAAATTTGCTTCGGATCCCGAATTAAAAAACTATGATTATAAATTATAATGTCAATGTTTGAAATAATAAACATTCAAATTTTACTTATCGTGTCATTAATCTCAGAAGATACAGGTAGTGATGGCAAACTGGTCGAGCGGCTCGTGAGCGGTGCGGGCTGTCATTTGACGAGCCCGAACATAGTCGAGCAGGCTGACTCGCTAGGCGAGCCGAGCTTGGCTCGCTGGGGAAAGGTTAATTTTTTTATATATATTTTAAAAAGATTTATCTTAAAAAAAAGAAAAAAAAATTTATGAGCTCGTGAGTCGAAACTCGGCTTGGCCCACGAGCTCGGCTCGACCCACGAGTAATGAGTCGAGCAGAAGCTCGGCCCGTTATTTACAAGCCACGAGCTCGGCTCGTGAGGGGATATAAAAGTAAATGACCCAAATTTAAGGCCAAAATTTCAAACTAACCCCAAACTAACCCATTTCACTATTCAACCATATAAACTACCTAAAATACCCTTAATATAAAAGGTTTCAAAATAAGTCATTTTAGTCCTCATAACTTTAATTCTAATTTTGGATTCGACAAAATTATTTGCCCCTTACAATAAAAATTAACTTTTCTTCACCATCAACTCTTTCCACATATCTTGAGCCAAAAAATTTGATATTGATTAATAATTTTATTTTTGAATTTTAGGAAACTCCAATTTTTAATGGTATCAGAGCCCTATATCTTGAGGAATTAAAGACATTAGAGAATGGAAGAAAATAAAGAAATTTGCATAGGATGGTACGTTAACAATTCTACTGAATATTTAGATACTGATAGTTATATTCAACATCTTGTTAATAAATCAAGAAATTTGATTAAAAAAATAAAAGACTCAGATAGTCTTAAAATAAAGAAAAAATTTGAAAAGAAAATTACTTTTCTTTTAATAGATTTTGATGAAATTTTAGACGAAGACATAGGATATCTTGTTAAAATACCTATTCTTATAGAAATGAAAACTTTAAAAAGAATTCAAAAAGTTCTTAATAATGAAATTAGGAGTATTGAAGAATTAGAGCCCTAGAAATCATGGAAATTGAAAATGCAGAGAATTTAGAAACTGAAGTATACGAAGGAGTAGAGGGATATGCCTTAAAAGGAAAATTTGATTGGGAAAAATTTAGAAAAATTAATAAAACAGAATTAAGTCTAAAACCACCAGGAGAAAATAAATTATTTAATATTTTAGGATCAGCCTTTAGAAGAAAAGTTAGTCATTAATGAATATCATGAAATAGAAAAAGCTATAGATATTAAACATACACAAGGAAAAATAAAATTAAATCTTATAACAAAAAGAAATATTAATGAATTCCTAAGAAAATTAAAACAAGAAAAACGAGATAAAATATCTTATGTTTACCTTGCTGGAATACAAATAATAATAAAATCATGTTTTAAAGAAGGAATTAATAGTCATATAATACTTAATTTACATGATGAAAGATGTATAACCGCAGAAAATGGAAATTTAGGAATAGTAAAAGGAAACTTAGCCTATAAAAAATTAAAATTTACTTGTTATCCAAGATATTGTGTGCATATAAATAATAAAAATTTAGATGATTGTCTTAGTCTACATTTTAAGATGACCAATAAAATATTAAAAGATAATAATAAAGTCTTTACTATATTATATCAAGGATTATATTGTTATACAAATAGTAATTATGGAAATATATATAAAGAAAAGCCTTTTATAGAAATTGACGAAGAATTTAGGGATATAGGAGAAGCAATCTTACCTAGAGAACAAGACATAGAAGAAATAGAAAATTTTGAGATAGGACATGATGATGCTATAAGTATTGATCAACCTATAATACCAAAACAAATAACATATAAAGAAAATAAAATAATTATTGGAAATAATACAAGAAGACATAGTATTTCAAAAAATAATACAAAAATAAAAATAATAGTGTTTATGGAATCAAAGGAAAGTTTTTTAATGGAAATAAATGGATAAAATGAAATTAAAATACTTATTGATACCTGGAGCAAGTCAGAATCATATTTGCTCTCTTATTGATGAAGGAATTAAAAAGAAAAAGTTGAACCTTATAGTTATAGAGATTTTGAAGGAAAAATAAACTCTTGTGATATCATAGGACAAGTACAAATTAAATTAGGAAATTTATTAATAAGCATAGAATAT